>OFHU01004322.1:0-308705 GCA_900245905.1 Lacerta viridis | reverse complement strand
TTTTGAGGCTGTCCCTTTGTGCATTTGTAGTTCAATAAAGGCCTGTCTTTTCACTTGGAGCCTTCATTATTTTCTTGTCTTTTTGTTTTCTGGGTGGGAGAGCTTCATTCGAAGAACCCCTTTCAAATTTCTCCAGCACAACAATCCTGAGATCTATGCTGCATCTAGACACATCAAAAAAGTTTCAGGAAAACGTGTTGTAAAACGTTCATAGTGGGAAATCACGTTGGCGAAAGATGGAACTCCACAGCGCCATCTGGTGTCACGGTGTTATCACGTATTTAACATGCTTAAAACAAAAAACAACAACACTATTATACCTGAGTCCCAGGTATGGTGCTTCATTTGTCTAGAGGCAAGAGCAGCATTTGAAACGCCCTAAGGACTAGGTGCGTTTTGCAACTTGCCACGGTCCAATTGCGACTGGTTTTAGATGCATGGGCACATGCATTGCGACTGAGCCCTCTCTGCTGCTGGAGGAGGAGGAGGGCAGGTGTAGATATCATTTAAGCTCCATCCCTGCCTCTCCTGGCTTGGCAGGCGATACCAACACTGCTATTGCCATAGCAAAGAAAGACTCCATCACTCTATAAGCATCTATGAAGCTCAAGAAACCTAGTGATAAGCTGATTTAATGTGGATGAAACTTTCTAGTGTGCGACTCTGACTATCCTGACACAACCTTGTGAGCATCCAGACACCCCCCACACACAAACAGGGAAGTAGTGTATTTCACAACCATATCCTCATAACCAGCCTTCGCTTTAACTGGTTCATCTGCAAAATTCTACCTTCATCCTAGTTTTAAAGACTATTGTGGTGGCAGGCAAAGTGGAACCCGGTACTACAAATATTATGGAAAAGGTTTTAATTACAAAAAAGAAGAAAAATGCCGGAAAAGCCTGATCACTTCCTCATAATTTATCTTACCCAGTTTTGTTGCCACAGTTTTAAATAACATTGTGTTGCCCACCCTAAGCAGAGCTTTTTAGGAGGCACAATGTGTGTGTGTGTGTGTAAGTAAGAGTAAGACACACAGAGAGAAAGACTTTCTATGCATGTTTAAGGGTAAAGGTAAAGGGACCCCTGACAGTTAAGTCCAGTCAGGAATGACTTTGGGGTTGCGGCGCTCATCTTGCTTTACAGGCCCATGGGAGCTGCCGTTTGTCCGCAGACAGCTTCTGGGTCATGTGGCCAGCATGAGTGAATCACTCCTGGCGCAAGGAGGACGGTGAGTGCCAGAGCACACGGAAACGCCGTTTACCTTCCCTCTGGAGCGGTACCTATTTATCTACTTGCACTGATGTGCTTTCAAACTGCTGGATTGGCTTAGGTTGCATGCTTAGGTATATGCTTTTAGGACTGTTTAGGTAAACGTTCCCGCTGAAGAAGGTGCCACGCCTCCTGCTGCACCATACGAAACCATATGAAAAATGAACATGAGATTTTAGCTAGGGTTTGTTCATTTTCAGCTTTGTAGTCTTTTTATACAAAAAAGAGTGCCTAAATGTACTGTAATTGTGCACGTAACCTCGTTTTGAGGTGCCATGTGGCGCCTAGCTAAGCCAGCAGTTTTGGATTCAAACTTTGATTGCATTTCATGAAGAACCTGGGCCACACTGAGACTTTTCTTTCCCCCTTTTTTGCACTACAAACACACCTTGAAATAAGTTACCATTCTTCCCACATTGCATGCAGGAGTGAGGAGAGGGCAGATGCAACCCTAAAGCAATGCTCACATTGCAGATTGGAGCTGAGGCTGATGGTTCAATCCTTGCATGTTTACTCAGATGCAGATCCCATGGGTTTTTTTTTTTTAAAGATTTTTTATTATTTTCCAATAGAACAAAGAGAAAAAACACTACATAAACATAAACACAAAAAACACAATACATAATAAACAATAAACAATATAAAAACAATAACAATAACAACAAACAAAGAAAATCAAATACAAACCTTAACCAACACCTATCTTTGAACTTTTCTTGTTTCTAGCTTCTCTACTAGGGGGACTTCCCCTGTTCCCTCCACTGCCTTCAACATCATATAAATGTTTTAAGTAGCTTTATATCTTTTTCCATTAACATTTACCATATTCCTTAATACTCTTTAGATACTCTTTAAATTTACTTAATCTAATATAAATCATATCTTATAATCACTATCTTAAGATACTCTTTTACAATTAAATCATTTCTCACAAAAATTTCTTCTAAACAATTTATCTAACATCAACCTGCTAAAGCCAATTCTTCTAATTAATTCTGCTCAAATATTCAAATATTCAATTTTACACATTTAAGTAAATAGTCCTTAAATTTCTTCCAATCCTGCGACACCTTCTCCTCCCTCTGGTCTCGGATTCTAGCGGTCAGTTCAGCGAGTTCCATATAGTCCATTAACTTCATCAGATCCCATGGGTTTTAATGGAGCTTTCCCCTTGAGATGTGTTCAGAAACTCTGGGATCTATTATTATTATTATTATTAATTAAATTTTTACACCATCCGATTAATATTGGGGGGGGGGAGAGGCAGAACCAAGCTATCTGCAATGAGATCTGTCACTTAAGTGAAGTCCTTTTTAGTAATTTACTTGATTACAGGGGAGGGGTTGCAGATGCCCTCTGACTACACCCCTGTCTGGAGGCTGGCAGAGGCGAGGTTTGGTGGGGTGGGTAGAATATTCCCTTTCCTCTCACAGAGTTGCATCCGCTACCTCCATCCCACCCTCTCCCCCCAGGGAGAGAAAGGGGGCCACAGCATGGCCACCTCGGCGGACCAGGAGGGTGCAGACTGGCAGGTGGAGGCCGTCTCTCGTGGATGCTTGCGTGGCGATTCCAGCATCACAGTGGGGTGGGCTGGATGACCCTCGGAGAGCCCCTTGCAACTGTTCCCCGGTTCTGTTCTTGTAAGCCCACTTGCCCCCGATTGGGCCGGAGGTCTTGCAGCCTGGCCCTGTCCCCCCCCCTTCTAGTCCAACCTCTTTTGCCCAACATGGGTCTCCAACCCGCAACTCTGAGATGGTGAGCCTCATGCTGTACCCACTGAGCCATCCCACCTATTGTCCCCAAGGGCCGCGGGCCCCTGGGGCCTCGGCCCCCCCCCCCGTATATGCTCCTTTCCCAGCGTGGGAGCCTAGCTGAGCGTTGCCATGTCCTGCCCTGAACGTGGCGGGATCCGGATCCCTCCCGGTGCCTTGCGCAGTTTCCCCCTGGGCAGGAATCCCCGAGCGGCAAGGCCACGTAAGGGTTAAGGGGAGCGAGAGAGCCCGGTTGCCTAGAGCGGCCTGGGAAAGGCCCCTCTCTCCGTCCTTCCGCCTCGTCTCCTCTTTCCGCTTGTCTTGGGAGGCTTCTGGGGCGGTGAGTCCTTTGGGCGAAGGGGGGAGGCTCTGGGGCGACGCGGGGTGCCGAGTAGGCGATTGGGGGGCTGAGAGATGAATGGGAGGACCCCCTGGGTGGGTGGGGGGAAGGCCTCTGAGGTCCCAGCACCCCCCCACACACACCCATGACCCCTGGGGGGTGAGCGGGCTGTTTGGGGGGCTCGGATGTGGGTGTCCCTTGAGAAGGGGGGACTCCAAGTGGGGAAAGAGGGTGGGCATCCATCTTTGGCAGATGCTTTCCTTGCGACCCCTGGATTGCGGGGGTGTATGGACTAGATGATCCTTGGGGTCCCTTCCAGCTCCATAGTTCTCTGGTTTTGGGGGGCTGTGAGGGCTTTGGCCTTCACAATAAAACACTTTAGTGGGCTAGGTTTGTGTGTTTGTGTGTACGTACGCATGCACGTAATACTGTACGTCTGTTTTTGTGTGTGTGTGCGCGCGCGTGTGTGTGTGTACTGTGTCATGTGATCAGTTATGTGGGGCGGGGCTTGAGAGAAAGGGCTCCATCTTGGACGAGGAAATCTCCGGAGGGGCTGCCTTGGTTTCTCCCCCTTGCCCAGGAGTCTCCTGAGTTCCAGGGGGTTGTGGGTGGAGAAGAAGAAATTTTTGGGTGGGGCTGGAGGGGACCCCCCCCCCCAAGTAAGCAGAAAAGTCAAGAAAGCCCTGGAGGGTGGGAGGGGCGCAGTCTTCTCCCAAGTCTCTCACCTGGTGCATGTTTCTGGGGGTCAGAAAGCAGCCCTGTGCAGATTCACTCATAAGTAAGCCCCGGCAGGGAGAGAACAGATTGAATTGGTATAACCCTTAAAAATGGGGCTCCTGTTGGGAAGGGGGGTACCCCATTTGAGCTTCTCTAGAGGCTGCAGAATGTTTTGCGCAGGAGAATCCCCTAGGGCCTCTGAGGCGCCCTTTGCTTCTTCTTCCCTCCCAGGAACCTGCAGCTTCTGAGCTCCTCAGGAAGGACCAAAGCGATTGAACCTGCAAACCTAGTAAGGATGGAAGGAGGAAGATGGACAGTTGGCCTGGCCAGGCTGTCCAAAGCGACTGAACCTGCAAACCTAGAGAGGATGGAAGGAGGAAGATTGACAGTTGACCTGGCCAGGCTGTCTCCCACAACCTATGACCGTTCCCCTGCAGAACCCTCAGAGAGATCTGGTGAGTGGCAGGCAAAGGAGATGGGGGCATGGAGGGATGGAGAGTGGAAACAAGGAAAATCCCTTCAGGCTCCCTTTGTTTCTGCCTCCCACCCAAGAACCTGCAGCTTCTGAGCTCCTGATGGAACGAGGAAGATGGACAGTTGACCTGGTCAGGCTGTCTCCCACAACCTTCAAATGTTCCCTCCCAGGACCCTCAGAGAGATCTGGTGAGTTCCAGGGGAATGGAGATGGGGACACGGATGGATCAATAGATGGTGAAGAGGAAAACCTTTTCCAGGCATTTGAACTGTAGGTGCTATTTCCTCTGCAGGACCCCTGGCTAGTTGCTGATCTCCCCTTCTTGTGCAAGGTTCTTGACCGCGGGGTTGCAGACAAGATCCAGGATGTCTTGGTGGGAGCTGATTTTCTAGATCCATTTTAATTGGATTTTGGCCCAGAAACTGCATTGGTTGCCTTGTATGATGACCGCTGTTGGGAAAGAGACAGCAGAGCTGTGTCCCTACTAATTCTCCTTGACCTTTCAGTGGCTTTTGATTCCATCTAGCAGCTGTTTGCGTTAGGGGGTGGGTGACACTGCTTTATAGTGATTCCCATCTTACTTGGATGGTTGTTTCCAGAGGGTGTTGCTTGGAGAGTATTCTTCAGCCCTGTGGAACCTTTAGTGTGGGATTCCTCAGGGTTCAGTTGTATCCCCCAGGCTGTATAACATCTACATGATACCACTAAGTGGAGTTACCCAGAGGTTTGGAGTACGTTGTCAGCAATATGCTGGTGACACTGAGCTCTATATCTCATTTACATCTACAGGTGAGGCAGCAGGTGTGCTAGACCACTGTCTTGCCTCAGTTACGGACTGGATGAGAGCCAACAACTGAAGCTGAATCCAGATAAGACAGAGGCCCAGTTAATGGGTGGTTCCCTAGACTGAATGGCTAGGAGGTTCCCTGCTCTTGATGGGGTTACATTCCCTCTGAAAGAGGAGGCATGCTTGCAGGGACTTCTGCATCCATTGCTGTCCTTTGAGGCTCAGGTGGCCATAGTGGCGGCGTGACTTCAGTTGGCGGCCCCAGCTGCACCCTATCCTATTCCAACAAGAAAGAGAAGCGGATGTGGCTGCATAAGGAGCTTTCTGATGAGCTGAAATTTAAGAAAGGCGGGCATAAAAAACGGAAGGAAGGGTATAAAATGAGTAGCCAGCAGTAACAAGGCTAAGATCATGCAGACGAACGAGAAGAATGAGCTTAGTCGTACAAGAGAGGTAAAAAATAATAAAAGTCCTGAGTCTGTTGTTGTTCAACGTCTTTATAAACAACTTAGATGAAGGTATAGAGGTATTGAGGGGATGGCTGCTCATCCAATGTGCAGACTATGCCAAAGTGGGAGATTCAGTATTACCATAAGAGATTGGAATATTGGGTAAAAATGAATTTCATTGGGTTCTGAATATCACATTCTACAATGAGGCCAGAAGAACCAGCAGCACATATATAAGATGGAGGACACCTGAGTTGCCAGTAATAGATGTCTCAGGGCCTTAGTAGACCACAAGCTTAACATGATCAAGGGACTGGAAGCCAAGCCTTATGAGGAATGGCTGAGGAAGCTGGGTTTGCTAAGCCTGGATAAAGGAAGACTGGGAGGAGATATGCCATCTTCAGATATCTATCTAAAGTGCTGTCATGTGAAGATGGAGCAAGCTTGTTATCTCCATTTCTGGAGGGTAGGACCTGATCCAATGGGTACAAATTACCAGAAATATGAATCCAGCTAAATAATGGAACAGACACCCTCTGAAAGTTGTGGATTCTCCTTCTTTGGAGGCTTTTAAGCAGAGGTTGGATGCTTAAGTCGAGATTGCTGCATTGCAGGAGTTTGGAGAAGGGCACCCTCGGGGTCTCTTCCAAGTCTACATAGAATTGTTCATATACCACCCTTCATCTAAGCATCACTGCATGGTTTACAATTAAAAAAAAGAAAAATACATAACATCGTAACTACCAACACAGTACACCCACACACATAATTTAAAGATTTAATTAGGCAAACGCCAGGGAAAAAAGGAAAGTTTTCATTTGCTGCACCTGGCATTATTATATTTTGACATTATTTTAGGTGTATTGCTAAAAAAATGGAACATGAAAAGGGAGAACGTAAGAGATACTGGAATAAGAGGTGCTATTTGCACCAGATCTGTGTTATGTTATGTCTGCCAATTCCTTGGAAGCCTAACGGGATTTTCTTTCCTCCTCAAGCATGTGATGGAAACAATAGTCAGAATTCCAAGAAGTCACCTGGAATTTTATTGAAGGAACCATTTAAATGTATGGAGTGTGGAAAGTGCTTCATCCAGAACACAGAGTTTACTTCTCATAAGCAAACTCACACAAAGGAGAAACCATTTCAATGTATGAAATGTGAAAAGTTGTTCAGCCGGAAAGAACACCTTACAGCACACCAGCGAACGCACACAGGGGAGAAGCCATTTCAATGTGTGGAGTGTGGAAAGTCGTTCAGCCGGAAAGAACACCTTACAGGACACCAGCGAACTCACACAGGGGAGAAGCCATTTCAGTGTATGGAGTGTGGAAAGACATTTGCTAATTCTGGAAGCCATAGAACACATCAACAGATTCACACAGGGGAGAAACCTTTTAAATGTTTGGAGTGCGGAAAGAGCTTCAGTCAAAGTGGGAACCTTACAAAACATCAACTCACTCACACAGGGGAGAAACCTTTTGAATGTTTGGAGTGCAGAAAGTGCTTCATTGATCGTGCATCACTTAGTTCACATCAAAGAATTCACACAGGGGAGAAGCCATTCAAATGTATGGAGTGCGGAAAATGTTTCAGGTGGAATCAGAACCTTACTTCACACCAGCGAACTCACACAGGGGAGAAGCTATTTGAATGTAAGAAGTGTGGAAAGTTTTTCAGGTGGAATCATGAACTTACTACACACCAGCGAACTCACACAGGGGAGAAACCATATGAATGTTTTGAGTGTGGAAAGTGTTTCAGGTGGAATCATTGCCTTACTACACACCAGCGAACTCACACAGGGGAGAAGCCATTTAAATGTACAGAGTGTGGGAAGACTTTCAGCGATCGTGGAAGCCATGTAAAACATTTACGAATTCACACAGGGGAGAAACCATTTAAATGTATGGAGTGTGGAAAGACATTTGCTGAATCTGGAAGCTATAGAACACACCTCCGAATTCACACAGGAGAAAAACCATTCAAATGTATGGAGTGCGGAAACTGCTTCACTCAAAGTGAAAACCTTAAAAAACATCTACGAATTCACACAGGGGAGAAACCCTTTAAATGCACGGTGTGTGGAAAGAGCTTCACACGGAAGACAACCCTTACTTTACATCAGACAACTCACACAGGACAGAAACCGTTTAACTGTCTGGAGTGTGGGAAGAGCTTCAGTGAAAGAAGAACACTTAGAAAACATCAACAAACTCACACAGGATAAAAATGCATTTAAATGTGTGCAGTGTGGAAAGTCGCTGTCACGGAGCCAAGCATGGCTCGGGAAAAGAGCGTGGGAGAAGGGAAAGGGAGAGAAAGCTGGAAAGAGGACAGTTGGGGGGAGGGGGCTGGGTATAGAGAGCCAGCACAATTAATCTCCACAGATAAGAGTTCATCGTCCAGCCCCCGCTTGGAGAACTCAGCGGAAGAAGGAGAAAATACTCGAGACAGTAATAGAGAGGGGGAGGGGAGTCAGAGGGTTAAAAAGAAATTCACACGTCATTTCAGAGCGACCAAGAGATTCTTACGCTGGAAAGCGCGCGAAGAGGAAAGCAGTTAGGGTATGTTGTCATAGGCAACCCTTGCCTTTCGCTGTTGCTGCGAGTCAAGTTTCAAGCTTCAAAAGCATTTATTTAGTCCTCGGTAATTACAGTGCCATAAAAACGTCTGCCGCCTTCAGCGACAAATACCCTAACTGCTTTCCTCTTCGCGCACTTTCCAGCATAAGAATCTCTTGGTCGCTCTGAAATGACGTGTGAATTTCTTTTTAACCCTCTGACTCCCCTCCCCCTCTCTATTACTGTCTCGAGTATTTTCTCCTTCTTCCGCTGAGTTCTCCAAGCGGGGGCTGGACGATGAACTCTTATCTGTGGAGATTAATTGTGCTGGCTCTCTATACCCAGCCCCCTCCCCCCAACTGTCCTCTTTCCAGCTTTCTCTCCCTTTCCCTTCTCCCACGCTCTTTTCCCGAGCCATGCTTGGCTCCGTGACAGTCGCTCAGCTAGTAACCACACCTTCACATCAAATTCACACCAGGAAGAAACCTTTTAAATGCACACATTGTGGAAAGAGCTTCAGTGAAAGTGGAATGTTCATATTCATAAGCAAATTAGCATAGGAGAAACATTTTAAATATATTGAGTTTGGAAGAATTTTTAAGTGAGCAAGAAGCTTACCAATAGGTCAGGGAAGTGCCGTTTTCCTAGAACTCACCATGAACACCTCCCTTGTTCTCTTAGAATGGCAATGGCACCCACCTGAAAGCTGCTGGAAGTGAATTCTGGCTGGAAAAAGCCCTGGGTCAGGTCAAAATATGTGCTGATTTCACATCCCAAAATAATCAGACCAATTGCTGCATGGGAGCCCCACTCCTCCTTAAAAGAAGATGTTTTATACTTCCCAGTCCTCTTGGCCGTAGCTCCCTAAAGGTTCCCAGGACAGGAGGGTTGGGCAAGTCAGCAGATTCCAGCCCCTGCCAGAAGGCATACGTAACCCCTTTCTTATCTTGTGCAGCATTGAGTTCCATAGATGAATGACACAAATATTCATCGTTTCCAAAGTTCACGGTCTCATTGTCCTGTTTTCCATTTGTCCCAGGAAATGCCCTCGGGGAAAAGAACATTTGTAATCTGTGTGGGAAGTGTTTTACTTGGAAACTTGATCTTGTCAAACACCAGAGAGTCCATCATGGACACAAACCGCACAAATGCCTGCAGTGTGAGAAACAGTTTGCTCTACGGTTGTTGTTGTTATTGTTATTTTATTTGTACCCCGCCCATCTGGCTGGGTCCCCCCAGCCACTCTGGGCGGCTTCCAACAAAATTAAAAATACATTAAAATGTCACACATTAAAAACTTCCCTAAACAGGGCTGCCTTCAGGTATTTTCTGAATGTCAGGTAGTTGTTTATCTCCTTGACCTGTGATGGGAGGGCGTTCCACAGGGCGGGCGCCACTACCGAGAAGGCCCTCTGCCTGGTTCCCTGTAGCTTTGCTTCTCGCAGTGAGGGAACCGCCAGAAGGCCCTCGGCGCTGGATCTCAGTGTCGGGCTGAACAATGGGGGTGGAGACGCTCCTTCAGGTATACAGGACCAAGGCCTTTTAGGGTTTTAAAGGTCAGCAGCAACACTTTGAAATGTGCTCGGAAACGTACTGGAAGTGCCAACTAGTGAGACACAAGAGGATCCACAAAGGGGAGAAGGCCTACAAATGCCCTGAGTGTGAGAAGACTTTTGCCTGCTCAGAAAACCTTAGGATCCACCAGAGTGTCCACACTGGGGAGAAACCTTATGGATGTGGGGAGTGTGGCAAAGGTTTTTCTCTAAAAGCTTATCTTGTGACCCAGCAGAGATCCCATATTGGAGAGAAACCTTTCAAGTGCATAGAGTGTGGCAAACAATTTTCTCAACAAACTAACCTTGTGATCCACCAGAGATCCCACACTGGGGAGAAATCCTATGAGTGCACAGTGTGTGGCAAATGGTTTGCCGAACAATCTTCCCTCAGGTGCCACCAGAGATCCCACACTGGAGAGAAACCTTACAAGTGCATACAGTGTGGCAAATGTTTTTCTCTAAAAGCTTGCCTTGTGATCCACCAAAGATCCCACACCGGAGAGAAACCTTACAAGTGCCTAGAGTGTGGCAAATGTCTTTCTCGAAAAGCTCACCTCTTGTCTCACCACGGAGAGTCCACATGGGAGAGAAACCATACAAGTGTACGGACTGTGGGAAGCGCTTTGCTGACAATTCTAATTTAATGACCCACCAGAGAGTCCACACTGGAGAGAAACCATACAAATGCATGGAGTGTGGGAAAAGTTTCGCTTACCACTCAACTGCTTTGGTACACAATAGAATCCACACTGGGGAGAAACCTTACGAGTGCACCATGTGTGGAAAATGTTTTCAACGCGACTCACATCTCATGAAACATCAGAAAATCCATACAGGGGAGAGAAACCATAAGTGCCCTGAGTGGGAAATGTTATGCTGACAAGTCTACCTTGGTCGTCCACCAGAGAGCCCACACGGGGGAGAAGCCATATAAATGCACCGTGTGTGGGGAATGTTTTACTTACAGTGCAAGTTGTAGAAAGCACCAGATAATTCACACCGGAGAGAAATGTGGTAACACTGTCACTTGAGAATGGGGCATCCAGTGTTTGGCATAAGGCCCAGTGCTCACTCCCCCCCATAAGTAGTATATTTTAGAAAGTACCGAGGATTAAGGTGGCGTTTAAATTTCTCACCAATAACGTCATTTTTAACAAAGGGGTACAGGGTGAATTCTGGAAATTGCAGGTGGGTTCCCGGAATGTCTGTCCATGGAAAACTGCTGGAAAGTTAAAAAACGAAACAACTGTGCCTACAGTAAGAGAGCTTGAGAGCAAGCTGATTGGTACCGGTAGTTTTGGGATTCAGGCCCCACAAGATACGAAGCATCCAATACTTTTTGTTGAAGTGAGCAGCATAGACTCTTTGAGGCTCATTTTTTATTTCTTGAAGAGCATGGGCCACACACACTTCTTTTTAAGGCATTGCAAACACACATTGCAGAATGGGGGTACCTTGAAAGAAGTTGCGTGGCAATGTCCCTCCCTCCTGTTGAATAAGGACACGTGAGACATTGTATCGAATTAATGGGCGTAAAGGCCACAACTTTATTGGTTACGGATGTTGAGCGGTATTGGCTTAGGCATTGGATCCTAACCACTATATCTGACCCCAACCCAGGGTGTTGGAGGTCCGTGAAGGGTTAACCACCAAGGGTAGCCCCACTGATGCTTATCAAGTGGAACTCCCCTTGTGATCACCGTTGGGGCGTGCCTTAGGCCCTAACCTCCCTAGGCTTCGGACAGGGCCACGCCCCCGGAAACCTTTAACGGAATACCCTTCCAATGAGGGGCAGGTGATGGCGCTACCTCCCCTTTTTACCTCTATTGATGTTATCCAATGCCTAACCGCCAAACCAAAAGTTGTGAAGAATTGCTACGAGGTAGGCGAAAAAACCCGATTTGGCTAAACCTTTCCAGGATGTATAATTTGTTGCTAGAGTGGCATACAAAAGATGAATTGGTTAAATCTGCAATGATAGACTGGGCAAAAGATGTTGGACATAATATTATGATGGATGACTGGGAGAAGTTGTGGAAGGAAGGTATTAAATTTACTGCTTGTAATGTATTAAGAGAAAATATTATGAAAATGATATATAGATGGTATTTGACACCAGTGAAGTTAGCTAAGATATATCATGCTTCAAGTAACATGTGTTGGAAATGTAAAACTGTGGAAGGTACCTTCTATCATATGTGGTGGACATGCCCAAAGGTTAAGGCTTTCTGGGAGAAGATTTATAATGAACTTAAGAAAGTAATGAAAATTACTTTTAGTAAGAAACCAGAGGCCTTCCTTTTGAGCATGACCAATCGTGAGATACCCAGTCAGGATAGAGTGTTTTTTATGTATGCCACAACAGCTGCTAGAATTTTACTTGCAAGAAACTGGAAAGGTGAAGAGCTCCCGACAGTGAAAGAATGGCAGATGAAGTTGATGGACTTTATGGAACTTGCTGAACTGACCGCGAGACTCCGAGACCAGAGGGAGGAGAAGGTGCAACAGGAATGGAAGAAATTTAAGGACTATTTAAAAAATCGTGAAAAGTTAGATATTTGAAGCAGAATTGGCTTGTTTAAATGGCTTTTGCTAGTTGATGTTAGATGAAAATAGTATATGAGAAGTAATGTTATGAATGGTTTAGAATATTAAAAATGCTTAAGGATATGTTGTTTAAGTAATGAATTATATAGGATCAGTTAGTATTTTAAAGATTATTAAGAATAATGGTGAATGTTAAGAAAATAGTTACAAAGTTACCAAAGTATATTAATATTGAACGCAGTTGAGAGATCGGGGGAAGTCCCCTTAAAGAAGATTGAAACTAGAATTAAACAATGATTATCTATTGTTCCAGTGTATGTGTGTAGGTATGTATAATTTTTCTTTTTTATTTCTTGTTGTCTTTTTAATGTTTTATTGTGTTTTTAGATTGTATTTGTGTGAGGTATTGTGTATTGTGTATTTGTTGTTTAATGTGGAAACTAATAAAATATTATTAAAAAAAGAAAAAACCCGATTTGGCTAGCCCAAATGGGGAAAAGTCCTACCAGGCCCCCCAGCCAACTGGGGCGACCAACCGCAGTCCATAGCAAGGTCATTACCTAACCTAACGGGTGGACGGGCAGGTGAACCAATGCAGCTGGGAACAGAGAAAGGAGAGGGGAGACCATGTAGAGGTTTGGAGCTTTCAGGGTTAACAAGCTCAACCAGGTCGCCCCGCCCACAAGAGGAAAAGTGTCGCACATCCGGTTTTCCTATCGCCGGAAGACTCTGTGTAATGTGATACTTGTTGTTTCTGTATCTGTTCCTTTCGCTTTTGGCCGGAGAAGGAGAAGGCGAGAATGTCGTGCGTCTCTCCAAGGAATGTGATTATGCCTTGTAAATAAAGCTTCTAGATTAGGAAAAGAAGCTGGACTCTGTCGTCTATAATTGCTGGCATGCACACACACACACTGTTGCGCAAGAAGATACTCTGCGGATGGCACAGGAGAAGCAAGTGAGAACTTACACAGGTACGCACAGCAGAAACTTGCTGGACTCCATTTGGGTGATAAATTGGTTTGAAGGCTTTCCAACAATCCAAAAGCCTTCAGACCAACACAGCTACCTACCTATAACGGGAACTGGAAAGGAAGCCTTGTCCTGGTTTGCTCCTCCTGGGGGGGGGGATGAGGAGAGGGAGCAAGAAAGAGGAAAGGAAAGGAAAGAAGAGAGAGGCAGTTTCTCCAGCCAAGCCAGCAATGGCTTCCCCCTAGAAATGGAGTGAAGTCAAGATTAAGGGGTGATATGATAGCCATGTTCAAATATATAAAAGGATGTCATATAGAGGAGGGTGAAAGGTTGTTTTCTGCTGCTCCAGAGAAGCGGACACGGGGCAATGGATTCAAACTACAAGAAAGAAGATTCCACCTAAACATTAGGAAGAACTTCCTGACAGTAAGAGCTGTTGGACAGTGGAATTTGCTGCCAAGGAGTGTGGTGGAGTCTCCTTCTTTGGAGGTCTTTAAGCGGAGGCTTGACAGCCATCTGTCAGGAATGCTTTGATGGTGTTTCCTGCTTGGCAGGGGGTTGGACTGGATGGCCCTTGTGGTCTCTTCCAACTCTAGGATTCTATGATTCTAAGATCCTTCACTTGGCCGAGAGAAAGGGTGTGTAGGAGCAAAAAGGAAATACAGGATAAACTGCCCTGTATTGAATCAATACAGGAGGAGGAGGAAGAGGAGGAGGAGGAGGTTGGATTTGATATCCCGCTTTATCATATAGGAGTTGGGAGGCGGTTTTTGCTTTAAAGGCTTTGACTGCTGCTGGCACAAATTGGTTGCCACCAGTGAAACAGAAATGTTTAATTTGTGCCGCTGAGCAAAAAAAAAAAAAAAAAAAAAAAAAAAAATGAACAAGAGAAGAGCTTTAAATACCTAGGAATCTCTTTTTATTACAACTTAAAATGGGTAACCCACCGAAATAGAAAATATATATATACGGCTGCCTTCCCCAGCGCTTCTAATATTGGAAAGCCCCGTCTCATTGCCTCTCTGTGTCTGTCTGAGACTAGCTTTCCCTGCCTTTTGCACCACAGCAAAGGAGTCAACCAGTATTTTTATAATAATAATAATAATAATAATAATAATAATAATAATAATTTTAAAATCTTTCACAGGTGGGTTAGTTTTTGGTACCCCACCCCATTCAGTTCCAGTAAACACTTGCTAAACTTCCCTATGCTCCCCCCACCCCCAAATTGTCCTGTGGAAAAGTTTATTGCTCGTTGCTGAGTTTCCGCAAACATGTTTTCCTCCAGTCATGCACCTGTGTATGGAGCCGCAGAGATTTGGCACATGTAATTCTTCCAATTCGTAATTACGGAAATCATGGTGATTTATTCCTCTTCCTGCCAAAGCTCAAGGGACTTCCCTAAGGGTCACATTTGATGCCGGTAACCGAAACATCAGAATTGGAAGCAAATTTCTTGCACCAAAATGGCAAAGAACGGTGCATAAATATATCCTGTACCTCCAAGAACTTAGGCTTGGGGTTTGAGGCAGGCAGATATGCTGCAGTTTAAAATCAGATTTAATATCAGAAGCACTGGCTAGACTCGCATCTGAATTAGCACTGGCCACAACTTTGGTCTTGTGACTCTGTTTTGAAAACTTCATAGAGAACAGGGCCAAGGTAGTAGGTGGGCGATTGTAGCAAGCATGCCCACCCCGATATTCCTCCTGCTCCTGCTCCCCTGTGTAGTCTGTGGGGTGCTGCCGGTAAAATGCCCATTGAATTTAGTGGCAGATCAATACGATCCTTTGAATTACTACAGATCAAGTGACCACCTCATCGGCGGGATCACATCTACGCTCAATCCTATTGTCCAGCCAAGCAATTTCTCCCAGACTCCTGTGATCCACATTAAAATGTAAGTAACAATGCAGTGATGAAAGGGAGCGTGGCTATTTCCTGACAGGTGTCCCTGATAAATCCCAGATTCTTCCAATGTTGCCCGTGTTTTGCCAACCAGCTATGATTCTGAACACTCAGGCATCATGCTATTTTCACCAGCTGGTAACAGATTATTATTATTATTATTATTATTATTATTATTATTATTATTATTATTATTATTAAAAAACTAGGCTATACTTTCCCCCACCCCACCACGGTAGCATAATTTTTTTTATTAGTTTTAACAAAATATAGCAATAACAAACACAAAAAACATTACAAACAATGAAAACAATAAAACAAAGAAAAAATAACACTTAAATCTTAATACACCCATCTTCCTTCCTTATCATTGTATGTTGACTTCCTCACGTCCTCTCTTCCTGCGTTCCTTGAAAATCATCTTTAGTAATTTCTTTACATTTTTTAAAATCATCATTATTAATTATTCTTAACATCTCCTCTTATCTATTATCCTTATCATTTATTCAAACAATTCTACATCTTAAATCTAACTTCTAAATCTGCCGCCTATCTAGTCTTCCAGCTTACTTCTAATCTTTAATCTTACAATGATTCCTTAAATATAGTTCAAATTTCTTCCAATCTTCCTCCACCGCGTCGTCCCTCTGGCAATGAATTTTCCCAGTCAGTTCAGCAAGCTCCATATAGTCCATCATTTTCATGGCCATTCTTCTATCGTTGGCATTTCCTCTGTCTTCCAGTTTTTAGCTATCAAAATTCTGGCTGCTGTCATGGCATACATAAAGAATGTCCTATCACATTTTGGGATTTCCTGGTTTAAAATGCCAAGTAAAAAGGCTTCTGTTTTTTTGTTTTTTTTTTACTAAATGTGTTTTTCAACACCTTTTTCAATTCATTATAAATTTTCTCCCAGAAGTCTTTTTTTATATAATAATTTTTATTAGGTTTTTTAATTAAAACATACATAAACAAAAACACTACTAGCACAAGTAACACAAAAAAGACATACTAACAAAAACAGTAACATATTACTTCGCTAAAAATATATTCTTTTACCCTTGGGCACATCCACCACATATGGAAAAATGTTCCTTCTACTTGCTTACATTTCCAGCATTTATTACTTTGTCCATGATACATTTTTGCCAGTTTAACCGGTGTTAAATACCACCTATACATCATTTTCATTAACATTCTCACCGGTAGCATAATTTTAAACAAAAGCATTAAAAAAACACTTCTGGCTTTCAAATGATGTAATCCGAGATAGGCTAAGGTGGTTTGTCTTTAGCTAAACTCAATGTAACTGCCTATTGAGATATTGCTGAGTCTGTTTTGATTGCAGCTGTAGAGACTGCCTTCTACCAGGTAAGAGCCCTTGGTCTATTGTCACCTGTGACAGTTCACTCTCACTGGCAGAGACTGTCTGGGGTCTCACACAGTTGTTGTCTTTCACATCTCCTTCCACCCAGTTCTTTTTAAGTGGAAGTGCTGTGGACACAGCCTGGTACCTTCTGCATGAAAAACGTGTGCTTGGCCACTGAGGATCCCTCCAAATGGGTGCACTCTGCAACATGTCACTGATACAGTATTAGTGCTTCTCTAATGATGTTGCATTATTGCCATCATACCTGAAGGAAGGTCTCCACCCCCATCGTTCAGCCCAGACACTGATGTCCAGGTTCAGAGGTCCTTCTGGCAGTTCCCTCATTGCAAGAAGTGAAGTTACAGGGAACCAGGCAAGAGGGCCTTCTCGGTAGTGGCACCCGCCCTGTGGAATGCCCTCCCATCAGATGTCAAGGAAATAAACAACTTTTAGAAAACATCTGAAGTTTTTAATGTTTGATGTATTTGTAGTGTTTTTAATATTCTATTGGGAGCCGCCCAATGTGGGCACCCTTGCACTATATAGCATGAGTATCATTCTCAGATTAAACTCAAGAGGTTTCCAGTCGCCTGGAAATACCCTTCAAGGTGCAGAATAAGGAATTTGTTCTTGTTTTGTTTAGTCGTTTAGTCGTGTCGACTCTTCGTGACCCCATGGACCAGAGCACGCCAGGCACTCCTGTCTTCCACTGCCTCCCGCAGTTTGGTCAGACTCATGTTGGTAGCTTCGAGAACACTGTCCAACCATCTCGTCCTCTGTCGTCCCCTTCTCCTTGTGCCCTCCATCTTTCCCAACATCAGGGTCTTTTCCAGGGAGTCTTCTCTTCTCATGAGGTGGCCAAAGTATTGGAGCCTCAGCTTCAGGATCTGTCCTTCCAGTGAGCACTCAGGGCTGATTTCCTTCAGAATGGATAGGTTTGATCTTCTTGCAGTCCATGGGACTCTCAAGAGTCTCCTCCAGCACCATAATTCAAAAGCATCAATTCTTCGGCGATCAGCCTTCTTTATGGTCCAGCTCTCACTTCCATACATCACTACTGGGAAAACCATAGCTTTAACTATACGGACCTTTGTCGGCAAGGTGATGTCTCTGCTTTTTAAGATGCTGTCTAGGTTTGTCATTGCTTTTCTCCCAAGAAGCAGGCGTCTTCTAATTTCGTGACTGCTGTCACCATCTGCAGTGATCATGGAACCCAAGAAAGTGAAATCTCTCACTGCCTCCATTTCTTCCCCTTCTATTTGCCAGGAGGTGATGGGACCAGTGGCCATGATCTTAGTTTTTTTGATGTTGAGCTTCAGACCATATTTTGCGCTCTCCTCTTTCACCCTCATTAAAAGGTTCTTTAATTCCTCCTCACTTTCTGCCATCAAGGTTGTATCATCAGCATATCTGAGGTTGTTTTTTTTCCGGCAATCTTAATTCTTAATTCGGTCCTTCATGGATCACTGCCTTGTCGTGGCGAAGGGGCTTGAATAACTCAGGGAAGCTATGAGCTATGCCGTCCAGGGCCACCCAAGATGGGACAGGTCATAGTGGAGAGTTTTGATTAAACGTGATCCACCTGGAGCAGGAACTGGCAAGCCACTCCCGTATCCCTGCCAATAAAACTCCATGGAACTGATTGGTCGAGTAAATTAAGAATTAAGAATAAGGAATAGTTTTGTTAAATAGAGGGTGGTAATATGATTCCATGTATGCTTCCTTGCAGAAGACGGGAAACAAATTTACTTGACAACCTGGCATTCCTTTTTGCCATTCATGAGATCAACCAGGATCCCAGGATCTTACCCAACATCACTCTGGGTTACAACGTCTTTGAGAACTATTACAACCCAAGAATCACCTACGATGCCATGGCAGACCTATTATCTACTGGGAATGCAAATATTCCAAACTACAGGTGTGGAAGGCAGAATAACCTGCTGGCTGTCCTTGAAGGGGCTGACTCTGAGCTATCTGTCCATATTTCAAACATGTTGGGCATCTTTAAAATCCCACAGGTGTGAAGTGTGTTACATTTTGCTTTAAACAGAGTTGTTCCGCCTGGCCTTTGGCTTGGAATCAACTTGATCCCCTCCCCCTCTTTCCTTTTTCCTTCTGTGATGGAACTCCTATTTGGGGACTTCCCTGGCTTTTTTCTGGCCCACGTAGGACCAGTCTGGATAGTTGGCCTTGGTGAAGATTTGACGCTTTCTTCCCCAAACAGTTTTTTGATTTGAGTTTCTACTGAAATGAGGCTGCACTTTAATGTTGTATTTTAATCTTGTTTTTGGTGTAGTGGTTAAGAGCGGTGGACTGTAATTGGTGAACCGGGTTCGCATCCCCGCTCCTCCATGCAGCTGCTGGGTGACCTTGGGCTAGTCACACTTTCTGAAGTCTCTCAGCCCCACTCACCTCACAGAGTGTTTGTTGTGGGGGAGGAAGGGAAAGGAGAATGTTAGCCACTTTGAGACTCCTTCGGGTAGTGAAAAGCGGGATATCAAATCCAAACTGTACTTTAATCAATTGTTTTTATACCTGGTGTTAGCCGCCCTGGCTCAGTCTTGGCTGGGGAGGGCTGGGTATAAATAAAAGTTGTTGTTGTTGTTGTTGTTGTTGTTGTTGTTGTTGTTGTTGTTGTTGTCGTCACCATCATTATCATCATTATTAAAAGGCCCTTGGCTGTAAAGGAGATAAAACTTCTGCTTACCCCTCCCTCTCTCTCTCTCTCTCTGTGTGTGCGTGTGTGAAAGTATTTTATCAGTTTATAGGTTGTGCTGAATTTCCCTCCCCTCACAATATTGAGGTACAGGAGCTGCTAAGTCTTCTTTATCAACTCAAATACGCACCAGTGTGGACTAATGAGAGTAAATTCAAAATGATGATATGTGGACAAGGGAGAAAACAGCCACACTTTGTCTGCTGTGATGATCTTGCCTTCTATCCTTCCTGTGTATTAAGTATCCATTCACCCTAATCACGTGCACTCTTCAGTTTATTAGTAAGTTTAGGTCAACAGGTTTCTGAGCTTTGCCCTGAAAACAAAGCGAAACATTCATCTCTTATGTTCCTTACCAGGTTAGTTACAGTTTTGTCTCCCACGACCGCAGTGATAAAACTCAGTTCCCTTTTTTCTACCGGATGCTCCCAAAAGAAGACCACCAATACACAGGGATTGTCAAGCTTGCTCCTGCCATTTCAGATGGATGTGGATCAGTCTCTTTGCCCCGGAAAATGACAACGGAGAAAAGTTCCTGAGTGCCTTGACACCTATACTTGCCTCAAATGATATTTGTGTTGCTGTCTCACAGAGATTCCCAGAATTGATTGTGCCTGACTTGTTTTTGACCATTGATTCAGCTCTCCCATGGAAAGATGTCAACGTATTTGTTTACTATGCAGAAATCCGCTCTTTCTACAATGGGATATACCTCTTAAATATAATACTCAAACTGTTCATACAGCCAATTGATGGGAAAGTTTGGATCACAACAGCTTTGTGGGACCTCACCTCAACATTGTCTGACAGCAAGTTTCTCTTCCAGCAACAGCCACTGGTTTTTTTCCTTCTTAATCCAGACGAAGAATATTCCAAAACATGACAATTTCAAGCTGAGTCACGTCACTCCTTACTTGAAGAAGGCGTTTCATTGTTTCTTTAAGAAGCATGTGTTGTCTGTGAAAGAACGGGAAAGATGTGAACAGAAATTGCCCCTGGATATGCTCGCACCAGCTCTGTCCCAAGACAACTACAATACTTACAGGAGTGTCCATGCCCTGGCGCACGCCTTAAATACTGCGTATTCGTCCAGATTCAAGTGGGTGAGGTTGGTTGGTGGAAGCAAGGTGAGACTTCAGAAGCTGCAAGCATGGCAGGTATGTCCCTTTTATCTCCACTGAAAACGATAAAATTGCTCCAATATGGAACTATGGAGTTTGGAATCGTAGTGTTGGGAGGAGGTTGTAGGCCTCTTACACTTTGGAGGAAACTCAGATTGAGAGCATTCCCCACAGATGGTGGTCAAGTCTCAGCTTGAGGACCTCCAGCGAGGGAGAGCAAGCAGTTCCATTTTACTGTTACTGGCTCACACTTGTGTACATGACAGGGCTGACCTGGGCCCTCTGCCCGTTACCAGAGTGAGTGTGGCTTTTCAGTCTCTCAGCAGACTCTGTTCCCCCCTTTCTCAGTCTCTTTGGTCTTTGTGCTTCCTGGATCGAGAAGGAGCCATGTGGACATGGCTACCTGTAAATGGATGGAATCTCTATAAAATGAGATTTTATAGCCTCCATCTTTGCTAACCCAAGTATTGCATGATCCCTTTGTAAGGAATAATAATAAATAATAATTTTATTATTTACTAGCTGGCCTAGCCACGCGTTGCTGTGGGGTTTTTTGCTTTTTTAAATTCTGACCCTGAAAGTATTCTGGAAGCTCCTGTTTTTGTTCTTCCCTGTCCCTCTAGAGCAGGGGTCAGCAACCTTTTTCAGCCGTGGGCCGGTCCACTGTCCCTCAGACCATGTGAATGAACGAATTCCTATGCCCCACAAATAACCCAGAGATGCATTTTACATAAAAGAACACATTGGTCGGTGGTATTGATCACTTGGGACTGTGTGTGTGTGAACATGCGAAGCTGCGGTGGCCATTTTAGGTGAGGGCACTTGGGAAATTTTAAAATGCCTGTGAGTGTGCAGCGGCCATTTTAAGTGAGGGCACATTATTTGTTGGCGCAGGTCTGATGACGTCAGCAGGCAATCCGCCTTTCTATTGGATGCTGTTGGAGTCTTCATTCCTTTTGCTGGTGAGGTATAATAGGCGCGCCACTTCCCCCCCTTTATCCTTTATTTTAGGTATGACAGGTGTGGTTTTTTTAAAATTTTTATTATGCCAGATCCTTCCTTGATGGTCAAGTTACGCTTTGTCCTAATTTGATGCTGTTTGGTGCAGCGGTTACGGAGAACATAGGTTTCCGGCGTACACGCAATGGGAACATTTATATATATATGGATACCCCACCCATCTGACAGGAAACAAAGTGCTTTCTTTTTAGTTGTTTAGAACCTTTCTCATCTTCATTTTACTGCCAGTAGTCATTTCATGTAGCTTCAAGAAACCCTAGGAGTAAAATATTCACCTAATTGCAAAGCTAAATCTCTGTGATTTATTCTATCCTAGGTTTTTGTGTGGGGATTTGTTTAAAGGTGGATGGGGGCAGATGTAAATCTAACCATGTTTTAATATGCTTACAGCTATCACCACTGTGCTAACTCTGCTATGAGAGAGAAATAATCTTTCATACCTCTCTCTTAAGCTCCTCCTAATGTTCAACCAAACCTCCCTCTGCGTAACTATAGTCCTGCCCTTTGGGTATGCCCTATCAATCACCTCATCATTGTGGATAAAGATACATATGTCACATCACCACGATGATCATAGGCAAAGGCTCTTTATACCTCTCCTCTGTTCATAACATAGGGGAAGTTGGGTGTCTGTCAGGCTTCAGGGAATCGACTTCCTTCCCCCTTTGGCAGTAGATAAGCAGTGTTCTCGAAGTGACTAGCATGAGTTCGGCCAAACTGTGGGAGGCAGTGAAAGATAGGCATGCCTGGTGTGCTCTGGTCCATGGGGTCACGAAGAGTCGGACACAACTGAACGACTGAACAACAACAAAGCAGAACAAAGGGAGAGGAGTCTTCTTACCAGTTAGAAGGTTTAATGATCACAGCGAGAGGACAAAGAATCCATTTCCTAGGAATGAAGGTGCTCCCAATTAAGGGTTCCACCCACTTCCTCCCTAGTCACCTGCGTCACTACCGCGTATTGTAACCTGATCTTGTAACCACTGTGCTTTCTGTGCTGCCACCTTATCTGCTCTTCTTGACCTTGGACTGAGTGGATGAATGCTTTCTAGAGAAAGTGAGTCTGTTAACTCTCTCTCCCAGTGCTTCTCCTTCTAGCTGTTCCCCATCCAGTACTTCCCAGCTTCTGCCTTCTGAACTATGTCCCTCTGCAAACCACTTGTTTCAAATCTATACTGTCCTCCTGCTCCTGGAAAGATTCAAGATCCTGATCAGGAGCAGGGGGAGAGGGAGGCTCTCACCATTCCTCCTCAGTGCAGCCCTCCTCAGCACGGTCCCTGACAGTGTCCACTCTTCTCACCCAATGAAATGTTGGCACGTTTAAGCATTAATGTTCTGCATAAGAGAGGCCTGGCCTGTACAAACAGGAAGAGTCTTGTGTGCAGTGTGAACTTTTGTGGGGATATTTACAGAGATATTTAATGGGCATCATAGGAAGTATTAGTAAACACCGATGGGTGCCATTGATCTGAATGTCAGCCTTTCCCAAAATGCCAAAGCAGAATGTAGGAATTCAAAAGTGGACCACGGTTGTTGTTTTAATAGATAGGGTAAAGGTAAAGGGACCCCTGACCATTAGGTCCAGTTGTGTCCGACTCTGGGGTTGCGGCGCTCATCTCGCTTTACTGGCCGAGGGAGCCGGCGTACAGCTTCTGGGTCATGTGGCCAGCATGACTAAGCCGCTTCTGGTGAACCAGAGCAGCGCACGGAAACGCCGTTTACCTTCCCGCCAGAGCGGTACCTATTTATCTACTTGCACTTTGATGTGCTTTCAAACTGCTAGGTGGGCAGGAGCTGGGACCGAGCAACGGGAGCTCACCCCGTCACGGGGATTCGAACTGCCGACCTTCTGATCAGCAAGCCCTAGGCTCTGTGGTTTAACCCACAGCGCTACCTGTGTCCCTGTTTTAATAGATGCATAATAGTAAAACTAAAGATGGAGTACAATTCCAGAAGGATAGGACACTCATGTGTTGTTCAGTTGTTCAGTCGGGTCAACTCTTCGTGACCCCATGACCAGAGAAGAAGAAGAAGAAGAAGAAGAGTTTGGATTTGATATCCCGCTTTATCACTACCCGAAGGAGTCTCAAAGCGGCTCACATTCTCCTTTCCCTTCCTCCCCCACAACAAACACTCTGTGAGGTGAGTGGGGCTGAGAGACTTCAAGAAGTGTGACTAGCCCAAGGTCACCCAGCAGCTGCATGTGGAGGAGCGGAGACGCGAACCCGGTTCCCCAGATTACGAGTCTACCGCTCTTAACCACTACACCACACAGAGCACGCCAGGCACGCCTATTCTCCACTGCCTCCCGCAGTTTGGCCAAACTCATGCCAGTCGCTTCGAGAACACTGTCCAACCATCTCGTCCTCTGTCGTCCCCTTCTCCTTGTGCCCTCCATCTTTCCCAACATCAGGGTCTTTTCCAGGGAGTCTTCTCTTCTCATGAGGTGGCCAAAGTACACTCACTTCTCCTTTTCTCTCTGTCATTCTAGTTTCACCATTTTCTGAGAAGCTTTGGATCTTACAATACTTCACTGGATGGAGTGTATTTGGATGGAGATGGGGAACTGTCAGCCAATTTTGATATTTTGAACTGGGTTGTGTGGCCCAACACTTCAGTAGCTTCACGGAGAATTGGGAGTCTAGAGCGGCAGGCATTCCCAGGCAAAAGTTTCAGTGTTGATGAAGATGCTGCCATGTGGTTGAGGGGGCTTAACCGGGTGAGGAAAGCCAAAGAATTTAGAAATATAGATTGCAGTATAAAATATGTTTGGGATGGTTTCTTTGCCCCTTATTCAACCACACGTACTAAATGCTTATTTGCAAGGACACCTTGTGACACTCACTCCTACTCTACAGAAGTAAAGATCAGGGCTCGTCTCATCCTTAGACACATTATAGGTACCGTACTTTTCACTCCATAAGACACACTTTTTTCCTCCTAAAAAGTAAGGGGAAATATCTGTGCGTCTTATGGAGCGAATGGTGGTCCCTGGAGCTGAATTGCCCAGGGGCCAAAAGAGGATCATGCTTTTTATTTTACAAAGAGAAAAGGGGGTGTTGAAAGGACCCCGCTCAGCAGCTGATCAGCAAGAGATCGGGAGAGAGATAAGAGTCCCGGCTCCCTTTCGCCCACGCCCTTGCCCAGGCCTCCATTGTTGAATGTGCTGCAGAGGGAGGTTGTTTGTTTCCCCAGCGACATGTGACTGGCTGATTAGATTATCTGTCTGGAAACTGTAGAAAAGGCTCCCTTTCCTTTAGAAGCTGCAGAAATGTGAGTTGAACCCCATAAAAATGGGGCTTTTCCTCTTTGCTTTTCCCCCTTTGCAAAAAAAGCTGCAAAACTTTTAGCTGATCCTCAAAAAACCAGGGCTTTTCCCTTTGCAAAAAAGCTGCAAAACTTTTAGCTGATCCTCAAAAAAACAACAAACAAAAAAAAACAAAAAAACAAAACAAAAAAACAGGGCTTTTAGAGGAGGAAAACCAGAAAAATATTTTTTTTTCTTGTTTCCTCCTCTAAAAACGAGGTGCGCCCTATGGTCCGGTGCGCCCTATGGAGCGAAAAATATGGTACTTTGATGGCACCATTATGCTACTGACACCCTCCACCAATGTTCTACAACATACTGGGTTTTATTCCCTGTTGCAGGGTGGATTTGATTAAAATAAAAACGATCTAAATCACGATTTAAATCACTAGTCAGTAGACTTGATTTAAATCTACTTTTTTACAGAAAGACTCATTCTTGCTGGTATAATCTTAATATTTACAACCAGATGAAGGTTTCATTTTTGGAATAATAAATTTTCAGAGTAGTTTTTACAGTTATATAAAAAATTACTGATTTGGTTATACTATTAGAAATACATAGACAGATAATTATGAAATTATTGTGAGGTTTAATAAGTTAACTGTTTATATTTGGACAACTTTTCTGCTGTACTTTATTGGAAGGAGAAAAATAATCATTTCCTTAATAACAATTTAAACAATTTATTTAACTAAAACAATAACATTATAGCATATGTATCCATGTTTGTTAACTGATGTGGTTAAACAATTAAAAAAAAAACTTAGACTGAGTTTTAGCACACATGAAAAACTTTCAACAAATCCTTATTTGAATAGATTTTGGACTATAATGTAACTTTTTTTGCTATGCTTGTGGACAAAAGTAAACCAGAACATTTGGGGTATACAAAGCTACCCGCTAGAGGTTTTCCACTTGGCAATTAATGGTTACAGAGCCTTCTTTGTGGTAGTTCCCTGGTCTGTCGATGGAATGCCCTCTGATGAGGTGCATCCATTTTTGCCATTAACTTGCTTAGGAGGAATTTGAAAGCATTCCCATTTACCCAGGCATCTGATGGCTGAAATATCTGCTCCAGCACCCCTGCCCAAAGACTGCTTCAGTGTATTGTAACTTGGCCTGGGATCCTTTGATAAAGAGTAGGATAGAAATTCCCATATGTATAGAATCAAAGTTGGAAAACCACAAGGGTAAATAAGCAGGAAACAAAGTTTTTACTTTGAGACAAATATGTATCAAAGAAAATAAATATTGTCTCCTATGACTGGCAGAAGCGCTTCAGGGTCCATCTCTATCACAGCTCTGCCTAGAGACACTGGGGAATGATTTGGGGGCCAATCATACCTCTGGCATACAGAGGTAGAGGTAGAGGACCCCTGACAGTTAAGTCCAGTCGCGGACGACTCTGGGGTTGCGCCGCTCATCTCGCTTTACTGGCCGAGGGAGCCGACGTTTGTCTGCAGACAGTTTTTCCAGGTCATGTGGCCAGCATGACTAAGCCGCTTCTGGCGAACCAGAGCAGCGCACGGAAACACCGTTTACCTTCCTGCTGGAGTGGTACCTATTTATCTACTTGCACTTTGACGTGCTTTCAAACTGCTAGGTTGGCAGGAGCTGGGACCGAGCAACGGGAGCTCACCCCGTCGAGGGGATTTGAACCACTGACCTTCCGATTTGCAAGCCCTAGGCTCAGTGTTTTAGACCACAGTGCCACCCGCTGTCCTGTATGGCATAAAACATCATAATAAAGACCTGAAACAAACTACAGGACTAAATGTTACCCATCAAGGAGTCTGAGGGTGGTGCTAAATAGACATGGTTACAGAAGGGATGAGTCACCGTCATTTGTTCATGAAAGCAGGCCTGGAAACAGAGGGTGACTGATCCGTTCCCAAGTCTCTGACTCAGTTCTGTAGCTTTCCAACACACAGGGCCGGCACGTCCATTAAGGCGAACTAGGCAATTGCCTAGGGCGCCAAAATGGAGGGGGCGCTGATGGGCGGGGGGGGGCTAGCAGCAGCTCCTTCGGAGAGGTCTTTGCCCCCTACACCACCCCCCAGCTGCTAAAGCAGGCTTTGGCAGCCGTAGCACCAACACACCTGCCCCCTTCAAGGTGCCGTTGCCCCCTTCACCAGAAGCTGCCCTCCTGGGTACGTCAAAGTGATTCAAGAAGGGAAGCCGCTTTGCTGCTATGCATGTGCTCTGTGTGCTGAAGGGACCATCTCCGCTCAGGAAGGTAAGGGGGGGATTGCAGAGGGAAAGGTGTGCAAGGAGCTGCCTTCCACTACATCAGATCATTGGCCCATCTTGCTGCGTATTGACTGATAGCTGCTCTCCAGGCCATGTGTGGAGATGCTGAGGATTGAATTGGGGCCTTTCTTCA
This sequence comes from Lacerta viridis, assembly GCA_900245905.1. NCBI lineage: Eukaryota > Metazoa > Chordata > Lepidosauria > Squamata > Lacertidae > Lacerta > Lacerta viridis. The sequence goes on along the minus strand of OFHU01004322.1, from coordinate 281,448 downwards.
TGCGAAGTAGATACCATGCCACTGAACTACAGCCCTCGCTCCCCAAATAAGCAGCACCAGCATGTGCTAACTGCCTGTGTTGTCTAAAAATAAGACTTGAAATGATCCTTGTGCAGTTTTTTTTTAAAATTATTTTATTATTTAATTTCTATACCGCCCTATACCCGAAGGTCTCAGGGCAGTTCACACAAAAGACCACACACATCAAAATCAAAATCAAAATCAAAATCAACAACCCAACCAACCAACCCCCCCCCCAAAAAGAGGCAGCATTCCAAAAAAGGGTATAATATGTAGATTGGGGCAGGCAAAGGCCTGGTTAAAGAGGAATGAAGAAGAAGAAGAAGAAGAAGCAGAAGCAGAAGAAGCAGAAGCAGCAGCAGCAGAAGAAGAAGAAGCAGAAGAAGAAGCAGAAGCAGAAGAAAATAAAATAAAAAATCCCTTCCAGTAGCACCTTAGAGACTAACTAAGTTTGTTCTTGGAGTGAGCTTTTGTGTGCATGCACACTTCCTCAGATACCACAGTTCCAGTTACAGGTAGGTAGCCGTGTTGGTCTGTGTGCATGCACACGAAAGCTCATACCAAGAACAAACTTAGTTGGTCTCTAAGGTGCTACTGGAAGGAATTTTTTTATTTTATTTTGTTTTGACTATGGCAGACCAACACGGCTACCTACCTGTAACAGAAGAAGAAGAGTTTGGATTTGATATCCCGCTTTATCACTACCCGAAGGAGTCTCAAAGCGGCTAACATTCTCCTTTCCCTTCCTCCCCACAACAAACACTCTGTGAGGTGAGTGGGGCTGAGAGACTTCAGAGAAGTGTGACTAGCCCAAGGTCACCCAGCAGCTGCATGTGGAGGAGCGGAGATGCGAACCCGGTTCACCAGATTACAAGTCTACCGCTCTTAACCACTACACCACACTGGCTCTGAAAGGTGTATAATGAAGGCGCCAGGTGAACTTCCCTGGGGAGAGCATTCCACAGATGGGGAGCCACTGCAGAGAAGGCCCTTTCTCGTGTTGCCACCCTCCGGACCTCTATAGAGGAGACACACGAAGAAGGGCCTCAGATGATGATAGGGTAGGTTTATATGGAAAGAGGCAGTCCTTGAAGTATTGTGGTCCTGAGCCGTTTAAGGCTTTATAGGTCAAAACTAGCACTTTGAATTGAGCCTGGAAAATAATTGGTAGCCAGTGCTCCCTCTCCAAATAGCATGTGCTGTTAGTGTTTTCTAAAAATAGACTTGAAATGATCCTTGTATAATTTTGCCCCTCGCAACAAGTTTTGTACTGTACAGAAAAAGGTCTTCCCCACCAACAGTTTCCTTAGCAACAGACTTCTTTATTAGACATGCTCTGAAAGAGAGAGATATTGATAACTGATGCGTACATAAAATATGTGCTGGGGATAAGTCACTCTTGCTCTTTTCAGATGCAAACCACTGCAATGAATGTCCAGAAGATCAGTATCCAAACAAGGATCAAGATCAATGTGTGCCCAAGATTATCACTTTCCTATCCTTTAACAAATATTTGGGGATTCTCTTGGCTTCTGTTGCAATATACTTGACCTTTACCACGGGATTTATTTTAGGAATCTTCATTAAGTACAAAGAAACTCCTATTGTCAAAGCCAACAACCGGGACCTCTCCTACATTCTCCTTGTATCCTTCCTGCTTTCCTTTTTGTCCTCCTTCCTCTTCATTGGCCGGCCAAGGAAAGTGACCTGCCTTCTCCGACAAACAGCCTTCAGCATCATCTTCTCTGTTGCCGTCTCTTCTGTGTTGGCCAAAACCATCACTGTGGTGCTGGCCTTCCTGGCCACAAAGCCAGGGAACAGGGCGAGGAGATGGCTGGGGAAGAGTCTCACCAACTCCATTGTCCTTTCCTGCTCCAGTGTCCAAGTTGTCATCTGCACCATCTGGCTGGGCATGTCTCCCCCTTTCCCGGAGTCTGACATGCACTCCCAGCCCCGAGAGATCATCCTGCAATGTAATGAAGGATCTGCTGCCATGTTTTATGGTTCCCTTGGCTACATGGGTTTCCTGGCAGCCATCTGCTTCACGGTGGCTTTCCTAGCCAGAAAGCTGCCTGGGTCCTTCAATGAAGCCAAGCTGATCACCTTCAGCATGCTGGTCTTCTGCAGTGTTTGGGTCTCCTTTGTGCCCACCTACCTGAGCACCAAGGGGAAGTACATGGTAGCCGTGCAGGTCTTCTCTATGTTGGCCTCCAGTGCTGGGCTTCTGGGCTGCATCTTCCTTCCCAAGTGCTACATCATTATACTGAGACCTGATCTGAACACAAAGGAGCATCTGACCACAAAAATGAGATAAGGCATCTGATTTTGTATTTTTTTTTAAAATAATTAAAAAATGAGCTGTCAATTATTAACAAAGAATTTTTCACAATAAAGTTAATTGTAATTGCATTAAATCTTTGTTTCAAGGAAGATAAACAGATAAAGATGCCAAATTTATATTCACATTGAGAACCAGCAATGGGTAGTCAGACATACTGCTTCTGCAGAACATAGGTAGTTACCATGGCTAGCAGCGACTATTTGCTTAATTTCCTTCTGAAGCCATACTCTCTCTCTCTCTCTCTCTCTCTCTCTCTCTCTCTCTCTCTCTCTATATATATATATATATATAGCAAAAAGAAGAGAGATTATCTGGTGGTACTCAATTAAGTTCCACTCAGAGTTTACTCATTGAAATTAACAGATGTAACTTAGTCATGCTTGATTAATTTCAATGAGTTGCACATCGCACAACAGCTTAAAACACAGAATTTTTTTACCACCTGAAATTTCAGATACACCAAAAAACAGCGAGCATATTGCTTTTTCCATATCCTGTTTCTTTTTATCTTAAACAGTAAGTTAACCACAAGTAGCTATCCTCTCAATTTTTGATGATTAATATCCATCCCAGTAGCAAAAAACCCCAACCCACTTGCCTTGTGAGTGAAGGCAATGGGAGTGAAGTCAACCCATTGGAGAGTTACGGCGCCTGCTGTGGCTGTAGAGACCAATACAGGAGAGACGTGTTTTGTTGCAGCTGGGGCAGATGCAGGCACCAGGTTGTGCTATTGCCCAGATCACAAGATAACACAGAAACCTTGTAAGACGCTAGAAGCTGCTGGAGTTGGTTGGCCAAATGAGGGCGACAAAAAGCCAAACACCCCTCGTCACAACCGAATGAAAAGTGATTAATTGGGACATGAACAACTCTGCTTGCAAACATACATAAAAATTACAAAATACAAGTTGTCCAAGGTTGTAGCCAGTGAAACGCCTACTGAAGAAAACTAAACCATACTGAGTCCCTATATATGCTATAAATTTATAGCACTATTTAACAATCCAGTTTTCTGACTGGTTGGCTGGCTGGCAAGAACCCAGAAAACAGCAGCATTCTGTTGACCCTCAAGTCAAATTACCTATATGAATTGTGAATCATCATTCCACCCTAATATTTGTGAGGCCTTCACTTGTGACTCTCATCGGATGCTGTGATCCTCTCTTCATGGTCAGGATTACTTGCACCTACCAGAACCCTTCCAATAGTTCCATGAGGTTGTCCTTCAATTGCTTATGCTGAGGGAGGTTTGCGACAATCCACAGGGCCTTTTCGGTTGTGGCTCCACACTTGCAGAATGCTACCAGTGATATTATTTTTAGTGCCTGGCAAGTCTTTTCTGTATTTGGCATTTGATGGATTAGGATGATTTGTCTACTTATGCTATTTTTGTTGCTCTTTCACTGGGTTTCATTTTCAGATCTTATGCTTTCAAATTCTGTAAGTCACTTGGATATACAGGTGAAACTCAAAAAAATAGAATATCGTGGAAAAGTCCATTTATCTAAGCAATTGTTCTCATTAGCTACTGGAGTTTAATATATGAGATAGACTCATGACATGCAAAGCGAGATATGTCAAGCCTTTGTTATAATTGTGATGATTATGGCGTACAGCTGATGAAAACCCCAAAGTTGAAATTGTTAATTTGGGGTTCTCATCAGCTGTATGCCATAATCATCACAATTATAACAAATAAAGGCTTGACATATCTCGCTTTGCATGTCATGAGTCTATCTCATATATTAGTTTCACCTTTTAAGTTGAATTACTGAAAGAAATGAACCTTTCCACGATATTCTAATTTTTTGAGTTTCGCCTGTATATTTTTTAATGTGTCAGGTGATCAGTACATTGAGTGGACAGAAAAAATGAATACTCGCCCCCCAGATTAATTGTTCATTTCCCCCCTTCCCAACGCATCTTAGCTTTGGCCTCCTGTATTTGCTCTTCAACAGGGGCACCACTGACATCCCAAGCTTGACCAAGACATTAATTCCAGAGTCAGGGAAGCAGCAAAAAGGAAGTGGCAGGGCCCTCCCTATTGTTGCGGTTCACAAGAAAGGAAGTCCAGTGGCCTCCCTGGCAAATGCACCAGGGAGTCAAAACATGCCACAAGAAGTGGTAACTAGTATTTCTTTATACAGCCACACCTGCACACATCAGGCAGTGGAACCCACAGATCCACATCCACAGATCCACATACCGTATTTTTCGCTCCATAAGATGCACTTTTTCCCTCCTGAAAAGTAAGGGGAAATGTCTGTGCGTCTTATGGAGCGAATGCATGGTCCCTGGAGCCGAATTGCCTAGGGGCCAAAAGCAGATCGTGCTCTTTTTTTTTACAAAGAGAGAAGGGGGTGTTGAAAGGAAGCCGCTGAACAGCTGTTCAGCAAGTGATTGGGAGAGAGATAAGGCTCCCTTTCCAGCCCCGCCCCCTTGCCCAGGCCTCCATTGTTGAATGCAGAGGGAGGCTGTTTGTTTCCCCAGCGACATGTGACTGGCTGATTAGATTATCTGTCTGGAAACTGTAGAAATGGCTGTAGGACTAGAAGCTGCAGAACTGTGAGTTGGACCCCATAAAAACGGGGCTTTTCCTCTTTGCAAAAAAAGCTGCACCACTTTCAGCTGATCCTCAAAAAAAGCAGGGCTTTTCCCCTTTCTTCCTCTAAAAACTGGATGCGTCTTATGTTCAGGTGTGTATTATGGAGCGAAAAATATGGTACACAGCAAAATGACATGAACTTGCCTAGTGAGTAGGGGCAGGGACAGCTGTATTTGTTCCAGTGTGGTGTAGTGGTTAAGAGTAGTAGACTCGTAATCTGGTGAACCGGGTTGACGTCTCCAGTCCTCCACATGCAGCTGCTGGGTGACCTTGGGTCGTGGACAGGGTTAGACCTGAAAGCATGTGTCAGGTACCCAGCTGTCCTCACAGGTATAACTCCACTAATAAAGTAGTCTCCTGCTCTGTAATAATTATTTGGAGGCATTCGTAGGCTCGAGAGATCTCTGGGTCTGTTCATTGCTAACCCCAAGTGCAAATGAAGCAATAGCAGCAGCAGCAGAGTCATTTTTGGCAGAAACAAGCAAGCTAGAGGCACCCTCCAATCTGCAAAGAAAAACAGAATCGCCTTGCAAGCCTCATCCTATGCTTGACTTTGCAGAGGAAGATGCCAAGTCTGGCTTGTGTGTTAAAGGAGATGTAATGAGAGCCAGTGTGGTGTAGTGGTTAAGAGCGGTAGACTCGTAATCTGGGGAACCGGGTTCGCGTCTCCGCTCCTCCACATGCAGCTGCTGGGTGACCTTGGGCTAGTCACACTTCTTTGAAGTCTCTCAGCCCCACTCACCTCACAGAGGAAGGGAAAGGAGAATGTTAGCCGCTTTGAGACTCCTTCGGGTAGTGATAAAGAGGGATATCAAATCCAAACTCTTCTTCTTCTGGGCTTCTTTTGTCAACAACCTTCACCCCCTCCTGGGCCAGTTTCTACAGTCTGTTGCAACATATAGCTGCCCAAATCGGGCCAACCTCATTTATTAGAAGCCCAAAGGTAAACTGAAGTCACATCCATAGTGTAGATTTAAAGCACAGAACTTTCCCCAAAGAATCCTGGGAAGTTTAGTTTGTTATGGGTACCGGGAATTGTAGCTCTGGGAGGGCCCAACTACAGTAGCCAAGATTCTTGGGGGGAGAACATGGCTGATGAAGTGGAATAGATGTGCTTTAAATGTATCTTTATTTCATTAACATTTAAAAAGAACCCCTCCAAGTGGTTTACGAAAACAATAAAACCACGATAATACCATTTTTAAACAAGTTAAAAACAACAGTTCAAACCCTTCAAGAATAATTGGGATCATGTATAGTGTAAATCTGTGGCTTCCAATTGCTGGTCTGCGCAACCAACCCGAGATCATGTTGCCCCCCCCCAAAAAAATCCAAGATCAGGTGCATGGTCGGAAGATGCACACCCCGGTTTTGCGTGGGGAAATGTTGGAGGGTATGGGGGCACCGTTCACATAACAAAAACTACCACAAAAATATAAACATTTTAAAAAGCAGGAGGTCCGTGGCCTGGCTTCTGAAAAACAGGGGGTCCGCAGCACTTCTCTAATTGGGAACCACCAGTGTATATCATGTGCCAATATATGGTGTTACTGCGAACTTGGGCTCAGACCAAAACCTTCCCCCACCCCCAGAAGTGGTTTTAGAGTTTGCCTTCTATGTTGCAAACCCTATTGCCCCAATCTCTTTTCAAGTTTGGGTCCCGAGATGCTGTTGTATCTTGGCCAATGGTCAGAGATGATGGGAGTTGTCACCAAACCACATCAGGGGAACCAAGGCTGAAGAGCACTGCTTGCCGATGCGCGAGGTTTCAGTAACTTATTTCCGTATTCCATTTCCACAGTGAGGATCTTTAGGTATACAGATAGATACAAAGGATTTCTCCAGTGAATGAGATGAGCCCTCAATATATAAGTCTATATATATATATATATATATATATATATATATATATATATATATGAGATGGAAAGGGACCCCTGACCGTTAGGTCCAGTCGCGGACGACTCTGGGGTTGTGGCGCTCATCTCGCTTTACTGGCTGAGCCAGTGTACAGCTTCTGGGTCATGTGGCCAGCATGACTAAGCCACTTCTGGCGAACCAGAGCAGCGCACAGAAATGCCGTTTACCTTCCCGCCGGAGTGGTACCTATTTATCTACTTGCACTTTGATGTGCTTTCGAACTGCTAGGTGGCAGGAGCTGGGACTGAGCAACGGGAGCTCACCCCGTTGCAGGGATTCGAACTGCCGACCTTCTGATCAGCAAGCCCTAGGCTCTGTGGTTTAACCCACAGCGCCACCCGTGTCCTGTATATATGATTGAAGGCAGCACCAGAATTTGCTACGTGGGCCTGGATTTTAAGTATTGGCCTCACTGTTACCTTCTAAGTAAAATCTTCAACTTTCCTATATACACAGTATGAGCATATACCAATTTTAAGCATTTGGCGCCATCTCAAAAAACGCATACATACATGAGAGTCAAACTATGACCCACTACTATGTTTAAACTTGGAGATCTGTGAGACCGATGGTGTGATCACTGTACCATGAGTCAAAATATGCTGAGAGGTCACACTTCCATTATCTTGGGCCGATTCCAAGATCTTGGGATGCATCCCCCAAAACTTCTGATGTCCTCTTGGAGATGCAGGGACCAGAAATGTATACAGTTCTCCAAAGGGTGTATTTTGCAGAGGCCCGTTTCTCCTTGTACAATTGGAGGGCTCGCCAATGATAACAGCTGCAGTCCCTAGAACTCGCTGAATATGCTTGCTCAGTAAGCTTTTGACAGCTGAAAGAATCTTCGCCAAGCCAAAACATAGCTGAAGGCTAGAAGACACAACAGTTCCCTACAAGAGGAGTAGCTTTCCTGGGTCTGGTGTTGTGGCAAGTGTCCATTGGACCAGATGCCCATTGGATCTTTCTCCATGCTCTGTTTTTATTTGCAAACAGATACACAAAAAATGCCAGATGCCTCCTGTCCAAATGGAAACTCTACACTGATGGGTGGAGCCCAACCAAGCAAAACAATATGGTAGGAGTTCAAACACTGTTGGGTGGGAGTCAACTCAATGACAGTCTGTAGATTGACAAAGTTTATTTTCTTTCTTCAGGACAGATCGTCTTTGTGGTAGAAGGGCTCCATCTATCACAGGTGATTAAATTTATTCAGCAGAGGTAACCTCGAGAGAGCCTATCCACAAAATTATTATTTATTTAGATTCAATCCTGCTCTTCTCTGCGTAAACTGCCCTTCGCTTACCACCCAGATGCATTCCGTCCAACTATAAACTTTGATGCTACGACGAAATATTCCGACATTTTAGGGAATTTGCACATGTAGATTCTTTGTTGCTTAGCAGGGCCTGTTTAGTTAGGAAAAAGCTCTAGTCTAATTCACTTATTACTACAGTTTTTTTACACCCCATATCTCTCTGTATGCAAGGCAGTTTACAAATAACATCAAAATACCTTTTGAAAAAGAAAACCCACAGCAAACAATATAAACATATCGTAAGTCACCAGGAGCCTTCCCTGGGGTCCATCAAATGCAGAAGAAGCTAGTCCTAAGGTCTTCTCCTCCCTCCCTCCCTCCCTCTCCCTCTCTCATGGGACTCTTCTAGAGGGCAGAAGATGGCAGAGGATGGTGGCATATTTATATATATGAGGCTCCAGTACTTTGGCCACCTCATGAGAAGAGAAGACTCCCTGGAAAAGACCCTGATGTTGGGAAAGATGGAGGGCACAAGGAGAAGGGGACGACAGAGGACGAGATGGTTGGACAGTGTTCTCAAAGCTACCAACATGAGTCTGACCAAACTGCGGGAGGCAGTGGAAGACAGGAGTGCCTGGCGTGTTCTGGTCCATGGGGTCATGAAGAGTCGGACACGACTAAACAACAACAATATGTGTTTCGGATGTGAATCATTTGAAAAGATTTGGGCACCCCTCTCGAGTCCTTTCTCCACTGCAAACGTTTCTAGGACATAGCTGTCAACTTTTTCCCCTTTTTAAGGGAAATTCCCTTATTCTGAATAGGATTCCTCGCAAGAAAAGGGAAAAGTTGACAGCTATGTTCTAGGATCCAAAGCATCCTTCTGCAGTGAATTCTTCACTTTGGGAAAGAACCACTTCCACCCGGTTTTCAAACGGCTTCTACACTTCAGGGGATTCTATGGTACAATATACTGGTGCTCTTGAGTGGAGATCTTTCCACACGTTTTGGAGCATTTGCATCAGGGGTGGGACATGTTTTCCAGCCATAGGGTCATATCCTCTCCAGGGCAGCCTTCTGGCAGGGGTGTCATGCGGCCAGAGGCAAAAGCAACCAGAGCAACGGACGGTTTCACTTCGTTGTGGGTTCTCTGATGGTAAGTAAGGCTATTGCTGTGACTGAAGGTCCTTTCACACTCTGAGCATTTGTATGGTTTCTCCCCTGTGTGTATTCTTTCGTGTCTAGTAAGGGTTGTCCACTGACTGAAGCTCTTGCCACACTGGGAACATTCGTATGGCTTCTCTCCCGTGTGGGTTCTTTGGTGGCTCGTAACGTGAATCTTCTGGCTGAAGCTCTTCCCACACTCTGGGCATTTGTAGGGTTTCTCTCCGGTGTGGATTCTGAGGTGTATAGCGAGGGTTTGGCTGCAACTGAAGCTTTTCCCACACTCGGAGCATTTATAGGGCCTCTCTCCTGTGTGGGTTCTTTGATGGTGGGTAAGACCGGTGCTGTAGGTGAAGCTCTTTCCGCACTCAGAGCACGTAAATGGTTTTTCGCCCGTGTGGGTTCTTTGATGGTTTATGACGTGTATCTTCTGGCTGAAGCTCTTCCCGCACTCGGGGCATTTGTACGGTTTCTCCCCGGTGTGGATTCTGTGGTGCAAAGCGAGGGTTTGGCTGCAATTGAAGTTCTTCCCGCACTCCGAGCATTTGTACGGTTTCTCGCCTGTGTGGGTTCTTCGGTGATAAGTAAGGCCGGTGCTATGACTGAAGCTCTTCCCGCACTCCGAGCACGAAAACGGTTTTTCTCCCGTGTGGGTCCTCTGATGGTCTGTGACGTGCGTCTTGCGCTTGAAACTCTTTCCACACTCCAAACATCTATATGGCTTCTCATCAGTTTGGAATGTTTGGTGATAAAGAAGGTCATCACTGTCGCAGAAACCCTTTTCAGGGGAGAAACACTTAAATGGTTTCTCCCCAGTGTGGATTCTCTGATGATCAGTAAGGCTGCTGCTCTGACTGAAGCTCTTCCCGCACTCCGAGCATTTGTATGGCTGCTCTGCTATCTGCACCCTTTGAGATGCACTGAGACTCAGTATCTCGCTTGCAATCGTTGCTTGTTGCGGTGAGTTGTTCCTCGTGTTTTTCATGGTGCTACATTCATCTTTTAGCTTTGGGATTTCACACACGTCCGCGTCTTCAGTAATGAAACATTTCTCCCTCAGCTTCTGTGTTGTCTCAGGTTTCCTCCTCTGCTGTTCAGGCTCCTTCTGGCTCCAACTTCCATAACCTGAAATAACAAAAGAAGGGGGCCTGATCAGGGTGGAACAGATTCTCAGATCAGAGAATACAACAACAAGAAGAAGAGTTTGGATTTGATATCCCGCTTTATCACTACCCGAAGGAGTCTCAAAGCGGCTAACATTCTCCTTTCCCTTCCTCCCCCACAACAAACACTCTGTGAGGTGAGTGGGGCTGAGAGACTTCAGAGAAGTGTGACTAGCCCAAGGTCACCCAGCAGCTGCATGTGGAGGAGCGGAGACACGAACCCGGTTCCCCAGATTACGAGTCTACCACTCTTAACCACTACACCACACTGGCTCTCAAGAACCAATATATTAAGTGAATACAAGAACCATATACAGTGGTACCTTGGTTCTCGAACTTAATCCGTTCCGGGAGTCCGTCTGAATGCCGAAACAAAAAATAAAATAAAAATCCTTCCAGTAGCACCTTAGAGACCAAGTAAGTTTGTTCTTGGTATGAGCTTTCGTGTGCATGCACACTTCTTCAGATACACACCCCGAAACCATTCAAAAACCAAGGTGAGGCTTCCGATTGCCTGCAGGAGCTTCCTGCACTCAAACGGAAGCCGCTTCCGAAAAACATTTGCAAACCAGAACACTTACTTCTGGGTTTGCAGTGTTCAGGAGCCAGCTGATTTGTTTGGGAGCTAAGCTGTTCGAGTTCCAAGGTACGACTGTAATGACCCCCCCTGCCTTGCCCCCCCTCCAGCCCTAGGCCATGACTTTGAGCATAGCAGAAGCAGCTGACACGAGAGGAGTTCCGGGATATTAAAAAAATAATTTTATAAGTTCTGTGTCCTTGTTTCTCAATTTGATCCTTTTACATGGTTTTGTATATTTTGAGGTATTTTATGCACTGCAACTTGCCGTCATTTTCACTGATTATAGTTTAGCAATTCTTTATTGTAATTGTTCCAGTTACAGGTAGGTGGCCGTGTTGGTCTGCCATAGTCAAAACAAAATAAAAAACAAAAAAATTCTTTTCCAGTAGCACCTTAGAGACCAACTAAGATTGTTCTTAGTATGAGCTTTCGTGTGCATGCACACTTCTTCAGATACACTGAAACGGAAGTCACCAGACCCTTATATATAGTGAGGGAGTGGGAGGGGTATTACTCAGAAGGGTGGTGGGAATGGGTGATTGGCTGATGGGTGTGGAAAACCTGTTGATGACTGTTAACGACTGCAATTAGTCCTAAAGGAAAAAGCAAGGGGTGAGATGGCTAAAGATAGCTTTGTCATGTATAATGAGATAAGAATCCAATGTTCAGACCAGGTCTCTCCGTGGTTTTGAGTTTGGTAATGAGTTTGGCCAAACTGCGAGAGGCAGTGAAGGATAGGCGTGCCTGGCGTGCTCTGGTCCATGGGGTCACGAAGAGTCGGACACGACTGAACGACTGAACAACAACAAGTTGTAATTCAGCAACTTCTGTTTCCAGTCTATTTCTGAAATTCCTTTGTATACCCTTCTGAGTAATACCCCTCCCCACTCTCTCACTATATATAAGGGTCTGGTGACTTCTATTTCAGTGTATCTGAAGAAGTGTGCATGCACACGAAAGCTCATACCAAGAACAAACTTAGTTGATCTCTAAGGTGCTACTGGAAGGAATTTTTTAATTTTTAATTTTGTTTTTATTGCAATTGATAATTATTATTTGCTGATATTTAACTTCACTGTTTACTATTATATTCCAATGGATGATTGAATATTGCTTTATTCGATACAAGTTGTTCATTTCAAGGTTATTGTGACTTTTTTTTGTATTGGATCAGATTCTTATTACATGTGTGATCTTCGCTGTCTGTTTTGTTGTTTGCTTGTAAGCCACCTTGGATATAGTACTGTAGAAAAGCAGTGCACAAATTAAAAGCGAAATGCATTGAACAATTAAGTAGCTCCTGTTGACTAGCATTAACTGGAAATTAATGTGATGAAGTATATAGAGAAGGTATGAGGAACACTTGGGTATTCTCACACCAACTTTGAGATAGTCATAGAATCAGAGAGATGGAAGGGAACCTGAGGATCATCTAGTCCAACCCCCCAGCAACACAGGAATATGCGCCTGCCTAATATGGGAATAAGGGACCCAGGTGGTGCTGTGGGTTAAACCACAGAGTCTAGGGCTTGCTGATCAGAAGGTCGGCTTCGAATCCCTGCCACGGGTGAGCTCCCGTTGCTCGGTCCCAGCTCCTGCCCACCTAGCAGTTCGAAAGCACGTCAAAGTGCAAGTAGATAAATAGGGACCGCTCCGGCGGGAAGGTAAACGCCGTTTCCGTGCGCTGCTCTGGTTCGCCAGAAGCGGCTTTGTCATGCTGCCGCCACATGACCCGGAAGCTGTCTGCGGAAAAATGGTATAGAGCGAGATGAGCGCCCGCAACCCCAGAGTCGGACACAACTGGACCTGATGGTCAGGGGTCCCTTTACCTTTTACCTAATACGGGAATCAACCCCGCAACCTTGGTGTTATCAGCACCACACTCTAACCAACTGAGCTATCCAGGCTTGATGCTGGGGATCTAAAGGGCCCCTCAGAGCAGGTACTTTTCCACTGAGCTAGGAAAACTACCGTATATACTAGAGTATAAGCCGAGGCACCTAATTTTACCACAAAAAACTGGGAAAACTTATTGACTCGAGTATAAGCCTAAGGTATAACGGCGTCAGTCCTGTATACCTGAAGGAGCGTCTCCACCCCCATCGTTCAGCCCAGACACCAAGATCCAGCGCGAGGGCATCCTGGTGGTTCCCTCATTGCGAGAAGTGAAGCTACAGGGAACCAGGCAGAGGGTCTTCTCAGTAGTGGTGCCCGCCCTGTGGAACGCCCTCCCATCAGATGTCAAGGAAATAAGCAGCTATCCTATTTTTAAAAGACATCTGAAGGCAGCCCTGTTTAGGGAAGTTTTAATATTTAATGAATGCTGTATTTTTTTTACACTCGATTGGGAGCCGCCCAGAGTGGCTGGGGAAACTCAGCCAGATGGGCGGGGTATAAAATATAATTATTATTATTATTATTATTATTATTATTATTATTATATTATTAGGGTGGGAAATGCAGGAGCTACTGGTAAATTTCAAAAATAAAAATAGATACCAATAAAATTACATTAATTGAGGCATCAGTAGGTTAAATGTTGAATATTTATTTCAAAGAAAAACAGTAAACTAGCTCTGCAAGTGGAAAAGAGGGTCAACGAAAACAATATGGTATCAACAATAACTTAAAAAGTACAGTTGCAGGTAGGTAGCCGTGTTGGTCTGCCATAGTCAAAACAAAACAAAAAATTCCTTCCAGTAGCACCTTAGAGACATAGAATCATAGAATCATAGAGTTGGAAGAGACCACAAGGGCCATCCAGTCCAACCCCCTGCCAAGCAGGAAACACCATCAAAGCATTCCTGACAGATGGCTGTCAAGCCTCCGCTTAAAGACCTCCAAAGAAGGAGACTCCACCACACTCCTTGGCAGCAAATTCCACTGTCAAACAGCTCTTACTGTCAGGAAGTTCTTCCTAATGTTTAGGTGGAATCTTCTTTCTTGTAGTTTGAATCCATTGCCCCGTGTCTGGTGACTTCCGTTTCAGTGTATCTGAAGAAGTGTGCATGCACACGAAAGCTCATACCAAGAACAAACTTAGTTGGTCTCTAAGGTGCTACTGGAAGGAATTTTTTTATTTTATTTTGTTTCAAAGTACAAAAACCTTAGTAAATATTTTTAATGTTTGGTGGAGGCCGCCCAGAGTGGCTGGGGAGACCCAGCCAGATGGGCGGGGTACAAATAATAAATTATTATTATTATAACACTAAGCTAAAACACAAAAGAGTTAAAATCCTTCAAAACTGGATTCCTCCTCATGCTCTGTATGCCCAAACAGAGCTTCAGCTGTAGTTGGTGTGAGGTTATCAGCATAGACATTGTCATCATCGCTGAGTTCGCAGACATCACCATTGCTGCTGTCGTTCTCATACAAAGCGCTGTCTTCACTGCCATCCATAGCATTACTAATGCCACATTTCTTGAAGGCGAGTTGCACCATGTCCTCTGGAATCTCTTCCCATGCATCACGAACCCACTTTGCTATCAATTCTATGTCGGGCCTCATCAGATTTCCAACTTTTGTCAGCCGGGCTGGACCAGATGACATCCATTCATGACACATCTTTCGCACACGGTCTTTGAAAGGTTTATTTAAACACACATCCAGGGGCTGCAGTACAGATGTAAGCCCACCTGGAATAACGGCCAATGTAACTTGAGAAGACACTGCCAATTTTTTAATGTCATCAGATGTATGGGCTCTGAACATATCCCAAACTAGCAATGATGGTTTTTTCTTTAAGTCTGCTCCTGGCCGTCCGTTCCAAATGTCTTCCAGCCAATTTTTTGTTCCGTCTTCATCCATCCAGACTTTAACATGTGCGCGCACCGTAATTCGCGGTGGGAATTTGACCTTTTTTGGCAAAGTCTTTCTTTTAAAAATAACGACAGGCCGCAGCTTAGTCCCATCAGCCAAACATGACAGAACGACCGTGAAATGGTTTTTCCCCATTTCCTGTGGTTCTGGGTAAAATAGCTTTGTCTCCCAAACTTGCCACAGTTCCGTTGCTCGGAAGATCAAAGGTCATAGGTGTTTCATCCATATTCCCAATATCTCCCAGGTCATAGTTATGGATCCTTCTTTGTTTTATGATGAATGAATGGAACGCCATCACTTTTTCATCCAAGGTCTTTTGGCAACTTCTGCGAAATCTTTGTTCTTTGCCGCAAACATAGGGCAAACCTATTCATGAAGCGGGTACACCATCCTGCTGACGCAACAAATTTTTCAATGCCTGGAGCTTTTAATTTGTCATCTTTAGCCATCTGAAGGGCACGTAAGCGAATTTCCATGCGTGTTACGCGGTAGCCATTTTGACGACACTCCACAACCCATTTATGCAATTCAGTCTCTAGAGCCCCATATGAAGTTGTTAAACCACGCCGAGCTTTTTTCGCCTTCGGAATCTTTTCCAAGTCAGCTTTCATTTTCCGCCACTCCCTCACTTGCTTTTCGTCAACACAAAATTCTCTGCTTGCAATACTATTGTTGCTTTCTTCTGCTCTTGACACAACCTTAAGTTTGAAACCAGCATCGTATGACCTGCGTTTTTGTTTTGGTCCAGGATTAGAAGTATTGGGATCCATTTCTAACAGGATAAAAAATAAAAAAGACAGTGCGTACACAACGCAGCGTGTATATTATGCAAGCATAGTCAACACTGGGTCCAGATAGGGGTTAATAATAATAATTAAAAAAATAGAGCACACTGAGTACTGTAAATAAACGTACTGTACAGTCGTACCTTGTGTTACGAACGCTGCGGGATGCATTCGCCGTGGTTTACGAACGCCCCGAACCCGGAAGTACCAGAACGGGTTGCTTCCGGGTTCGGTGGTTCCTGCATGCGCAGACGCGTCAAACGACGTCACGCGCATGCGCAGAAGCGCTGAATCGCGTCATGCACATTCGCGGACGCGGTGCTCAGGACGCGGACCTTTCAGGTTACAAACAGGGCTCTGGAATGGATCCCGTTCGTAACCAGAGGTACCACTGTATATCCAAGAACAGAGATATACCGGTACTTGTATTCAGCAATGCTTGGGCGGAGGAAGGGTGCGTGACCAAGCACGGGTAAGACCAGGGGCTGGCAAGCTTTTTTGGGGGGTGGTCCGGTTCACACCACAAACCTCCTGGTGGACCAGAGTGCGTGTGTGTGCATGCACATGCGCACACGGCAGAGGGGGCTTCTCTCTCCCCCCAACCCCTTCCGTCCCCCTTCCTACCTAGGGTGCTGCTGAGAGGCAGAGGCTGGTGGCGGCAGCAGCGGAGGAAGAACAAGCAGCCTGAAAGGGCTGCTCATTCCTCCTCCTCCGCTGCCAACAGCCTCTGCCGCTGGCAAGGGCAAGCATAGGAGCCGCGCTTGGCACGTGAGGCAGCAGCAAACCCTACCACGAGTATAAGCCGAGGGGGGCTTTTTCAACATAAAAAATGTGCTGAAAAAGTCGGCTTATACACGAGCACCGTATTTTTCACTCCATAAGACGCACTTCCCCCCTCATAAAAGGTAAGGGGGTATATCTGTGCGTCTTATGGAGCAAATGGTGGTCCCTGGAGCTGAATTGCCCAGGGGCCAAAAGAGGATCATGCTTTTTATTTTACAAAGAGAAAAGGGGTGTTGAAAGGACCCCGCTCAGCAGCTGATCAGCAAGAGATCGGGAGAGAGATAAGAGTCCCCGGCTCCCTTTCAGCCCCGCCCTCTTGCCCAGGCCTCCATTGTTGAATGTGCTGCAGAGGGAGGTTGTTTGTTTCCCCAGCAACATGTGACTGGCTGATTAGATTATCTGTCTGGAAACTGTAGAAAAGGCTCCCTTTCCTTTAGAAGCTGCAGAAATGTGAGTTGAACCCCATAAAAATGGGGCTTTTCCTCTTTGCTTTTCCCCCTTTGCAAAAGGAGCTTTGCTTTTCCCCTTTGCAAAAAAAGCTGCAAAACTTTTAGCTGATCCTCAAAAAAACAGGGCTTTTAGAGGAGGAAAACCAGAAAAGTATTTTCCCCCTTGTTTCCTCCTCTAAAAACGAGGTGTGCCCTATGGTCCAGTGCACCCTATGGAACGAAAAATACGGTATATACGGTACCTTATTCATGCACACCTGGTCAGACCATTGGTCAGTCTAGGTCAGTGCTATCTAAACTGCCTGGCAATGGCTACTGTTGAGCTACGAGCTTTCCTGGACTGATGGGCATGAATACAGATGAAGAGCTGCAGCAATTCCCGCGCCCCAGAGCTTTCAGGCAAGGCCAAAGAGGGAACCTTACCCAGAGAAGCCAGGTTCCAGTAGTTCTCCTCCATGACTTCCCTGTGCAGAGCCCTCTGGCCCGGATCCAGCAGAGCCCACTCCTCCTCCGTGAAATGCACAGCCACCGCCTCAAAGGGCGCTGGGTCCTGGGAAAAACGAACACAGTTACCACGCGCAGGCCACGGCAGCAATCCGGACAAAAAAAAGACAAGAGGCTGGAGGCTCTGCTGCAAAACCCAGAGCTTTCCTTGTGGCATTCAGAGCCTTCAAGATGGGGGGCATCTTAAACAGAAGTGATAGGGGGAAGGCAGGTTCTTTCAGGACCACGGAGAGTTGCTGAACAACTCCAGGCACGCCTGGAAGAAGCGGACCATTTGGATCCCTTCCAATCGGGATTCAGGCCTCACCATGGGACTGAAACCGCCTTGGTCGCGCTGGTCGATGATCTCCGGCGGGCTAGGGACAAAGGTGAGAGCTGTTTCCTAGTTCTGCTGGATCTCTCAGCGGCCTTTGACACCATCGACCATAACATCCTTCTGGACCGGCTAGAGGGGTTGGGAGCTGGGGGCACTGTTATACAGTGGTTCCGCTCCTTCCTCCTGGGCCGTGTTCAGAAAGTGGTGGTGGGGGATGAGTGTTCAGACCCCTGGGCTCTCACTTGTGGGGTGCCTCAGGGTTCTGTCCTCTCCCCCATGCTTTTTAATATCTATATGAAGCCGCTGGGAGAGATCATCAGGAGGTTTGGGCTGGGTGTTCATCAGTATGCGGATGATACCCAGCTCTACCTCTCTTTCAAATCAGAACCAGTGAAGGCGTGAAGGTCCTGTGTGAGTGCCTGGAGGCGGTTGGAGGATGGATGGCGGCTAACAGATTGAGGTTGAATCCTGACAAGACAGAAGTACTGTTTTTGGGGGACAGGAGGCGGGCAGGTGTGGAGGACTCCCTGGTCCTGAATGGGGTAACTGTGCCCCTGAAGGACCAGGTGCGCAGCCTGGGAGTCATTTTGGACTCACAGCTGTCCATGGAGGCGCAGGTTAATTCTGTGTCCAGGGCGGCTGTCTACCAGCTCCATCTGGTATGCAGGCTGAGACCCTACCTGCCCGCAGACTGTCTCGCCAGAGTGGTGCATGCTCTGGTTATCTCCCGCTTGGACTACTGCAATGCGCTCTATGTGGGGCTACCTTTGAAGGTGACCCGGAAACTGCAATTAATCCAGAATGCGGCAGCTAGACTGGTGACTGGGAGTGGCCGCCGGGACCACATAACACCGGTCCTGAGAGATCTGCATTGGCTCCCAGTACGTTTCCGAGCACAATTCAAAGTGTTGGTGCTGACCTTTAAAGCCCTAAACGGCCTCGGTCCTGTATACCTGAAGGAGCGTCTCCACCCCCATCATTCAGCCCAGACACTGAGATCCAGCGCCAAGGGCCTTCTGGCGGTTCCCTCACCTGCGAGAAGCAAAGCTACAGGGAACCAGGCAGAGGGCCTTCTCGGTAGTGGCGCCCGCCCTGTGGAACGCCCTCCCATCACAGGTCAAGGGAAATAAACAACTACCTGACATTCAGAAAAACCTGAAGGCAGCCCTTTTTAGGGAAGTTTTTAATGTTTGATATTTTTGTATTTGATTTCTGTTGGAAGCCGCCCAGAGTGGCTGGGGAAATCCAGCCAGATGGGCGGGGTACAAATAATAAATATTGTTATTATTGTTGTTATTGCAGTCGCCTGGGCTGTGCCTGGCTCAGTTCTCCGGTGATTCTATCTCCTACCTGATCAAGTGACTGTGAAGCCACTCTTTCCACTCCATCACAATAAGAAGGTCTAGATGACATCTCCACAGTGGTTCCGCCACCTGTGAGGGAGACAAAAGAAGCAGGGAGGCAGGATGGATAAAATTGGATGATTTTTTAAAAAATAAATTTTAAAAATTGGTTTTTTTTTTCAAAATTTAAAGTGGGGTTGTTGTTGTTTTTTAAATAAAAATAAAATGCTTTCGGAGGAAAAATCTTTCCAAATATAGTTTTCTTTTTAAGTTACATTATAGCACAAAAGCTATTCATCAGGAAATAAGGATTTGTTTTTAATTACGTAGCATGCAACGTTTAAATTTTTTTTGGTAAACGAATTCCATTAATCCTCTCACAATTTCAGAGGGACTAAAGAGCGACCAAGTGGAAATAATATTCTGCATTCATTTTTTAAATAAATTTTTATTGATTTCAACATAATTAAGACACATAAGAAGAAGAAGAAGGAGAGTTTGGATTTGACATCCCGCTTTATCACTACCCGAAGGAGTCTCAAAGCGGCTCACATTCTCCTTTCCCTTCCTCCCCCACAACAAACACTCTGTGAGGTGAGTGGGGCTGAGAGACTTCAGAGAAGTGTGACTAGCCCAAGGTCACCCAGCAGCTGCATGTGGAGGAGTGGGGAAGCGAACCCGGTTCCCCAGATTACGAGTCCACCGCTCTTAACCACTACACCACACTGGCTCACATAAAACATCATTTCTATAACATAAAAATTTCCTCTCATCACATAGTGTATATACAAACATTTTAGTACTTTCTTACTCTATGTCATGACTTCCTCAGTTCCCTCTTTGCTGATTTCATTATATTACATCTTTAGCAGTCTTCCAAATCATTATAAACATTCCTAATTCTATTCCTTAATTAATATTCTCCTCTATCATTTTCTTCTCTATCATTGTCTCATTCTTACCCAATAAGGTTTCAGCCACTGGCGGTGCGCCATTAAATGGTATCAGCCCGAGTCTGGTGCCCATTGCGGCTCCCTCTCCTTCCGTGGCTCCTCCTGCTAACAGCTCCTGCATCTGAAACAACAAAAAAAGGAGCAAAGGAAGTAGAGGACAATGGAGCAGGGGAAAGGGGTGGATTCCTAAAAATACAAGAGGCTGCTGGATCAGGCCAATGGCCCATCTAGTCCAGCCTGGTCCCACGATGCACAGATGACCCGAGGGTAGAGGCACTCTCTACTTGGGACTGGTCTTCCGAGGTGTCCTTCCAGAGAAGGCTGAATGAATTATCTGGTCAGGGATGCCTTATGTTCCCAGACCTAAATTCCCTTGCATGGTGCCGTCCGAGGTAGAAATTCTGCTGGACCCATTATCAGTAAGGTGCGTCTCACGTACACAAGGGTACGCCTTGACCGCAAAGCTTGCAGGAACTAGTTTTAAGAGGAACCTAACAATGTTAAGAGTGACAACCAATTTCAGATGACACTGAGGTGATAAGAAATGAGAACAGAGATACCACCTTAGCTTGGGCCTGGCATGACTCTTCATTTTTATACAAGTCGTGCTCAACTATGAGTACAATAGGGAGTAACAGCTGACAGATCATCTCATTGAGAGCCGGAGTGGTGTAGTGGTTAAGAGCGGTAGACTTGTAATCTGGTGAACCAGGTTCGCGTCTCCGCTTCTCCACATGCAGCTGCTGGGTGACCTTGGGCTAGTCACACTTCTCTGAAGTCTCTCAGCCCCACTCACCTCACAGAGTGTTTGTTGTGGGGGAAGAAGGGAAAGAAGAAGAGTTTGGATTTGATATCCTGCTTTATCACTGCCCAAAGGAGTCTCCAAGCGGCTCACATTCTCCTTTCCCTTCCAGATCCGAGGGTCTTCTGGTGGTTCCCTCACTGTGAAAAGTGAAGTTACAGGGAACCAGGCAGAGGGCCTTCTCGGTAGTGGCGCCCGCCCTGTGGAACGCCCTCCCATCACAGGTCAGGGAAATAAACAACTACCTGACATTCAGAAAAAACCTGAAGGCAGCCCTTTTTAGGGAAGTTTTTAATGTTTGATATTTTTGTATTTGATTTCTGTTGGAAGCCGCCCAGAGTGGCTGGGGAAATCCAGCCAGATGGGCGGGGTACAAATAATAAATATTATTATTATTATTATTATTATTATTATTATTATTACAAGCTGGAACGTGTCCAGAGGAGGGCAACCAAAATGGTCAAAGGCCTGGAAACAATGCCTTATGAGGAACGGCTTAGGGAGCTGGGTATGTTTAGCCTGGAGAAGAGAAGGTTAAGGGGTGATATGATAGCCATGTTCAAATATATCAAAGGATGTCATATAGAGGAGGGAGAAAGGTTGTTTTCTGCTGCTCCAGAGAAGCGGACACGGGGCAATGGATTCAAACTACAAGAAAGAAGATTCCACCTAAACATTAGGAAGAACTTCCTGACAGTAAGAGCTGTTGGACAGTGGAATTTGCTGCCAAGGAGTGTGGTGGAGTCTCCTTCTTTGGAGGTCTTTAAGCAGAGGCTTGACAGCCATCTGTCAGGAATGCTTTGATGGTGTTTCCTGCTTGGCAGGGGGTTGGACTGGATGGCCCTTGTGGTCTCTTCCAACTCGATGATTCTATGATTCTATATGACTTTTAGAAGACATCTGAAGGCAGCCCTGTTTTTTATGTTTGGTGTTTTATTGCGTTTTTATATTTTGCCGGAAGTTGCCCAGAGTGACTGCGGCAACCCAGTCGGCTGGGCAGCACACAAATAATTAAATTGTTGTGGTGGCTCACCCTTTGCTCTGCCTCCTGGCTCATGAGGAAACCTTCTGCCAGGGCCACCGCCTGGGAACAGGTCTCGGCTCCGCACTCCCTCACCCAGCTCTCCATCTCCGGGGGGAGGACGGCCAGGAACTTCTCCAGGACCACCAGGTCCAACATCTGAGCCTTGGTGTGCTTTTCTGGCTTCAGCCACTGATGGCAGAGATGGTGGAGTCGGCCGCAAACCTCCCGGGGCCCCTCGGCTTCCTGGTAGCAGAACTGGTGAAAGCGCCATTGCTGTTCGTCTGAGCTGCCGTAGGCCTCGCTCAGGAGCTTGTGCACTGTTTTTTCCCAGAAGGCGCCACTGCCTCTGGCCTGGGTGATCTGGGGGTCTCTTTGGGCTTTTGTCCCAGCAGAATCATCCTCTTCCATCTCCGATTTGTACTCGGACGAAGGGTCTCTTTGCTCCGAGTTGGTCCAAGGCCACTTTCGTCCGCAGGTGCTCCTGAATTGAGTGACGGCTGTCCTGCTTAGCCCCCCCCCCCCGAAGGCTAATACGTCTTTCTTGTTTCAAGCAGAAGCTTCAGAAGCAAAAAAAACTGGGCGCTCCCTGCAATCTGCCGGAGCTTCTCCTGTGGGGAAAAGTGAAATGAGATGAGACCATAAGAATCAGAGACAGCCAAGAAAAGATGGCCATTCTGGGTTGGTTTCAACCAAGTCTTACTCAAAGCAGACACACTGAAATTAATAAACAAAACAAAATAAAAAAATAAAAAATCCCTTCCAGTAGCACCTTAGAGACCAACTAAGTTTGTTCTTGGTATGAGCTTTCGTGTGCATGCACACTTCTTCAGATACACTGAAACAGAAGTCACCAGACCCTTATATATGAGTGAGAGTGAGGAGGGGTGCTACTCAGAAGGGTCTTATACAAAGGAATTTCAGAAATAGACTGGAAAGAGAAGTTGCTGAATTGCAACTCATTACCAAACTCAAAACCATGGAGAGACCTGGTCTGAACAAAGACATTGGATTCTTATCTCATTATACATGACAAAGCTATCTTTAGCCATCTCACCCCTTGCTTTTTCCTGTAAGACCAACTGCAGTCGTTAACAGTTGCCAACAGGTTTTCCACACCTATCAGCCGATCACCCATTCCCACCGCCCTTCTGAGTAATACCCCTCACAGCACACTTAACAAACTATAGTTCCCAGTGTAGACGCAGATGAAGGTTGTGCAGGCTGAAGAAGCCTTTGTGAAGTGCTAGAGGCATCAGGTCACACACCTGGGGTTCTGGGGCCAAGAAGAAATGGCCTCTCCCGATATTGGAAAGCTCTAAACCCCGGCTGATGCCCACTCCAAGCCTTAAGCCTGGAGGGCTCAATTTGTTAAAGCGTGGTGCTGATAATGCCATGGCTGCAGGTTTGATCCCTATGGGACAGCTACAACTAATCCAGAACGCAGCAGCTAGACTGGTGACTGGGAGAAGCCGCCGAGACCATATCACACCGGTCCTGAGAGATCTACATTGGCTCCCAGTATGTTTCCGAGCACAATTCCAAAGTGTTGGTGCTGACCTTTAAAGCCCTAAACGGCCTCGGTCCTGTATACCTGAAGGAGCGTCTCCACCCCCATCATTCAGCCCGGACACTGAGGTCCAGCTCCGAGGGCCTTCTGGCGGTTCCCTCACTGCGAGAAGTGAGGTTACAGGGAACCAGGCAGAGGGCCTTCTCGGTAGTGGCGCCCGCCCTGTGGAACGCCCTCCCGTCAGATGTCAAAGAGATAAGCAACTACCGGATTTTTGAAGACACCTGAAGGCAGCCCTGTTTAGGGAAGCTTTTAATGTTTAATAGATTCTTATAACGTAACATTCTGTTGGAAGCCGCCCAGAGTGGCTAGGGCAACCCCGTCAGATGGGTAGAGTATAAATTATTTATTTATTTATTTATTTATTATTATTATTATTATTATTATTATTCCTGCATTGCAGGATGTTGAACTAGACGATCCTCAGGGTCCATTCAAACTCTGATTCTATGATTCTGCAGTTACAGGTGGGTAGCCGTGCTGGTCTGCCATAGTCGAAACAAAATAGAAAATTCTTTCCAGTAGCACCTTAGAGACCAACTGAGTTTGTTCTTGGTATGAGCTTTCGTGTGCATGCACACTTCTTCGGATATGAGCTTCTTCAGATATGAGCTTGGTATGAGCTTTCGTGTGCATGACTTCTGTTTCGGTGTGTCTGAAGAAGTGTGCATGCACACGAAAGCTCATACCAAGAACAAACTCAGCTGGTCTCTAAGGTGCTACTGGAAAGAATTTTCTATTACGATTCTGCAGTGCGGGTTCCTCCTTGGCAGAAATAACATATAAAGACGGCGAACCTAAGAACACCGGAAGTGACCTTATGCCAAGTCAGACCGGTCCACCTAGATCAACATGACTTACTCTGACTTGCAGCGGCTCTGCAGAGTTTCAGGCAGGGGACATTTGCAGACCTACCTGGAGATGCCAGGGATAGAACCAGGAACCTTGTACATTCAAAACAATATGCTCTGGCTTCTCAGCTTACATAGGAACATATTCCTTTTTCAAAGCAAACCCCTGGCCTGTTTAGATTCAATGCTGGGTAAAATTATTCTACATCCAACAGTTCTAGCCAGGATAACTATGTTCTGTCTGCACAGCTGGAAGCCGCAATGCTTCTGAGTTGCTGGAAACTGCAGGAGTCGGAGCTGCTCTCTTGTGCCTGCAACCTGCTTGCGGGTTTCGCATCCTAATGGGCATCTGGTCAGCCCCTGTGAGAACAGGATGCGGGACTTAGATGGGCCACTGGCCCGATCCAGCATCCTCGTATTATGTGGCTGGGAGGCAGGCAATCTATGCTTTAGAAACCAACGGAGCATTTCTCGACGTAGCTAAAAGCAGAATTCGCTCTCTTTCCCCCCCGGATTCTGGTGCAAGGAAAACTGGACCGCTGTCTTCCCCCATGCATGCATGCACCCGCCCGAATCCCCCGGAGCTTTGCAAAAACTGAGATGCAAAAACCCGCTCAGACCCCCGGCCTGGCTTGCAATCGCAAAGGGTCGTGCATTGCAAAGAATGCAATCCCGGGCATAGTATTCTTCCCCCCCCCCGACCCCACCCCGACTCCTTCCTTCCCAATTCCAATTTTTGCAAACCCGATTTCTCTCCAGCTCCTCACCTGGGCGGGGGACTTACGAGAAGGCCGTTTTCCCACGTGCATTCGTTACGGAGTCGTAGGGCAGGGAGGTACCGAGTTCACTTCCGGTTCCCATTCAAACGCCCCGACCTCTACCGCCACCCTCCAAGTGCGGGTGGATGGGTGAGGTGTGGGGCGAGATTGGCTGCCGTAGCTCTATGGCCGCGTTCGAATGGGAACCTGAAGTGTCGCTGCATTTTGGTTTGCATTTTGCAGCAGTGCGAATAAGGAGCGCGGTTTAATTGAAGGCAATTTTGCAAGGAAATAGGGGGGGGGGCGATCCTTCGGGCACTCGGTGGTCCTCCAGTGGACTTGAGCTCAGTTTCCTAGAGAGGAAGGATATTCAAAAAGCTGTGGGAGGGGGCTTAGGGGGGGAAATCGCAGAATAGATCATAGAATTGTAGAAATGGGGGGTGATTCTGAGGATCAACTAGGATCGACGCAGGAATATGCGTCTGTCCCATACGGGGATCGAACCTGCAACCTTGGCATTATCGTCAGCACCACAGTGAATGCACCTCTCCCTCCCACCCCTCGGTCTCGTGGGATCGCTTGGCCAAAAAGGGTGGGCGGTTGAGGCTGGTGCAATATTGGGGAGGAGCAATATTGCGAGGAGGAGATACGGATTTGCTTTTGGGGTAAAAAAATAAGAGTAAAGAGGCACACACACACATACCCTCGGTTCCCTGTCAGATATTTTGCAAATTGCACACACACACACACACACACACACACCGATAACCAGATGAAAGGTTTCCATCGAACCATGGGTGGAGTTCAAATGATCTGAGCTCTGGTTCTTAAGAGAGAGGCACAAGTTTTAAAAAAAGAAATTGGGAAGGGAGATAATGTTATGTACTGGGCTGAATCCTAGAACGATAAGATCCAGAATGCAGCAGTCTGATTGGTCTGCAGGAGCCACCCAATCCAGCTCCAGGGGGAAGTGAATCAGCGACCTGATTGGCCTGCAGGAGCCACCCAATCCAGCTCCCGGATGAAGTGAATCAGCGACCTGATTTGCCTGCATGAGCAGCCAATCAGGCTTCTGGGAGAAGTGAATCCGCAACCTGATTTGGGCCCACAGGAGTAGCCCAAAATTAGCCAATCATGTGGGGCCCATTGTGTAAATAATGTATATATAAAATAGAAAATTCTTTCCAGTAGCACCTTAGAGACCAACAGAGTTTGTTGTTGGTATGAGCTTTCGTGTGCATGCACACTTCTTCAGATACCATGCATGCACACGAAAGCTCATACCAAGAACAAACTCAGTTGGTCTCTAAGGTGCTACTGGAAAGAATTTTCTATTTTGTTTCGACTATGGCAGACCAGCACGGCTACCCACCTGTAATGTATATATAGTGGATGTTTTAGGGAAAGGCTCATTCAGTGCTACTATGAGCTGAATAAAGAGCATGAAATTCACACTTGACTCTGAGTATATTTCAGATACAAAATAAATAGAAGAGTCCTCCCCTATATTCCTACATTGCAGGGGCTTGGACCAGAATGTCTCTTCCTCCCAGCTCTACAATACTATGATACAAATGTAACAAATAAAATTAAAAGTAAAGAACTTTGGGGGTTTGGGTTGGGTTTTTGGAAGGCGCCGCTGCGTGAATTAGCTTTACGTGTGTAGATCAGTGCACGCTGACCAACGCACAGTTACGGTCGCATGAGTAATCACAAGGACCAGAAGGTGGATGACCAGTTGTCATCCACCTTCACAGCCATTGTAACATGCCACTTCTGCCTGTTCAGCTGTTTTCCGCCTGTTCTGCTGTTGATGACTTCTTGGATCGTTCTTTGTCTAGCTCTTCCCCTTTGACCTTACTAGCTTGGGTGACTGAAATATACTCGGAGTCAAGTGTGAATTTCATGCTCTTTATTCAGCTCATAGTAGTGAGGAATGCAGTTCCCCCAAAACGTTTGCTTTATATACACTATTTACACAATGGGCCCCACGTGATTGGCTAATTCCGGGATACTCCTGTATGCCAATCGGAGTGCGGATTCACTTCCACCTGGAGCTGGATTGGGTGGCTCCTGCGGACCAATCAGACTGCTGCAATCTCAATCCTATTGTTCTGGGACCAATCAGACTGCTGCAATCTCAATCCTATTGTTCTGGGACCAGTCAGACTGCTGCAATCTCAATCCTATTGTTCTAGGACCAATCAGACTGCTGCAGTTTGGATCCTATTCAACTCAGTACATAACAGTGACTCTGCTGGGAGTACAAGATTTCTGACACCTTTGCTCACAAGAGTCATAGGAACGTGCAAGCCCACTCGCCACGACAAGGTGATGATCCCTCGAGGGAGACTTGATCCAATGACATGGTTCAGTACAACAAGCATGCATAAAACGAGTATTTTTAATTGGGCTTTAGGAAGGGAGCTACACATTAGAGGAAATATGGAACTGTGGCTATGATAAAGTAATATGTAAAAAAACAACAACACCAAAGCAAAGTCATTATGCTTTGATTTCCATCATTTGTGATTTATGTGAAAGGAAAAGAAGCTACATTATGAAAGCAAATATATGGGTTTCATTACTGGTGTGCTGGGCATCTCTTGCCAAAACTGAAACTAGTAGTTCAACATTCAGGTGCCATATTTAGGTTTTGTCGTGAGGTGCTCCTTAGTATTCAGATCAGGCCTCAGTATGATAATGTAGCACTTGGGAAGGAAGATGCAGCCCAGAAGCCCAGCACTGGAGGCCAAGATAGAGAAGACCTGCACGGCTACCATGTATTTCCCCTTGGTGCTCAGGTAGGTGGGCACAAAGGAGACCCAAACACTGCAGAAGACCAGCATGCTGAAGGTGATCAGCTTGGCTTCGTTGAAGGACCCAGGCAGATTCCTGGCCAGGAAAGCCACTGTGAAGCAGATAGCAGCCAGGAAGCCCATGTAGCCGAGGGCACCATAAAACATGGCAACAGATCCTTCGTTGCATTGCAGGGTGATCTCTCCAGACTGGGAGTGCATGTCAGAGTCTGGGAAAGGGGGATACAGTCCCAGCCAGATCATGCAGATGATAACTTGGACACAGGAACAGTAAATGACAATGGAGTTGGTCAAACTCTTCCCCAGCCATCTCCTCACCTTGTTCCCTGGCTTCGTGGCCAGGAAGGCCAGCACCACAGTGATGGTTTTTGCCAACACAGAAGAGACGGCAACCGAGAAGATGATGCTGAAGGCTGCTTGTCGGAGAAGGCAGGTCACTTTCCTTGGCTGGCCGATGAACAGGAAGGAGGACAAAAAGGAAAGCAGGAGAGAGATGAGGAGGGTGAAGGAGAGATCCCGGTTATTGGCTTTGACTATGGGTGTTTCTCTGTATTTAATGAAGGTTCCTAAGATGATGCCTGTTGATGAAGACAAGAAGAGGGAAATCGAAGCCAAGAGGATTCCCAAATAGTCTTCATAGGATAGGTAACTGGTAGCCTTGGGGATACATTTTTCTCGGTCCTTGTTTGGATGATGATCTCCTGGGCATTTTGAGCAGTGGTCTGCATCTGAAAGGAAGAGGAGACGCTTAGGTGGCTAACATAAAGCTTGTAATTATGGGTGCCAGTCTGGATTTTTCATATGGTTTATCTTCATGGATCATCACAGCTGACAAAAGTTTAATTATGCATCCCTCATGAGCTCTCTTTAACCTCAGCACATCTCCCATCCCATATGTGATCTGCTGAAATAGGTAACATCCTGAACCTAACAACTATAGAAGTTCTTATCCTTGTATTTGCTAGGAAGACCTGGTTATCAGCCCCTGTAAGCAGGAATCAGATTTCAGAAGGTCATTTATAAGACAAAACAAAATATAAAATTAAAAAAACCTTCCAGTAGCACCTTAGAGACCAACTACGGTAAGTTTGTTCTTGGTATGAGCTTTCATTTGCATGCACACTACACAAAAGCTCACACCAAGAACAAACTTAGTTGGTCTCTAAGGTGCTACTGGAAGGATTTTTTTATTTTATTTTGACTATGGCAGACCAACACGGCTACCTACCTGTAACTCAAATTAAGTTAGTTTGGATATGCAGAAGATATTAAAAATAAATGCAAGGAACCGCAGAATGAGGGGGAAGGAAGTCAGGTTTTGAAATGTCAAAAATTCAAAATGATTGTTAAATTGGTGAACAGTATACCTGAAAAATATAAATAATTAAATAATAATAATTACAGAAGCCAAAGAAGGGTCCATATTCCCCCCCAAAAATTATTTAGGGTCTTCATAGTATGTGTCTGAGTGAAGCTTTGCCCTGTTTATGTTCTCCCAATGAATTTCCTTTTCTCCTGAGATCACCCACCTTCTGAAATGGAGACTGTCCCTTCTGCACAAGGGGCACAACCATAGCAGCAAACCGGCTGTCCTTCTTGAGGCACCTTGGCGTATCCAGGGCGACAGCTGTTGGTACATCTGGAGCGAGGCACGGTCTAGCCACCCGGAGAAGTTGCATCAAGAAAATGTGTTAGGTTTTTCGCTATCAATAGCCTTGCGGCTACTGTTGCGTATAAATATAATGTTTTATCTGGAAAAGTGGGGTAATTCCAACGAAAACAGAATGGCTTGCCAAACTACTAGAGTATTATAATATGTCCAAAACAATGGAAGAAATTGGAAGCAGGGGCGTAGCAAAGTAAATTGGTACCCGGGGGGCAATTTTTTTTTGTCAACCCCCCCCAGGCATGGGAAGGTCAGGTGGTACCCGGTGCGGAAAATTTCTTGTCAACCCCCCCATTGATTCCCCCCGCAAAAATGGTTTTACGTTATTTCATATTTTCTTACAAAGGAATAATAAGTAATAATAATAAAAACTTTTATTTATATCCCGCCCTCCCCGGCTGAAGTCGGGCTCAGGGTGGCTAACATCAGATACATAACATTGGTATAAAATCAAACAATAATTAAATTACCTCCTAAAAACATCTCAAAATCAAATTAAAGTCTAATTAGATGGCTTTCCACAGGGTTAGGGTTGGGAACAGTAAGTGCTCCACTGAACTGAAATTTCAGCCTTCATGACATAGGAAAACAGCCAAGTGAACAGCTATTTTGGTGGAGGAGGGTCAAGATATTAACCGATATGCATGAAATTTCATATATAGCTATATAATCCCTAGTATAGTAAGATAAGACCTTCGGAGCAGGCATTAAAAAAAAAAAAAAAAAAAATTCGATACTTCCGGCGGCTGGCGCCATCGCGGATGGTCCTGGGCTGCTTCGGTGGCGAGGCACCCAGTTCATCCCGGGGGTTAGGAGCTCCTGCAGCCGCATGCAGGGCTCTGGTTGGGGCGCGGGAAGAGCGTCCCGCGCCCTGGGCTCCCCGGCTATGCCCGTTGTGCTCCGAACCCTTCCCCCGCGCCCCCTGTAAGGGGGGAGTGGGGGTGAAGGGACCACGGAGTCGGGCTCTAGGGGACATGCCCCAACCGGGATGTTTACATGCGGCGGCTAAGTCCGTGAGGAGCGTCTCTGTTCTACCTGTCATTAAGGAGTTGCTAAGAAACCAGAAGCTGTGAGTAACTGACTGACTCTTTGTTCTCCGGGAAAAGCTCTGGGATCAAAAGAAAAGGCAGCCCGCCTCTCTCCCTTCGGCGGTGGAAGGAATTAACTCTTTAAGTGACTGCTGCTACACTAATCAATTGAAAGTACTTGGAATTTGAAAACTGAGTCTGTAGAGATTCCCTTTTAGGGGTTAACTGAGGAGAAATATCTCCATTCGAAGTTTTGATCTTTATATTCTGGCGTCGGAAGAAATGGCGGCGATTTGGAATTGCGCAGGAAAAAATTGAGACAAAGGAGGAGAAAGACAGGAAATGTAATTTGATACCCACCTCCCTTCTCCGAAGATGTTGGACTTTGTTCTTATGCTGGCACAGAAGGACTGGGAGATAGAGGAAAAGCTCACTGTTTTTCAATTGGAGCTGACTAATCGAAAATTAAGAGCCTTGTGTGGGATTATAAATGGAAAGAATCTGCATTCCACAGGGGAGGCTTTCCAAAAAATCTATTCAATGGAAACAGACTTTTGCAAAGAGTTGCAAGATGTGCTGGAAGGATGGTCTGAGATGGCAGAGCAAATCCGATTGGAACAGGGACCGTTTTCAGGGGGTGGCAGAAACCCTGATACGGAAAGAATTTTAATATCCAGATTCCGAGGTGGCAGCTCGGGGTCGAGGGACAGAGAATCAAGATTTCTACAACAAGAAGAATTTTGGTACAAAGCTACGGAGAAGCTCAGAATGCAGAGGATGAACATCTTGGAGCTCGATGCAGGGTTTGTTGTGGTTGTAACCTGGATCTGTGGACATTTAGAAGCATACAATAGGGGATTCGGCTCTGGTGAAAGACAGGAGAAGACAATGGACAAAAGGGGAGTGGGTTGAATTAATCATTGTTTAACATAGATGGTCTGCCATGGTATCCGAAACCGGAGTGTGAAGTTTGTTAAATAAGTTTATTTTAAATAAGTAAGGAGATATTGAATTTAAGTTAAAAGCAGCATGTTAAATGATAGAAGAAATAAGTTTAGCTATAAGAATATTTGGTTAAATCTAGGCTATAATGCAAAAGATAAGACAAAGGTGTTTTTTCTTTCTATATCAAGTTAAGCTAAACTTCTATAGAGAAAAGATGTTAAGGAGAAAGTGTATTGTTTTAAAACCGAAGGTGTATAGGCGGGGGAAGTCAAGTGTCAAGATTCGGAACTAGAATTTTTTTTTTTTTCTATAGCAAGATTTACAGATAAGAAGAAGAATCCTGACATTATGTGTATGTGTATTTGTATTTGTTTTGATATTTGTAGGTGTGGGGGTTGGGTTTATGTTATTTTGTGAAAATGTCAATAAATTCTGTTAAAAAAAAAAAAAAAAAAAAAAAAATTTCAACCCCCCCAAAAATTGTTCCTTGATAATTTGTCACCCCCTCCATTACGGAACACGGGGCAGGCCTGCCCCCCACCCCCCTTGCTATGCCCCTGATTGGAAGGTTTTCAAGAGAAAAGACAGACAAAGACTGGGAGGTCTTTAAAGGATATTTGCAAAATTATGTTGAAAAGCCAGAACTCCTATTAGAATAAACAAGTTCCGTTATAAATATTGGAAATTAAACAATCTGGATAACAATGTGTAATTGAAAAGAAGTAGAAAAGTGGAATAATAGTGTGTTAAGGGAAAAAAGGGAAATGGAAAGGAATTGCAACTGAGTAGATTGGAAGTCAAGCACAGGGTGGGGTTTGGGGTATGGAAGGGTGGTGGGAAAAGGACATAGATGCAAGGATGAGTGTGGATGAGTAAGAATACTTTTAAGATGTGTAAGATTGTATGTATGTTTGTTTGTATATCTGTAACATGTGACTGTATTGTTAATGTACTGATGAAGAATAAAATAGAGATTTGTTTACAGGTGGGTAGCTGTGTTGGTCTGCCACAGTCAAAACAAAATAAAATAAAAAATTCTTTCCAGTAGCACCTTAGAGACCAACTAAGTTTGTTCTTGGTATGAGCTTTTGTGTGCATGCACACTTCTTCAGATACACTGAAACGGAAGTCACCAGACCCTTAAATATAGTGAGGGAGTGGGGAGGGGTATTACTCAGAAGGGTGGTGGGAATGGGTGATCAGCTGATAGGTGTGGAAAACCTGTTGACGACTGCAATTGGTCTTGCAGGGAAAGGCAAGGGGTGAGATGGCTAAAGATAGCTTTGTCATGTATAATGAGATAAGAATCCAATGTCTTTGTTCAGACCAGGTTTCTCCATGGTTTTAAGTTTGGTGATTAGTTGCAATTCAGCCACTTCTCTTTCCAGTCTATTTCTGAAATTCCTTTGTATTAAGACAGCTACTTTGAGATCTTGTATAGAATGTCCTGGGAGATTGAAGTGTTCTCCTACTGGTTTCTCTGTCTTGTGATTCCTGATATCAGATTTATGTCCATTTATCCTTTGGCGTAGGGTTTGGCCTGTTTGTCCAATATAGAGAGCTGAAGAAGTGTGCATGCACACGAAAGCTCATACCAAGAACAAACTTAGTTGGTCTCTAAGGTGCTACTGGAAAGAATTTATTTTATTTTATCTTATAAAGATTTGTGTTTTTTAAAAAATGTGTTAGGGGTCTGGGAGTGAATCGGGTCCCTGGAAGTTAACCGTCCCCCACCCCACACCTGTATGCTGTTTGAGCTTCAGCTTTCATTTGATTGGTGTGAAATTGCCCCTCCTTCCAAAATAATTGGATTTAAAAAAAATGGTACAGATGATAATATGCTCTACCTCATTAAACCACAAGGGCCACACAATGGCTTCCGGGTTAACGGTGAGTTTTAAATCAGAGGTTGCCTCTACGCTCCCGACTTTCACTCTGGTTAAAGACTCATTGGGAAACAGCACCCAGTTCACAATGTCATAGTCAGCTGCCAGCTCCCCATTCTCATCCAGATGCAGTCCACCCTTGGTGGTGTTAAACGACTGGGCATTTCTTAAGTAAGGGTGAAGCTGGAATGACAGAGAAAACATGGAAGCCCATTGAATCATAGAATCATAGAGTTGAAAGAGACCACAAGGGCCATCCAGTCCAACCCCCTGCCAAGCAGGAAACACCATCAAAGCATTCCTGACAGATGGCTGTCAAGCCTCCGCTTAAAGACCTCCAAAGAAGGAGACTCCACCACACTCCTTGGCAGCAAATTCCACTGCCGAACAGCTCTCACTGTCAGGAAGTTCTTCCTAATGTTTAGGTGGAATCTTCTTTCTTGTAGTTTGAATCCATTGCCCCGTGTCTGCTTCTCTGGAGCAGCAGAAAACAACCTTTCTCCCTCCTCTATATGACATCCTTTTATATATTTGAATATGGCTATCATATCACCACTTAACCTTCTCTTCTCCAGGCTAAACATATCCAGCTCCCAAAGCCGTTCCTCAGAAGGCATCGTTTCCAGGCCTTTGACCATTTTGGTTGTCCTCCTCTGGAATATCTCGCCCTGCTCATTTTTCAGTCTAATACCGCCTATGAATTGGGCCACTGAGCTTCTGGACTAAAAGGTGCATAGATTTGTGGAACTGTCACATTGTGGTTTCGCGTGGGAGCCCCTGTCCTTTGGAACTCCCTGCTCATTGATATTGGGTGGTGGTGTTCGGTGTATTGCCTTTTTGTTCTAGTTAGTAAGGTAAAGGGACCCCTGACCGTTAGGTCCAGTCGTGGATGACTCTGGGGTTGTGGCGCTCATCTTGCTTTACTGTCAGAGGGAACCAGCGTTTGTCCGCAGACAGCTTCCGGGTCATGTGGCCAGCATGACTAAGCCGCTTCTGGCGAACCAGAGCAGCACACGGAAACGCTTTTACCTTCCCACCGGAGTGGTACCTATTTATCTACTTGCACTTTGACATGCTTTCGAACTGCTAGGTTGGCAGGAGCAGGGACCGAGCAATGGGAACTCACCCCGTCGCGGGGATCCCGAACCACAGACCTTCTGATTGGCAAGCCCTAGGCTCTGTGGTTTAGACCACAGAGCCACCTGCATGCCTAGTTAGTAAGCAGTATATAAATTTTGTAAATTAATAAATATCTTATTAGAGGGAAGATATGTGAGAATTATGTGTAGATGCACCTTTCCGACAATGCAGAAAGCCTATGGTGTGGGACCCAGGAGAGTCAGAGGGTGAGCATTAAATTCACTTAAGAAATTTGTATCTCTTAGGACACCAGGGAAGACAACTGAAAAGGGAGGTAAGCGTCCTCTGGTGTCACCAGAGCAAGCTAAATGGTTGACCTGCGGCAGGAGACTTACAAACTGAATTTGCCTCAGCAATGAGCAGACATTTTGCTAGGGCTGCCATATATCCAGGTTTTCCCTGACATGTCCGGGAATCACTCAGAAAGATGGCATTCAGGCGGATTTTTGCTGAATCGGCAAAATGTTTGGGAAAACCTGGACATATGGCAAGTTTATATATAAAAAAAAAAATTCTGAAAAAAATCAAAGAAAACCCCCCAAATGATATTTTTGGGGGGTGGGGTGGGGATGTTCCTTCAAAAAGCCCAATTACTCTGTCCGGTTTTTCACTTCTGGGAACATGGCAACCCTACATTTTGCATATGGGACTGTGGTGGTTTCTGGTTAACACAGGGTTAACAGTCCGCAGGATCAGTTACAGGTAGGTAGCCGTGTTGGTCTGTCATAGTCAAAACAAAAGAAAATAAAAAATTCCTTCCAGTAGCACCTTGGAGACCAACTAAGTTTGTTCTTGGTATGAGCTTTCGTGTGCATGCACACTTCTTCAGAAACAGTCCACAGGATGTTATGTTCTGCACTGGGTGCTCCACCCACAAATGGGTGTTTCCTTGTCTGTATTATACACTTTCTGTTTTTCCCTTGCCCGGAGAGAAAGCAACATGGAGGAGCGAACTCCCGGTTTGTGTACAGCTATGCTTTTGTAATAAACGCTTTAGTTAGAAGCATCTGTCTCAAGAAGCCGTTATTGAGACACACTTCAGACATCATTTATTCTGTGTTTACACCCTGCTAAATTAGCCAGTCAGTGCGGAGTCTGAGAAGACTGGGAAGTGTGCCGGACGACAGATTTACGACTTATCTTCAGTCGTGCCGGGGAGAGGTTGTTGCTACCCTCCGTTCGATTGAAAACACCCATAGGGACCAGGGGCGTACCCAGGATCAAAACTGGGGGGGGGGAAGCCATGGTCACCCCCCCTTTCAGGAGCCGATTACAGTGAGGGAGAGCATGCATACCGTGCGCCCCCTCCCCAACCCGCCTTCGCCCCCATGGGTGGGCGGGCACTCGCACGCTGCCGGCGCAGCCGCTGCCACCCATGCCGCTCCCGGGTGGGCTGCGAGCCGGCCGCCCTCGCCTCCCATCCCGCGAGGGGAGCCCCAGCTGGAGCGCTGGAAGGGCGCGCAGAGCCCCGCGTCGCTCCAGCGCCACGCTCCTCATCCCCCGCTCACCACCCCCTCCCGAGGGGTGGCCAGCGCGGGAGGGAGGTGGCACCAGAGGCGGAGAGGCGGCACGCCAGGGGCGCCGGAGGGATCGCCACGCCACGGCGGCCAATCTATCTAAGACGGCCCTGCTTACCTCCCCGCTCTCCCCTCCCCAGACTCTGTTTCTAGGGGGGGCAACTGCCCCCCCTGCCCCCCTCTGGGTACGCCCATGATAGGGACAACAGATTGCAATTTGCAGTGCTGTTGGAAAAGGAAAGGGGAATACCTGCCATGGCTGCAGCTTTTGAAGCCCCAAACTGATTGTCCTACCCACCGCCAACATCTGTTTGGATCTGGAGGAATATGCCGAGTTTAAGGCAAGTGCCACAGCTTGGACACCATTGTAAGTAATGTAGTTGTCTTGAGACGCAACTCTTTCGATCTCCTCTTGGGGGAGAACCTCCAGTTTCTCCTCCTCTGTGCATCTTGTCCAAACTTCAGTTGACAACACATCCTCTGAACATGAACAATGAAATGAATTAACCCAAAACCGGTTTGTTTCCCTGGACCATGCCTTATAGAAGTCACGCTTTGCCCCTCGTCTGGCCTTCCTGACTAAGGACAAAGAACCATGGATTTGCATGAAGGAATCGGTATCGTAAGACAAAATGGTGTTCATGTCTCTAAAAACTGTGGTGATCCAAACTTTCCTCATAGCTAGCTTCCGTTGCAACACAATGATTGGGCCAAATTCATAATCAGAGCCCCCACAATAAACAAACACACTGACTTGTTGCCACATGGCAGGTAGATCATGCCATAAGTACTTTTCCGTTAGAGTCTTTTGTAGTATCCTTTCCACAAAGGCAACACAAATCCCACTGCGGATCATCTGAGGTGTGAAGGCCTTCATGAACCTTTCTCCAGTGTCGTTGTCCGGAGCAAATATTCCGATCCACGTCCATCCAAAATGCAGGAGGAGCTTGATAATCCCCATGTACTGGGTTACTTCCTTTGGGACCACCCGGTAGACAAAAGGGAACTGGATTTGATCATGAAGAGCAAAGCCATGACTTATCTGGTTAGGTAAGGAAGTGAAAGTTTGTTTTCAGGGAAATCATGGCACTTTTGTTAACCTGGAAGTATTAAGAGCCAGGATGAAGCTCGAAGAGATTGATCTTTGTCATGTCCTTGTCAATATGAGGGAGGGTGGAGAAAATCTCCGGAAGTGGACTGAGCACCAAATTGACCCATAGCTTGCTTGTTTATGCGAAGTGGTCTTGCTTACAACAAGTTTCTGTGGATCAGCCTATGATCTTAACAGCCTGCTAATTGGACACTACTAAAATGTGCATTCACTCAACTGTAGGTATTTCTGCTAGGTCCTCCTGTATGATGGATGTGTTTGAATGACCTTCAAAGACTGAACAGAATGAGACCACACCAGGAGTTCTGTGTCCAGTTCCGGACTTTTCGCTGTGTCCAGAAACTGTCACCTTATGGAGCTGTGATACCACCATGTTTCATCCGAGCAATTTATGCTCCATAACAGATGAATGCTCCGTGAAACCATCTTTTCTGCAATGGACTCTGCACATCTGCTGAAAACCAAGGCTATGCTCAAGCATGTAAAATTAAACTATGTTTTGATGTTTATTAAATTCTTGGATCTCGTAACCTGCCCTTCTCTACCCCCTACCCTGAAACTCAAAGTTTCTTTTACTAAATAAACTTCCTTTACATAAAATTACAATAGACTTCATTCTTTTCAGAGAGACATTTCTCCAGCATTTCTCCCCAGAATCCTTTAACGTGGGCCAGATTGTCCCTTGCAATCAGTGAAGCATTGTTGTTCCATATCCTCTGGGCTTTAGAAAAGTAAAACTGAACCCCCTTCTTACTAATTTTAGAGTAGTCCTAGAGAAAGAAGTTAGAGTCCTGCCCCTCCCCAGCAAAAGCAAGACAACCTATTGCAGGCATAGGCAAACTTGACCCTCCAGATGTTTTGAGACTACATTTCCCATCATCCCTGACCACTGGTCCTGTTAGCTAGGCATGATGGGAGTTGTAGTCCCAAAACATATGGAGGGCCGAGTTTGCCTATGCCTGACCTAGGTTGTCCCAAGCCAGATTTAGCCTTTTAAAAAACATTTTGTCGGAAACTTTTCAAAGAGTTGGAAGGGAGCTCGAAGATCATCTGTTCTAACCCCTTTCTAATGTATATAATCTATGACTGTAGCATCCTTCACAACTGGCGATCCTAGTTCCTACCTGTGGGATTTTGTAGATGTCTGACATGCTTGCAATCTGGTTGAAGATGTCTGATTCAGCCCCTTCAATAACAGCCAAGAGGTTCTTCTGTTGTCCACAGTTATAGTTTGGAATATTCTTTACCCCTCCAGAATGGCCATCAAGGATAGCATCAGAAGTAAGTCTGCCATCACAGAAGCTGTCAAAGAGGTTGTATCCCAGGGTGATGTTGGGTAAAACTGTGGGATCTTGATTGATCTCCTGAACAGCTAGCAAGAAGGACAGGATACGCCAATATCTCGTAGAACCGAACCTGCAAACAAAGAAACCAATAGTACTGCCGTTCTCCTTTCAGTGAACAGAAAATATCACATTATCTCCTTTATCAATCTAAAGGCCTTTCCAGGCAACACAAATCTTAAAATAGCTCACCTGCCAAAATATTGGTCTGCACTGTTTTTATGGGGGGTGTACCGTGGTTGCAAGTTGGATATTACTTTGCAATTTAAGAGAAAATGGAGAGTTTACTGTTTCGGATGGGAAGCCCATAGCCTTCAAAGATCAAAATCAAACGCAATTTAAAGAGATGTGAAATGTTAGGAAAGTGCTCATCTTGGCTGCTTCCAAGTGGGAAAATACCTAGAATCATAGAATCCTAGAGTTGGAAGAGACCACAAGGGCCATCCAGTCCAACCCCCTGCCAAGCAGGAAACACCATCAAAGCATTCCTGACAGATGGCTGTCAAGCCTCCGCTTAAAGACCTCCAAAGAAGGAGACTCCACCACACTCCTTGGCAGCAAATTCCACTGTCAAACAGCTCTTACTGTCAGGAAGTTCTTCCTAATGTTTAGGTGGAATCTTCTTTCTTGTAGTTTGAATCCATTGCTCCGTGTCCGCTTCTCTGGAGCAGCAGAAAACAACCTTTCACCCTCCTCTATATGACATCCTTTTATATATTTGAACATGACAGCATTTTAAAAAGCAAAGACATCACCTTGCCGACAAAGGTCCGTATAGTTAAAGCTATGGTTTTCCCAGTAGTAATGTACGGAAGTGAGAGCTGGACCATCAAGAAGGCTGATCGCCGAAGAATTGATGCTTTTGAATTATGGTGCTGGAGGAGACTCTTGAGAGTCCCATGGACTGCAAGAAGATCAAACCTATCCATTCTTAAAGAAATCAGCCCTGAGTGCTCACTAGAAGGACAGATCCTGAAGTTGAGGCTCCAGTACTTTGGCCACCTCATGAGAAGAGAAGACTCCCTAGAAAAGACCCTGATGTTGGGAAAGATGGAGGGCACAAGGAGAAGGGGACGACAGAGGATGAGATGGTTGGACAGTGTTCTCGAAGCTACTAACATGAGTTTGGCCAAACTGCGAGAGGCAGTGAAGGATAGGCGTGCCTGGCGTGCTCTGGTCCATGGGGTCACGAAGAGTCGGACACGACTGAACGACTGAACAAATCATATCCCCCCCTTAACCTAAACACCACCAACAAATTAGAAAGAATCCACAATGGAGACATAATATAACAGCAAGCTAAGCTTTGTACAGGCAAATGAAGGTGAAGGCTGAGTAACAAGGTCGCCTGAAGGAGCTACTGGAATCAAAATAAGGACAGGATTTGATCAGATGGATCAGAAAATAGAGGTTGTCACTAGTACTTGGGGACAGCCAGGGTGCAGACAACATAGAATCCATCCATACATAGGTACCTACAGAAGAAACCTGGTTAAGGGGTGCCGGGAGAAGATGTACGGTTCAACTAAACCACCTTTTGATGAGATGATTCCACTAACGAGACCGTCTCCTGTCCTGTAATAATTTGCAGGCTGATTTGGATAACGAGGCAGGAATAATTGGCAGTACTCTCTCTCTGATCCATGAACTGCCTGGGGCATTAGCAAAAGCAGCAGCAACAGCAGCAGCAGCAGAGATATCATTCTAGCAGTGCCTGTGCCAGTCACCTTCCTCGTGGCAGCAAGGACGTTAAGGACACAGCTGGATTCCTGCCATGGATTCATATCTAAAGTCAAGAAGAGAAAGCTTCCCAATGGCACAGTCCCTGCCTTCCCTCAATCTCAGACCAGACTCCCACTGGCACAGGACTTAGTCTTTCCCCCCCATAATAAATTTGTTGGAGGAACCGGACATGGAGGAAGGGGTTCATTTCCTTCATGTGCACAAATCACGCCATGTATGAGCCAGTTGCCAATGTCAGCTTATTAGTCAGCGAGGGAGTCTTGTGAAATTACTCAAAGTCTGGGTTATGCCATGGAATTACTGGAACAATAAAAAATACTTCGTACTTGTATATATCTGTACAGTATCTGCAAACACCACAAGCTGCAGGAAGTTGCCACATGTTGTTCTGGATTCAGATGTTTGTATTATTGGTCTCGGGGGAAATCCCTGGAGCTTTGGTGTGAGGGGAAGAATACACAC
This sequence comes from Lacerta viridis, assembly GCA_900245905.1. NCBI lineage: Eukaryota > Metazoa > Chordata > Lepidosauria > Squamata > Lacertidae > Lacerta > Lacerta viridis. The sequence continues at coordinate 240,784 of OFHU01004322.1, read as the reverse complement.
CATTATGATTTTTGTAATTATAAAGGGGAAGAAGGTCCACCTCTGCTACCTGCTGGCCTCTCTCCATGGCTCAAGGAAGAGGTGCAGAGCTGGAGGAAAAACATGTTTGTGAGATATCACTGATGGGGCTCCATAGTTGGAGATGGGCGAGCAAGCCAGCAGGTGAACTTTGTATTGAAGAAATCATTTCATAGAGGCAGGATCCAAATGCTCATTCTCAGCAGCATAGCTAACTGCTTGGGTGCATGGGGGTGGTGCAAGGCCCCGTGGGGCGGGGCAGGGCATGCCAGAATCCCAGTGCCCGAGCCTGGAGGGAGACTGTCTGCTGCCTACCCCTCCACTGTAGAGCGGCTCAGGGGGTGGCAGTGGGCAGATGCATGACCCACACTGCCCTTTTGGGCATTGCAGAGCCTGCAGGTGCCTGAGCCACAGCGCCACTCCCAGGAGAGACGTGTGGCTCAGGCACAAGAAGTGATGTCCCCCCGTGGTGTGGTGCCCAGTGCCCATCGCCCACCCCCTAGCTACGGCTCTGCTCATTTTTTAATGCTCCACTTGAACTACCACATACCTGCACTAGAAAGGAATGCCGTGATCACTAAAAGTCAGCATGGGTTTCTGAAAAATAAGTCATGTCAGACCAATCTGATCTCATTTTTTGACAGAATTACAAGCCTGGTAGATGAAGGGAATGCTGTGGATGTAGCCTATCTTGATTTCAGCAAGGCCTTTGACAAGGTGCCCCATGATATTCTCGTAAAGAAGCTGGTAAAATGCGGACTAGACAATGCTACCATTCAGTGGATTTGTAACTGGCTGACTGACCGAACCCAAAGGGTACTCATTAATGGCTCCTCTTCATCCTGGAGAGAAGTGACTAGTGGGGTGCCACAGGGTTCTGTCTTGGGCCCAGTCTTATTCAACATCTTCATCAATGACTTGGATGATGGGCTTGAGGGCATCCTGATCAAGTTTGCAGATGACACCAAATTGGGAGGGGTGGCTAATACCCCAGAGGACAGGATCACACTTCAAAATGACCTTAACAGATTAGAGAACTGGGCCAAAGCAAACAAGATGAATTTTAACAGGGAGAAATGTAAAGTACTACACTTGGGCAAAAAAAATGAAAGGCACAAATACAGGATGGGTGACACCTGGCTTGAGAGCAGTACATGTGAAAAGGATCTAGGAGTCTTGGTAGACCATAAACTTGACATGAGTCAACAGTGTGATGCAGCAGCTAAAAAAGCCAATGCAATTCTGGGCTGCATCAATAGGAGTATAGCATCTAGATCAAGGGAAGTAATAGTACCACTATATTCTGCTCTGGTCAGACCTCACCTGGAATACTGTGTCCAGTTCTGGGCACCACAGTTCAAGAAGGATACTGACAAGCTGGAACGTGTCCAGAGGAGGGCAACCAAAATGGTCAAGGCCTGGAAACGATGCCTTATGAGGAACGGCTTAGGGAGCTGGGTATGTTTAGCCTGGAGAAGAGAAGGTTAAGGGGTGATATGATTTGTTGTTGTTGTTGTTCAGTCGTTCAGTCGTGTCCGACCCTCTTCGTGACCCCATGGACCAGAGCACGCCAGGCACGCCTATCCTTCACTGCCTCTCGCAGTTTGGCCAAACTCATGTTAGTAGCTTCGAAGAACACTGTCCAACCATCTCATCCTCTGTCGTCCCCTTCTCCTTGTGCCCTCCATCTTTCCCAACATCAGGGTCTTTTCTAGGGAGTCTTCTCTTCTCATGAGGTGGCCAAAGTACTGGAGCCTCAACTTCAGGATCTGTCCTTCTAGTGAGCACTCAGGGCTGATTTCTTTAGAATGGATAGGTTTGATCTTCTTGCAGTCCATGGGACTCTCAAGAGTCTCCTCCAGCACCATAATTCAAAAGCATCAATTCTTCGGCGATCAGCCTTCTTTATGGTCCAGCTCTCACTTCCGTACATTACTACTGGGAAAACCATAGCTTTAACTATACGGACCTTTGTCGGCAAGGTGATGTCTCTGCTTTTTAAGATGCTGTCTAGGTTTGTCATTGCTTTTCTCCCAAGAAGCAGGCGTCTTCTAATTTCGTGACTGCTGTCACCATCTGCAGTGATCATGGAACCCAAGAAAGTGAAATCTCTCACTGCCTCCATTTCTTCCCCTTCTATTTGCCAGGAGGTGATGGGACCAGTGGCCATGATCTTAGTTTTTTTGATGTTGAGCTTCAGACCATATTTTGCGCTCTCTCTCTTTCACCCTCATTAAAAGGTTCTTTAATTCCTCCTCACTTTCTGCCATCAAGGTAGTATCATCAGCATATCTGAGGTTGTTGATATTTTTTCCGGCAATCTTAATTCCGGTTGGGATTCATCCAGTCCAGCCTTTCGCATGATGAATTCTGCATATAAGTTAAATAAGCAGGGAGACAATATACAGCCTTGTCGTACTCCTTTCCCAATTTTGAACCAATCAGTTGTTCCATATCCAGTTCTAACTGTAGCTTCTTGTCCCACATAGAGATTTCTCAGGAGGCAAATGAGGAGGTGAAAGGTTGTTTTCTGCTGCTCCAGAGAAGCGGACACGGGGCAATGGATTCAAACTACAAGAAAGAAGATTCCACCTAAACATTAGGAAGAACTTCCTGACAGTAAGAGCTGTTCGACAGTGGAATTTGCTGCCAAGGAGTGTGGTGGAGTCTCCTTCTTTGGAGGTCTTTAAGCAGAGGCTTGACAGCCATCTGTCAGGAATGCTTTGATGGTGTTTCCTGCTTGGCAGGGGGTTGGACTGGATGGCCCTTGTGGTCTCTTCCAACTCTATGATTCTATGATTCTATGTACTGTGCGGTGTGCACATCCCTCTTATCTCCCCAAGCAAGAGTAATGCCTCCCTTCTTCTGTGAATAAGGAGGGAGAGCCGGTGTGGTGTAGTGGTTAAGAGTGGTAGACTCGTAATCTGGTGAACCGGGTTCACGTATCCGCTCCTCCACATGCAGCTGCTGGGTGACCTTGGGCTAGTCACACTTCTCTGAAGTCTCTCAGCCCCACTCACCTCACAGAGTGTTTGTTGTGGGGGAGGAAGGGAAAGGAGAATGTTAGCCACTTTGAGACTCCTTCAGCTAGTGATAAAGCGGGATATTAAATCCAAACTCTTCTTCTTCTATTGGTCAGAGTAAATCCATCATTTTTGTTGATTATCTAGATTCAGGATATTATCCTGAATATTTTGCAGGTCTGAGGTTGCCTACTACTGAATCACAATATTGCTCCGGCTCACCCAGTATTCTTTACCCTAATAGGAAAAGAAATTGAAATTGTTCCTCAAAACAAAATAATAAATAAATAAATAAATCCTTCCAGTAGCACCTTAGAGACCAACTAAGTTTGTTCTTGGTACGAGCTTTCGTGTGCATGCACACTTCTTCAGATACCAAAGACATAGATTCCTCAAAGACATAGAACGCTGTCTCTATGAACAGACGTTGCCTGACTGAAGGAGCAACAGATGCAGAGTTAATTGCTGCTTTGATGTGAATTTTAAGAAAAATTATTGTACGGCCAAATATTAGTAGATCTGCCTCATCGCAATGTATGTCCTTATCCCCCCCCCCGACAATCAGCTGATCAGCATATATTGCACTGAATCTATTGAGATTTTAGTAGGCCTGAGAACACTGAAATAGGTTCAGGGTTTACCCTACCAAAGAGGGTCTAGGCTATGCCAGTTCTTCGAGACAATGAAGACAACAGTGTGTGGTAAGAGCACAGGTTTATTCAAGCTGTAGCACAGATTGGGCCCAGTGGAATTTCTCCAAAGAGTGAGCAAAAAGCATACTTTTCAAGGCACTTCCATAGCATTTTTTTTTACACGATTACTTCATGCATGATCCTTTCTACAGGGCTGCCTTCAGAGTCTTCTAAAAGTTGTATGGTTATTTATCTCCTTGACATCTGATGGGAGGGCGTTCTGTAGGATGGGTGCTATTAAATAGTGGGTGGACATAGCAGACGACACAGTGATTCTCCAAGCAGCTCTGTTTATTCTCAGGCTGGAACAGAACTGAACTGAAGGGCTCAGCAGCCTGCTTATATAGAACTCAGCTACAAGCAACAGTAACAACTTTCTGTAGTTACCCAATCCCTGAACGTCACTTTCAAGCCCTCATTTGCATGTGCGGACCTGAGTGAGAACTGCAGCAGGATGAACTATATATATATACACACACCCCTAGTGGCCTAGGGTGAGAACTTCAATACATAACAGGTGCCACTATTGAGAAGGCATGTGGTACAGAAATAGAACAGGGAACCTGAAAATCTTTTAGGGAGCAGGAGGTTCTGTATCTTTTTGATAATTTTGTTTGCCTCCAATGGAAGCCAGGGTTCTGGCTCCCTTCCTTTCCTTAGAACATGGTCCCTTTCTTTAGAACTAAGTATCAGATGCCATCTTTTGTTTTTGTAGAGAGGTGTTCCTTTGTATTCAGATCAGGCCTCAGTACAATAATGTAGCACTTGGGAAGGAAGATGCAGCCCAGAAGCCCAGCACTGGAGGCCAAGATAGAGAAGACCTGCACGGCTACCATGTATTTCCCCTTGGTGCTCAGGTAGGTGGGCACAAAGGACACCCAAACACTGCAGAAGACCAGCATGCTGAAGGTGATCAGCTTGGCTTCATTGAAGGCCCCAGGAAGCTTCCTGGCCAGGAAAGCCACTGTGAAGCAGATGGCAGCCAGGAAGCCCATGTAGCCAAGGACAGTGTAAAACATGGCAACAGAACCTTCATTGCATTGCAGGATGATCTCCCCAGCCTGGGAGTGCTTGTCAGAATCTGGGAAAGGAGGAGAGATCCCTAGCCAGATGGTGCAGATGACAAGTTGGACACTGGAGCAGGAAATGACAATGGCGTTGGCAAAGGTCTTCCCCAGCCATCTTCTTACCCTGTTCCCTGGCTTAGTGGCCAGGAAGGCCAGCACCACAGTGATGGTTTTTGCCAACACGGAAGAGACGGCAACTGAGAAGATGATGCTGAAGGCTGTTTGTCGGAGGAGGCAGGTTGTGTTCATTGGCTGACCAATGAACAGGAACGAAGATGAAAAAGAGAGTATGAGGAAGATGAGGAGGATGTAGGAGAGGTCCTGGTTGTTGGCTTTGACTATCGGAGTTTCCTTGTATTTAATGAAGATTCCTAAAACAAATGCTGTGGTTATGGACAAGAATAGGGCAAAGGAAGCCAGGATGAGGCCCAAAGGTTCTGTGTAGGCAAGGAAAGTGGTAATCTTGGGGACACATTGATCTTGGTCCTTGTTTGGATGCTGATCATCTGGACATTTGGTGCAGTAGCTTGCATCTGAAAGGAAGAGGAGTGAATTTAGTAGCCGTAACATAAAGGGATTCGGGTGGCGCTGTGGTCTAAACCACAGAGCCTAGGGCAGGCATCCCCAAACTGCGGCCCTCCAGATGTTTTGGCCTACAACTCCCATGATCCCTAGCTAACAGGACCAGTGGTCAGGGATGATGGGAATTGTAGTCCAAAACCTCTGGAGGGCTGAAGTTTGGGGGTGCCTGGCTTAGGGTTTGCTGATCGGAAGGTCAGCGGTTTGAATCCCGTGAAAGCACGTCAAAGTGCAAGTAGATAAATAGGTACCGCTCCGGCGGGAATGTAAACGGTGTTTCCGTGCGCTGCTCTCATTCGCCAGAAGCGGCTTAGTCATGCTGACCACATGACCCAGAAGCTGTACGCCAGCTTCCTCGGCCAATAAAGCGAGATGGGCGCCACAACCCCAGAGTCGTCTGCGACTGGACCTAACGGTCAGGGGTCCCTTTACCTTTACCTAACATACATAAGAGAATCAGGCCTATATCTTTAGAGATTAGCCTGTCCAAATCACATTTAAAGCAGAGAGGGATTAGAATCACAAAAGGTTATACTATCTCTCCTGCGGTGTGCATTCCGAGGCAATTAAAATGAAAAAAACTAACCTCATGTAATTCATTGTGGCAGGGGTTCTCACACTTTATCTCCCTAGGGCCAATTTAAAATAGCTAAAAGCTACTAAGGACAACAGTCATAATTTAGATGCAAACTATGACATTCTTTCCATGTTGCAAGGAGTTCCATAGTTCAGCTTTTCTCAAACTGAGCATAAGCACTGGTTCTCTAGGCATTGTGACTCAGCCTCCCCCTTTTGTGCAGAATATCTTGATCTAATAGCTCTAAATGGAGAAGCATTCCCACCCCCCTTCTCTCCTCTACATGCCTCTTGGCATTTGTATTAATATCCTACCATTTTCTTCTGCCTTTCTCCTTTCACACTCAATGTGCATTGCAGGGCTTTAGACTAGATGACCCTTGGGGTCCCTTCCAACTCCATGTTTCTACGATTCTGTGTGTACTCTTCTACCTCTCCCAAGTGCCTGTTTTTCTCCACCTCTCCTCCGTGCATCTGTGACGTGCGCAGCTTCCCTCTCTACCTTTCTCTTTTTTCTCTTACTGTTTTCATTGTCAGCCTTTTATTGGATCTCTGCCCTATTTCTATTCTCCCAAGGAATGCCCCCCCCCCCCGGAGTCACCCACCTTCCTGGGTGGAGATCGTCCCTTCCGTACATGAAGCACAAGCATAGCAGCAAACCACCTTTCCTTCTTGAACCACCTTGGCATATCCAGTTTGACAGCTTTCGGTACACCTGGCGCGAGGCATTGTCTAACCATAAAGTGAAGGAGCATTGAAGGGAAATTGTTAGGGCATGGAAGTGAGTCATAGGGTTTGGAATGACTCTAATGGATCCCCCTACCCCCCTGCCTTATATGTAAATATTGTTGATGCACTAGTCCGTGGCTTAGAAAGTACTTTGGCATACATAATTTTGGTGCTCCAATTACGGAAGAGCAGAGGTCCAAGGAAAGATCATGTGTCTGATACTAAGCTAGGAGAGGAAATACCGTATTTTTCCACTCCATAGGGCGCACCGGACCATAGGACGCACCTCGTTTTTAGAGGAGGAAGCCCAGGAAATTTTTCCCCCCTGGTTTTCCTCCTCTAAAAGCCCTGTATTTTTTGAGGATCAGCTAAAAGTTTTGAAGCTTTTATTGCAAAGGGAAAAGCCCTGGTTTTTTAGAGGATCAGCTAAACGTTTTGCAGCTTTTTTTTTGCAAAGGGAAAAGCCCTGGTTTTTTTGAGGATCAGCTAAAAGTTTTGCAGCTTTTTTGCAAAGGGAAAAGCCCTGGTTTTTTTGAGGATCAGCTAAAAGTTTTGCAGCTTTTTTTGCAAAGGGAAAAGCCCTGGTTTTTTTGAGGATCAGCTAAAAGTTTTGCAGCTTTTTTGCAAAGGGAAAAGCCCTGGTTTTTTGAGGATCAGCTAAAAGTTTTGCAGCTTTTTTGCAAAGGGAAAAGCCCTGGTTTTTTTGAGGATCAGCTAAAAGTTTTGCAGCTTTTTTTGCAAAGGGAAAAGCCCTGTTTTTTGAGGATCAGCTAAAAGTTTTGCAGCTTTTTTGCAAAGGGGGAAAAGCAAAGCTCCTTTTGCAAAGGGGGAAAAGCAAAGAGGAAAAGCCCCGTTTTTATGGGGTTCAACTCACATTTCTGCAGCTTCTAAAGGAAAGGGAGCCTTTTCTACAGTTTCCAGACAGATAATCTAATCAGCCAGTCACATGTCGCTGGGGAAACAAACAACCTCCCTCTGCAGCACATTCAACAATGGAGGGCGGGGCTGAAAGGGAGCCAGGACTCTTATCTCTCTCCCAATCTCTTGCTGCTCAGCTGCTGAGCGGGGTCCTTTCAACACCCCCTTTTCTCTTTGTAAAATAAAAAGCATGATCCTCTTTTGGCCCCTGGGCAATTCAGCTCCAGGGACCACCATTTGCTCCATAAGACGCACAGATATTTCCCCTTACTTTTTAGGAGGGAAAAAGTGCGTCTTATGGAGCGAAAAATACGGTAGTTGTTAAGAAAAGGGAATATGTGGCAGTTTTCTTGGCACTGGAAGGAGGGCACTGAGCCAAAGGGTGACTGCTGACTTTTGGAATCCAGTGTCCAGTTGCCACTCAGATCATGCACATGTTACATTAAAGAAACACAGCTCACACAACTCTGTATATAGAATATTCCAAAGACAAAATGTAAAAATAAGTTTCCGTTTCTCTAAATATGGCTTTTACATAATGTATGCAATACCAAAATCAGGTTCAAGCGCAATATGGGATGTCTCAAAACTAACGTTCCATGCAAATGTTCCTTCATTCAATAAAGAGAAAAGAATGTCTACAAGTGTACTTGTGGCTGAAGGATAATCCACAGGCTGGAAAAAAACTGCTCACATTACCGGGACTTTTGTTGCATTGCTCTCAATCACTCAAACCAACTCCCAAGAGACTGCGATCAGAGTTAAAAACTGGCAGTGATCTACCCCCTGTGTTGGTGGGTTCAGGTCAAATTCGTTGGGGTATGTTTTTGGGAGGAGGAAAGCCCAGTTTTTTAGGGGTTCAGGGCAAAAATGTTGAGCTTTTCTTGGGGAGACAAACTTGTTGAGCTTCTTTGGGGGAGCCAGTGATCTACCAGTGATCTACCGCAGACGCCCAGTGATCTACCGGTAGATCACAATCTACCTGTTGGACATGCCTGACTCAAACCATAGTGGCAGTGATCCAATCATGTGAAATCCCAAGTGGGACAATGAGATCACCGGATGGAAATCCCTGTTTCGAATGTGTTCCTCCGGTCGGTCCACAATGGAATGGTAAGATAGCAAAACACATGGTCAAGTAGGTAAGACAGCTCCATAAACTTGAAAAGGCTCTCTGCTCATTCTATAAGCCCTCCGAGATCACACCTATAATCAATTGGATAGGAATAAGTTCCTTTTCTGAATCATACGGAATAAACCCTGTAAATTATTTGAGCTTAATAGATGTCACAAAGGGGTCTGGCACACAATTCATTCTGCCTACCTTGTTAAAATGTGAAGGCCAGACAATGGCTTCTGGGTTAATGGTGAGCTTTAAATGTGAGGCTGCCTGTCTCTCTACACTTCCAACTTTCACTCTGCCATGGGACTCATTGGGAAACAGCACCCAGTTCACAATATCATAGTCAGCTGCCAGCTCTCCATTCTCATCCAAATACAATCCTCCCCTGGAGGTGTTAAACAACTGGACTTTTCTTAAGAAATGGTGAAGCTGGGATGACAGAGGAAAGATCAGCATTAAGAAAGCACTGAAGCCGGTTGTATATTGCACTCTAATCTCCTATGAATTGGGACCAGTGTCACATTTGGACTCATAGTGGTTGACTGTTGTTGGCTTTCCACAGCCAAATCTGAGATTCATTCTTAAATCAGTCCCCCCTTGCCACTTTCTCCTTCAACATTTTGGAGATCAGCAGAGCCAGCTTCATCAAATTCGACAGTGGAATTTGCTGCCACGGAGTGTGGTAGAGTCTCCTTCTTTGGAGGTATTTAAGCGGAGACTTGACAGCCATCTGTCAGGAATGCTTTGATGGTGTTTCCTGCTTGGCAGGGGGTTGGACTGGATGGCCCTTGTGGTCTCTTCCAACTCTAGGATTCTATGATTCTACCTGGAGTACTGTGTCCAGTTCTGGGAGCCACAATTTAAGAAAGATAATGAGAAGCTTGAAGGTGTGCAGAGGAGGGAGACCAAGATGATAAAGGATTTGGAAGCCTAGCCTTATATGAGGGACATAAGGAGAATTGCATTTGATTCTGAGTGATGGACAATGATTCCAGAAGTAGACTGTGGGCTCCAATTAACGAAAGGGAATACCTGCCATGGCTGCAATCTTCCTTGTCCCCAACGGTCTCCTCTACCCATCATCAGCATCTGTTTGGATCTGGATGAATAGGCAGAACTTAAGGCAAGTGCCACAACTTGGATGCTGTGGTAAGTAATGTAGCTGTCTTGAGACAGGGCCCTTTCAATCTCCTCTTGGGGAAGAATCTCCAGTTTCTCTTTCTCTGCGCATCTTGTCCAGCCTTTCATGGGCAGCACATTCTCTGGACATGAACAGTGAAATGACTTCTCCCAAAATTGTTGTATTTTGTCAGAGAATGGCTCATAGTGGTCACATTTTGTCCATTTTCTAGTCTTCATTGTGAAGGACAAAGAACCATGGATGTACATGAAGAAATCAATATCGTAACTCAAATTCATATTGATGTCCGGAAAAGCTGTTGTGATCCAGACTTTACCCCCAGCTTGTAAATTTTCAAATATTTCTTGTATGTGGAATATTGGCACAAAATCGTAAGACGAGTCCCCATAATAAACATATACATTGACTTGCCTCCACCTGGCAGGTAGTTCATTCATTTGGTACACTGTCTCGTGTTGTATTCTTTCTGAGAAGGCAAAACAAATTCCACTGCTAGTCATCAACAGTGTCAAGGCATTCAGGAACCTTTCTCCATTGTCATTGTCTGGAGCAAACAGGCCAATCCACGTCCATCCAAACTGCAGGAGAAGTTGGATAATCCCCTTGTACTGGATTTCTTCCTTTGGGATCATCCAGTAGACAAAAGGGAACTGAGTTTTATCATCAAGAGCAAAGCCATAACTGACCTAGTGAGGAAATGAAGAATAACAGGTATCTGTTCATAAGAAACAAAAACCTGAAAGAGCTCAACTTGTCGGCTGAGGATGAGTAATTGATAACCTTCCACTTCAACAACAGATAAAGTAGAAGTATCTTTGAGGACACCGCTATGAGGGCTGAACCTCCTCCTTACCTTCACTGAGCCCAGCATAAATGGTGGTTTTAAGCCTATATATTGTTCTTCTTCAGCACACTAGGTATTTTTTTGGGGGGGGGGTTGTGTGTGCGTCCAGAGAGAAGGGGCAGGGGAAGTGTCTTGAATACTTAGGAGAAACATCACTTTCATGAGATGGTATTGAATATAATTCAAAATCTGCTAAACCAAGGCATAAACTTGTGGATGGATAGAGACTTTGGGCCTGTGTTTCAAGTGGTGTTGATTATCATTCAGAATCAAGTGGGAGTATTATAAAACATGTACCGCAACTCTATTTATACAAGTTTTCTTTCAACTCCTAACTCTCTCTGACCCACCTGGTCTATTTATATATACTTTTTGTGTTGAGTAACTTCTTGGTTGTGCCTTCTCTCTGGGCTTCTCTCTCAGTCTGCTGTCCTCACCCTCTTACTTAGTTCCACCTATGTTGATGCAGGGTGGACAAGATTTGTTTATTTAAACATCTCTTTGGATGATCATTCTGGTTTTTATTTATTAATATTCTTATTTGTGTGTGTGTGAAATAACTTTTTGTGACAAAAACAAAAAATGGATAACACCATAAACATATGAGTAACATTGAGAGCATTGAGTAAATCTCTCTTGCGCTGTAAAATATTTCTTCTTCTTATGACCAGAATTATAGACCTCCAAGCCAGACTGAAGACTTGGATGATGACTTCCTAGAGCAGATTACCAAAGCATTCAAAAAGGAGAGATACAGTAGTAATGGAAGATTTCAACTACCGGTATCCCAATATCTGTTGGAACTCAAACTCTGCCAAGAATGTAAGGTCCAACCAATGCTTCCATTGCCCCACTCACAATTTCTTTTCCAATAAGGTGGAAGAAACAACAAGGGGATCATCTATCTTGGACTTGGCTCTCACTAGCAGGGAAGAAGAAGAAGAAGAAGAGTTTGGATTTGATATCCCGCTTTTCACTACCCGAAGGAGTCTCAAAGCGGCTAACATTCTCCTTTCCCTTCCTCCCCACAACAAACACTGTGAGGTGAGTGGGGCTGAGAGACTTCAAAGAAGTGTGACTAGCCCAAGGTCACCCAGCAGCTGCATGTGGAGGAGCGGAGACGCGAACCCGGTTCACCAGATTACGAGTCTACCACTCTTAACCACTACACCACACCGGCTGTCAGAGGAACTGCTCCATGAATTGGCAAGTATTGGGAAGTTTGGGGGGGGGAATCATCATGTTCCTGGGTTTCATTATACAGAGGAAAGGGATATGCACTCTGGACGAGGAAGGCTGATTTCAAAAAGCTTAAGGAACTACTGGGCCCAGAGAAGGGAGTCCAGGATGGATGGAAGTTTCTTAAAGCTGAAATATTGAAGGCGCAAATGCAGACAATTCCATCAAGAAAGAAAAGTGGGAGGCATCGAAAGAAACCATTCATTATTATGGAATCTCCAATAGGTGGTCATCTAAGTCCATACCTGTGGGATTTTGTAAATGCCTGCCATGCTTGAAATCTGGATGGAGATGTCAGATTCAGCCCTTTCAATAATAGTCAATGCATTCTTCCCTGTTCCACAGATATAGTTTGGAATACTCTTTTCTCCCGTAGAACGCAGGTTTAGCATGGCAGCGGAAACCAGTCTGCCATCAAAATAGGTGTCAAAGAGGTTGTATCCGAGGGTGATGTTGGGTAAGAGATTGGGCTCCTGATTGATTTCATGAATGGCAAATAAGAAGGACAGGACATGCCAGTATCTTGTAGGAGACGTTCTGCAAACAAACAAGCAAGCAAACAAACAAACAGTTATGACAACCTCCCATTTTTCTCTCCGTGAAAACGAGATGCCACGCTCTTTCATTAATAAAGGAAGAGTATAATGGAATATATGCTGTTTTGCTTTATTAGAGAAGCGAAGAAAGCAGGTACAAGAATTAAGACATGATAATAAAGAGGGTGACATTGCAGGTAATTGGTAACACTTTTTCAATGGGCTCAAGATCTTTTGAATATATCACCTGTTCTGGGCATCCATGTCTCATTGAGGAGAGACCTGTTAGAATAACTTGACTATGAGTTGGATATGAGATGTTACGAGATGTTACGGACCACTCCTTCTGTTTCTTCATATGTTTGTATAATAACTTATTTTTGCACATTTTTTGTACAGGTTTTTTTTTTTAAAGATTTAGCAAAAAGGCTGAACAACTTTGCCCCCAAAATGCGCAACAACTTTCCTCTCCGGCTTTTCACTTTTTGAAATATGGCAATCCTAGTATTTGCCATTCTCTCCTCAGTTTCACAGCTACCAGCCAGTTGAGGGAGGGCAACCCACCCATTTGTTTTCTGGCATGGGGTCTCTTCCTTTGTTACCTTAACGAGCCATACTTAGGTGGTCATTATCATGAAGCTGGCCTGGCTGCATAACGCCTTTTCCCCAACTCACACCAATATAGTCTGCCACCCCCTGTTAGCTGGGGTCAGTCAGAATGCAGGTGGGGCAGAATTAACTCCTTCAGCATGTACGTAGTTACTTACTCAAGAATCCCAATGAAAGGTGGCTGGGAGAAGACATAGGGTTCCAATACAGCAAGTTTTGGAGAGACGACTCCACTCACAAGGTAGTCTCCTAACCTATAATAATTCACTGGTTCATGTGAATACAAGGAGAGATTGAACGAGCATTTTGCCTTCTGCATCCCCCAGACTGCCTGGCGCATTACCAGCAGGAGCAGTGACATCATTCTAGCAGCACTGGCGACAGTCACCTCCATTCAGACCAGCCATGAATTCAGATTTAAAGGCAGTGAAAGAAACTGGCATAGGACCAGCCTGCCCCAAATCTCACCTCAGGCTTATGAATAAACGATATTTATTTATAATTTTGAGAAGGATTTATGTTACTTTGCTATCCCATGTGATAAGCTGCATCATACATGTTGATGTTTAGATTACTGAGTTCTGGAGAAATCCCTGGAGTTTTGGTTTCAGAATAAATCACTATAATTTTCATAATTATATGAGAACTGCAACTCCCGGGTCTTTCTGTGTGGTTCATTGAGCAGGCACAGGACTGGAGGAAAAACATGTTTGTAAGAAATCACCGACGGGGTTTCAGAGTTTGAGATGGGCCAGCGACGGGTTGTGGGACTGAACTTTGCAAACTTTGAAATGAAGAAATGCTTGCAGAAGAGGCAATAATGAAATGGTCTTTAGGCTACATATGAACTAGGAAGGGGAGCCAGTGTGGTGTAGTTGTTAAGAGTGGTAGACTTGTAATCTGGTGAACCGGGTTCGCTTCCCCGCTCCTCCACATGCAGCTGCTGGGTGACCTTGGGCTAGTCACACTTCTCTGAAGTCTCTCAGCCCCACTCACCTCACAGAGTGTTTGTTGTGGGGGAGGAAGGGAAAGGAGAATGTTAGCCGCTTTGAGACTCCTTCGGGTAGTGATAAAGCGGGATACCAAATCCAAACTCTTCTCCTGCTACCCTGCCCGGCCACTATGCAGAAACACTTCTCATGTCTGTTGGGTAGCCCCATTTCACTGTCTTGCCCATCAGCATAAGACCAGCTTTTTCTTGTCGGATGAAGAGTGTATTGGCTGGAAGTTTGGCCAACTGAATGCAGGCCTTACTAGTGTTTATTGTAGCTTCTTGTTCGGTAATCACTCATAGCCAAGTAAGATTGTCTTACACGTGTCCATAAGTGACGGTGGAGGCCAATTCTTTAGCACTTCCAATCAAGTCCCCCAATGAAGCATACAGCTTCTAGAATTAAGTAACCCAAGAAAGAGAAACCTGAGGAGCAAAGGGAAGGCTTGTAAAGGTAAAGGGACCCCTGACTATTAGGTCCAGTCGTGGATGACTCTGGGGTTGCGGCACTCATCTCGCGTTACTGGCCGAGGGAGCTGGCGTACAGCTTCTGGGTCATGTGGCCAGCATGACTAAAGCCGCTTCTGGCGAACCAGAGCAGCGCACGGAAACGCTGTTTACCTTCCCGCCAGAGCGGTACCTATTTATCTACTTGCACTTTGACATGCTTTCGAACTGCTAGGTGGGCAGGAGCTGGGACCGAGCAACAGGAGCTCACCCCATCGCAGGGATTTGAACTGCCGACCTTCTGATCAGCAAGCCCTAGGCCCTGTGGTTTAACCCACAGTGCTACAGCAAAGGCAAGGCTTGTACCAACTCACAAACTGTGTCTAAAAGAGGAAATTATTATGTATGAGGGAGGAAGATGATTTCCTTCGACTGATTCCTTTTCAAATCCCTTCCCCCACTATTTTTGTCCAGTTTCTCCCTCTTCTGTCAAGGAAAAGCATGCCTCTTTCTTGTGAGCTAGTCGAACTCACCTCA
The DNA here is from genome assembly GCA_900245905.1 of Lacerta viridis. Lineage (NCBI taxonomy): Eukaryota > Metazoa > Chordata > Lepidosauria > Squamata > Lacertidae > Lacerta > Lacerta viridis. The sequence continues at coordinate 225,715 of OFHU01004322.1, read as the reverse complement.
CTCCTTTAATCAATGGCAAAGACCCACATCCTGAGGGAGCATCTAGGCAATACATCAATTGAGAGTGGGGGAGGGAATCCCTTCCCTCCCCCCAAATTCAGAGGTCCAAGCATGTCAGAGAACAGAGGAGATGCCAGGTGGGTGGGGACGGGACGACAACTTCCTGTTGGCGTGCTTCTTGCTGCGGAAGTCAGGAGTCAGAGTAAGCAACTGATATCCTTACCAAGGGTTGCCTGTTTGTGCTTGCAACATAATGTTGTAATAAAAGGAATATAAATCTACCAAAAGCTCGTTAATTCTTATCAGTGAGCTACCAGAAGGGAGAGGGGAACTCCCGTACTTGACAACAGACCTCATTTCTGACCTCTTCCAGCTGGATTCTCTTTATTTATTCCACACTTCACCCCTACTTTTCTGGCTATACCCATCCTCCCTCCCCCTTAATTTATCTTGGTCCTTTTGACCTTGACTCTTTCACTATGTTGCATAGAATCATAGAATCCTAGAGTTGGAAGAGACCACAAGGGCCATCCAGTCCAACCCCCTGCCAAGCAGGAAACACCATCAAAGCATTCCTGACAGATGGCTGTCAAGCCTCCGCTTAAAGACCTCCAAAGAAGGAGACTCCACCACACTCCTTGGCAGCAAATTCCACTGTCAAACAGCTCTTACTGTCAGGAAGTTCTTCCTAATGTTTAGGTGGAATCTTCTTTCTTGTAGTTTGAATCCATTGCCCCGTGTCCGCTTCTCTGGAGCAGCAGAAAACAACCTTTCTCCCTCCTCTATATGACATCCTTTGATATATTTGAACATGGCTATCATATCACCCCTTAACCTTCTCTTCTCCAGGCTAAACATACCCAGCTCCCTAAGCCGTTCCTCATAAGGCATCGTTTCCAGGCCTTTGACCATTTTGGTTGCCCTCCTCTGGACACGTTCCAGCTTGTCAGTATCCTTCTTGAACTGTGGTGCCCAGAACTGGACACAGTATTCCAGGTGAGGTCTGACCAGAGCAGAATACAGTGGTACTATTACTTCCCTTGATCTAGACGCTATACTCCTATTGATGCAGCCCAGAATTGCATTGGCTTTTTTAGCTGCTGCATCACACTGTTGACTCATGTCAAGTTTGTGGTCTACCAAGACTCCTAGATCCTTTTCACATGTACTGCTCTCAAGCCAGGTGTCACCCATCCTGTATTTGTGCCTTTCATTTTTTTTGCCCAAGTGTAGTACTTTACATTTCTCCCTGTTAAAATTCATCTTGTTTGCTTTGGCCCAGTTCTCTAATCTGTGAAGGTCATTTTGAAGTGTGATCCTGTCCTCTTGGGGTATTATGTTGCTGCCAGCAGAGCATGACTGAGGCCCAGTCTGCAATGTGAGCCCTTCTCTCTGATTCTAATGCCTTCTCCTCACTTTACAGTTGCAGACATAAATTGGCCCCTGGCGTTACCATGGAGGCAACCTAAGCTAGAGATGCAAGCACATCATTATGACATAATGTATGATGTCACAAGCAGGATAAGCTCTGCTCATGTTCTCAGAAATAAAAGCTGCCACTTTTTCTTGCTGGCAGAGCTCTTGTGCTGCTGCGGAGTGCCTCAGAGGCACCCTTACTCGCAGGCAATCATCATTAGATTTGCATGCTATGAAAAGGTTCCTCAGGAGAACTGCTGTCTGTCAGTCAGCCACTAAAACTACAGGAGGCTAACAAGAAAGAAAGAAAACGAAGGAGCACAGCGGACCACAGATTGTATATCCATTGAAGGCCTCGTGGTCAATTTGGCATCTCTGCGTCACCAGGTTGTATTTTGAACTTGGCAGAAAATGCAAAGAGCAAAACTGCACCCTATTTGAAACTTGAGATAAGGGTCATGATTCCTGACTGGCTCTCTTCTCTCCTATTTCTATCCTATAGAACAGGGGTGCCCAACTTCCAAGAGACTGCGATCTACTCACAGAGTTAAAAACTGGCAGGGATCTAGCCCCTTTTTGTTGAGCTTTTCTTTTTTAGGAAGGAAAACCCTGTTTTGGGGGGTTCACATAAAAGTTGTTGAGCTTCTTTAAAAGGGAAGAGGAAAGCGACATTGAGCTCTTTTTTTTGGAAGGAAAGCCCTATTTTTGGTGGTTCAGGTCATTTTAGGGGTGCAGGGCAAAGATATTGAGGCTTTTTTTAGGGGAGCCAAAGTTTTTTAGCTTCTTTGGGGGAAGCCACTGATCTACCGGTGATCTACCACAGACGTCCGGTGATCTACCGGTAGATCATGATCTACCTGTTGGACATGCCTACTATAGAACCTCTCCTGTACCTGTCTGATTTGACCAGTTTGCCTGCCTTTTCACCATTATTAACTGTAATGCTACTGGATTGTAAGGCAGGCAACAGGGTAGGGTTATGTGGGACTAAGTGGTTAGGGAACAATCAATGAGACTAGTTTGTGATGAATGTTAATGTCCAGTTTTACTATTTCCCTGTCACAACTCCCAGGCTAGCTGCCTGGCGAAATCAGAGACACAGGGAGCTTCAGTTAGCTTTTTTATTTAAATCAACAAGATACACATAGAGGCTATAGATTCTCTTCAGTCTCGAGACATTGCTCAGAGTGCCTGCTCCACACCCCTTGCGGCACTTTCTAGCTTCCAAAACCCTCCTTACTGCCTACTGTGGCTGGCAATGGAATATTTCTGTCTCTGTTTAGCCTTCTGCTCTAAGATATGAAGGAATTGCCTGGTCTGTGGGGAAGGGGGAGGTTCCACCAGGCTTTCAAGTGATTTAGTGTCCACTGTCTGCTGTACTGTTTCTCCCACTTCTGAGTCCTGTCTCTGTTCAGGACTAGAGCATCTGCTGGCTTGCGCCTGTTCCTCACCTCCCATTATTTCTCAGCTCTTTGTTTCTTCGTCTGGGGTGTGTCCTATTCGCCGCCACCACCAATCTAGGTCTATCGTATCCCCATTTTCCTCCTGCTTGGACGCCACTTGAGGTGGAAGTCTCCACCACTACTCCTCACTTGCCCAGTCCCTGACACCCCTGACATTCCCACAGAAACATGCAGAACTTTCCCCACTGGCATTTAAGTCAATCCAGCTCAGTCGACTGTGGGCCTCTTGCTCCACTTCCCTCAGGATTTCCCCTCCAAAATGTATCCTCAGAGCGTGGGCATCCTACTTCTGGATTGGTTCTTTCTCCTCTCAGCTGCTCTCCAATAGGCTTACCTCACCCATTGGTTATTATTTTATTCATTTAAAATAATCCTCACCCTCCGTTTCCAGTGCCCGAGTCTTAAAAGAAAGAGCTCCGCACTAACAAAACAGTGGAAAGAAGAAGAAGAAGAAGAGGAGGAGGAGGAGGAGGAGGAGGAGTTTGGATTTGATATCCCACTTTATCACTACCCAAAGGAGTCTCAAAGCAGCTAACATTCTCCTTTCCCTTCCTCCCCCACAACAAACACTCTGTGAGGTGAGTGGGGCTGAGAGACTTCAGAGAAGTGTGACTAGCCCAAGGTCACCCAGCAGCTGCATGTGGAGGAGCGGAGACGCGAACCCGGTTCACCAGATTACAAGTCTACCACTCTTAACCACTACACCACACTGGTGTAGAAGGGAAGAAGGGAAGGCCATGTCCCCTGCAGGTACTTTAACTGCAGGAATGTAGAAATGGAGCCCTCAGGAAAACTGAATGAAGATGCTCCCTCCCCAGCAACTAGTCCAGGCAGAAGACATGAGAGGGTTCAGGAGAGGGGAGAGAAAGTATTTAGAAATGTCAGTTGGCCTCTCTTGTCTTGGCACAGAAGACCAAGATAAATTTGCACAGAACCTAGAAAGGGGGGGATAATTTTCTTAGGAACATAGGAAGCTGTCGTATACTGTTGAATCATTAGTCCATCTAGCTCCATTGTGTCTACACAGGTGGACAGGGGTTCTTTTCAGCCAGGGGACATTTGCCCAGCCCAACCTGGAAATGCCAAGGATTGAACCTAGACCCCCTGTACAACCACTGAGCTATAGCCCTTCCCTGTTGGAAGGGATTGTTGAGAATTCCATTCCTCCTGTACTGCAGATGTGTGGGTTTGTTACATGTCACATGCCTGTTTACATTCCAGCACTGATTGTTGGAGACTTCGGAAATTGAGATACGCTGTTTTGTACTGCTATTGCTTTTGCAGTTCTCTCTCCAAGGAAGAAAGACAGAGAAGCCATGTTTTCCTTTCTTCTGTTACATTTGATTTAATTTGCAATAAATTACGCTTGGATGTTACTCCTCAAGGCTAAGCCTCTGTTTGAACTCTGCTTGTTGTGTCCTTGGATATGGGCCAAATCAGCATGATGGGAGACTGGAGTGATGAATCCCAGGTGACGCTGCGTTGGGGGGGGGCACTGGCCTCGGCATTATCACCCAACAGGGATATCAGTATCCTTTCCTGAGCTGTGACATCTTTTTGGTTTATGCTTCAATTCTTTCTCTACATGCAGAAGTTCGGAGAATCCCTAGAATTACTTAACACCAGATGGAGACACCTAGCAAGAAAAAGTAAGATCCGTACCAATTCACAAGCTATATCTGGTGGAGAAGAAGGGTGCATTCAGTAGCATTACACATAGTATTATCCTTAAAAGATGTAACTCCTCCTTGCTGAATATATTACGAATTAGATGCCTCATTTAGTTTTCATTGTGAGATGCTCCTTTGTATTCAGATCAGGTCTCAGCACAATAATGTAGCACTTGGGAAGGAAGATGCAGCCCAGGAGCCCAGCACTGGAAGCCAACATAGAGAAGACCTGCACGGCTACCATATACTTTCCCCTTGGTGCTCAGGTAGGTGGGCACAAAGGACACCCAAACACTGCAGAAGACCAGCATGCTGAAGGTGATCAGCTTGGCTTCATTGAAGGCCCCAGGTAGCTTCCTGGCTAGAAAAGCCACTGTGAAGCAGATGGCAGCCAGGAAGCCCATGTAGCTGAGGGCACTGTAAAACATGGCAACAGTTCCATCATTGCATTTCAAGATTATCTCTCCAAGCTGGGAGTGCATGTCAGAGTCTGGGAATGGGGGAGAGATGCTCAGCCAGATGGTGCAGAGGAGAACTTGGACACTGGAACAGGAAATGATAATGGAGTTGGCCAGACTTTTCCCCAGCCATCTTCTCACCTTGTTCCCTGGCTTTGTAGCCAAGAAGGCCAGCACCACATGATGGTTTTTGCCAACACAGAAGAAACAGCAACTGAGAAGATGATGCTGAAGGCTGTTTGTTGGAGAAGGCAGGTGACTTTCCTTGGGCGGCCGATGAAAAGGAAGGAGGACAAAAAGGAAAGCAAGAGAGATACAAGAAGTATGTAGGAGAAGTCTCGGTTATTGGCTTTCACTATGGGAGTTTCCATGTATTTAATAAAGATGGCAAAAACAAAACATGTGGTTAAGGAGAGGAATAGAGCAAAGGATGCCAATGTGATCCCCAAAGTGTCTTCATAAGCAAGAAAGGTGATAACCTTGGGGACACATTTATTTCGGTGCTCGTTTGGGTGCTGATCTTCTGGGCATGTGGTGCAATAGTCTGCATCTGAAAGGAAGAGGAGAGCATTCAGTAGTCCTAACATGAAACTTAGAACCATAATATTATGCATTCTGTTACATTCCATAATATACAGGGGAAACTCGAAAAATTAGAATATAGTGGAAAAGTCCATTTATGTAAACAATTGTTTTCATTAGCTACTGGAGTTTAATATATGAGATAGACTCATGACATGCAAAGCGAGATATGTCAAGCCTTTGTTTGTTATAATTGTGATGATTATGGCATACAGCTGATGAAAACCCCAAAGTTGAGATTGTTAATTTGGGGTTCTCATCAGCTGTACGCCATAATCATCACAATTATAACAAATAAAGGCTTGACATATCTCGCTTTGCATGTCATGAGTCTATCTCATATATTAGTTTCACCTTTTAAGTTGAATTACTGAAAGAAATGAACCTTTCCACGATATTCTAATTTTTCGAGTTTCACCTGTATTTGTTGCAGCATGATATTACTGAAAGAAATGAACCTTTCCACGATATTCTAATTTTTCGAGTTTCACCTGTATTTGTTGCAGCATGATAGCTTATACTCCAGAATAAGCTGAATAGTATCAGGCTTACATCTTTTGATATTTATCTGTCCCAATCATATATAAAGTAGGGTGAGAATGAAATCAGCAGCATCCACCAGACACTCACTGTGCTTTCTGTCCTGAAAAGTTATTTCTTTCATCTCACATTCAATTCACCGAGAAACAAGTTATCACACTTTCTTTCTGCAGGACCTATGTCAGGAGTCCAGGTTCCCAGCTTGATAACATAGTAAACATAGGTAATTAAAAAGGAGTATTTATTGCAAAAACAAACAGAATTAGGTAATTAAAAAGAAGTATTTATTGCAAAAACAAACAAAACCCTGCGGCTCTAACACAGCCACTGGCATTATCATTCAAGATGACCCTTCTGAAGACTCCTTTCTGTGACTACATAATATATTGAACTGCCGCCCCTTACATATCTTGTTTTGCTTCCTGTCTAGCAGCCCTCTCATTCACCGCTGACTCGGACTTATTGGATCAACTCCAGCCTCTTCCTCTACCGACAAACTATCTCTGTGTCTGTTCGTGCCTGTTTGAGCTTCCTGAGAGCTTTGGCCGTGTTCCAGCCCACTCTCAATCGTTTCCTTGACGACCGGCATTCCAATGTCCAAAGGAGGCACACTGGGCACTGGCCGCTGTTCAGCCTGTGTCAGATCTAAGCCTCTCTGTTCTGCAGCTGGCTGTATACTTCTATTAGTAGCTGGCTCATTCCTGACAACCTATTTGAGATGCCTGGAAATGCCCGAGAACAACAATCACAAACTCTTTCTAGGCAATTGTGACTCAGACTTCCCATTTTGGGCAAAAGATACTGATCCAATTGTGACAGTCGCCTGCACTGAAGATGGATACTGGGTAAGATGGCCAAATTTATTAATGTGTTACTAGATACATCTCTCACTGTTATTACGAGCGGAGAGAGCTAGAATTAACTATTCTAGAACATAGGAGACATTCTAGAACATATTCTAGAATTAACTATTCTAGAACATAGGAGAGAGCTAGAAGTAACTATTTGTGGTAGTGCTTATGATTAAGCAACAGCAAAGTATCGTACTTCTGTGAACGCTGTCCAGTGTCCACTCATTCCCAACCCAGAGGTTCAACGAATGAGGAGGAACCTCTGAAATAAAACTAATATTTTTATTTCTTTACGCTCGATCATGCTTTAAAGCACAATGGTTTCGCAACAAAAAAAAAAAAAATGGACCCGCCCAGAATTCATTTTGTTCCACATTTCTACACACAAAATGATCCACGTCCCGTCCCCCCACCCCTGTGCTTTCCGTGAGGAAACCTGCATTTTAGCATTGAATCAGAACAAATGACAATCACTGACTGGGAAAGTGTGGACATATGCCTACGAAAGCATGGGGCAAATTAGTAAATGTAGACGAGCCCTGAGTCACCCACCTTCCTGAGTGGAGATTGTCCCTGTAGCACACGGATTGCAAACATAACAGCAAACCGGTTGTCCTTCTTGAACCACCTTGGCATACCCAGGGCGACAGCTTTCGGTACACCTGGCACGAGGCATGGTCTGACGATTAAGTGAAGGAGCATCGAGGGGAAAGGGTTAGAGATGTGAAAGTGAGTCATAAGATGCAGAAGGACCCTACTCCCTCCATGACAGGTAAATATTGTTGATGCACAAGTACCTATAGTTTGTGTATATAATTTTGCTGCTACAAAAATGGCAGAGCAGAGGAAAGATCACAGGCTTGGTGATGATAATAGTAGTAGTAGTAGTAGTAGTAGTAGTAATAATAATATTTTATTTCTACCCCGCCCTTCCCGATCCAAAAAACGGGCTCAGGGCAGCTAACAACAGATATAAGACAATGATTAAAACAACTTAAAAAACAGCTAAAAAACAGCATGAAAAAGAAACATCCGTGGAATCACCAGGACTAACTGGCTAGGTTAGTCATGCTAGGCCAGTAGGGAGACTAGGGATAAACTAGTACAGGAAACAGCTGTTAAGAAAAGGGAATCTGCGGAGTTTTTATTGGCACTGGGTGAATGGCACGGAACCAGAGGGTGATTGGTGACATTATGCAGTTGACTTTCCATTAAAGATGTTAAACGAGGATGGTTGGGTAGCTGGACTGATATGTGTTGTCATATTATTGTTGTTATATAAAGGTAAAGGTAAAGACCCCTGGACGGTTAAGTCCAGACAAAGGCGATTATGGGGTTGCAGCGCTCATCTCGCTTTCAGGCCGAGGGAGCCGCTGTTTCTCCACAGACAGCTTTCCAGGTCATGTGGGCAGCATGACTAAACTGCTTCTGGCGCAACGGAACACCGTGACGGAAACCAGAGTGCACGGAGACACTGTTTACCTTCCTGCCGCAGCCGTACCTATTTATCTACTTGCTTGGTGTGCTTTCAAACTGCTAGGTTGGCAAGAGCTGGGACAGAGCTACGGGAGCTCACCCCATTGCGGGGATTGGAACCACCGACCTTCTGATCGACAAGTCCAAGAGGCTCAGTGGTTTAGACCACAGCGCCACCCGGGTAGTTATATATTCCAGCACCAATCAAGCCAGGATGGTTTTATGCAATTTTGCATCAAATTATATATGTATAATATACTGCTCACTCACTGTGAGATGTGAACGTACTATGGTACTGTTGTACCATAGTACGTTCACATCTCACACTCACTCAAAACATTATGCACATATTTAAAATGCATACTTTAAAAAGGCTGGGTTTGTTTGTTTTTAAAGTGACTAATGTGGGGGGAAACAGTTGGGGACATTGTATAGGACACCACTCCGGCATGCAGTTTCTGCTCTACCTTTATTTTTTATTTTTTTATAATAATATTTATTAAGTTTTCCACATAACAAACAAATTAAAAAACAAAAAATAACAACAAACATTTACAAAAACACAACAAAAACTACAACTTATTAGTTCTAATCAATAATAATTCAATTATTCTCACATCTTAATAGGACTTCCTCCTGTCACCTATAACCTGTAATATCTCTTATCTCTTAACTCATATTTCCTCATCTAATTAATTAATTCTGTATCTTATCTTATCTTATCTTATCTTATCTTATCTTATCTTATCTTATCTTATCATCATACATCCAAAATAAACTTATTTCTAATCTACAACCTATCTTATCCTCAAAATATATCTAACTTTCAATATTACAATGCTCCTTTAAATACAATTTAAACTTTCCCCATTCTTTCTCCGCCGCGTCGTCTCTCTGGTTTCTGCTCTACCTTTAAGGATGGTGTGTGTGTAGGGAGTGATAGAAAATGGCCACATTTCATATATTTATTTCATTAAGTATTTATTTATTTTATAAAATGTGTACACCACTTAAATGTAAAAAAAACCCCACACCCTCAAAGTGATTTTCCAATTCAAATTAATTTTCTTTTTATGCTGAGAATTGGGGAGGGAGGCCTTTGAGATCAGCCCTAGATTAGCCTGCAAATGAATTGCATAGGAATAATTTCCTGTATAATACAGAGTAAATTAGTTGAGTTTAACAAGTGTCACAGGGTAATAAAGCACACATAAATATTTCCCCCTACCTCTTTAAACTGCAAGGGCCACACAATGGCTTCCGTGTTAATGGTGAACTTTAAATCATAGGATGCCTGTCTCTCTACGCTCCCGACTTTCACTCTGCCTCGAGACTTATTGAGAAACAGCACCCAGTTCACAATGTCATAGTCAGCTGCCAGCTCTCCGTTCTCATCTGAATAGAGTCCACCCCTGGAGGTGTTAAACAACTGGATGTTTCTTAAGAAAGGGTGAAGCTGGACTGACAGAAGAAAAAGAACGATTAATAATACCTGGAAGCTTATTGGATACCTCAGCTCTACTTACAGTGCACTCTGGTCTCCTATGAATTAGGATCATATAATCAAAGAACCATAGAATAGTAGGGATGGAAGGGACCCTAAGGGTCATCCAGTCCAACCGCCTGCAATGCAGGAATCTCAGCTAAAGCATCCATGACAGATAGCCACCCAACCTCTTGGAATCTCCTTTCTTGTAGCTTTTTCCCTACAGGAAAAAACAAGCTAGCTCCCTATTCCATGGGACAGCCCTTGAGATACTTGAAATTGGCTCTCATATCTCCCTAAAAGCCCTGTGTTTTTTTTTTGAGGATCAGCTAAAGGTTTTGCAGCTTTTTTGCAAAGGGAGAAAAGCAAACCTCCTTTTGCAAAGGGGTTCAACTCACATTTCTGCAGCTTCTGAAGGAAAGGGAGCCATTTCTACAGTTTCCAGACAGATAATCTAATCAGCCAGTCACATGTCACTGGGGAAACAAACAACCTCCCTCTGCAGCACATTCAACAATGGAGGGCGGGGCTGAAAGGGAGCCGGGACTCTTATCTCTCTCCCGATCTCTTGCTGATCAGCTGCTGAGCGGGGTCCTTTCAACACCCCTTTTCTCTTTGTAAAATAAAAAGCACTATCTGCTTTTGGCCCCTGGGCAATTCAGCTCCAGAGACCACCATTTGCTCCATAAGTCGCACAGGTATTTCCCCTTAATTTTTAGGAGGAAAAAAGTGTGTCTTGTGGAGTGAAAAATACGGTACTTTCCTTTTTTCCACCTTTGTTCCGAAATGCCTCTAATCTTGATTTCACCCTCTGAACTGCCCTTGAACCATTCTCACAATACACATAATTTTATACTTGCTTAGAATGAATTGAATTTGCCATTTTTCTGCCTGTTCATTCCATTCACAATCCCTCTTACTCTTAACCACCCAGAACAATTGGGTATCATCAGTAAATTTAGTTTGCTCACTTTTCACGCACAACTCTAGACGATTTATGAACAAGTTAAAAAGAAGAGCACATAAAACTGATCTGTGAGGAGACGCCACTTTCTGCACTCATGTTGCAAAAGGAGAATAACTCTACCTGCCATGGCTGCAGTCTTAGAAGCTTCAAACTGTCTCCTCCACCCACCATCAACATATGTTTGGATCTGGAAGAATATGCAGAATTTAAGGCAAGTGCCACAGTTTGGATGCTGCTGTAAGTAACGTAGCTGTCTTGAGACAGGGCCCTTTCAATCTCCTCTTGGTCAAGGGTCTCCAGTTTCTCATTCTCTGCGCATCTTGTCCAGCCTTTCATGGGCAACACATTCTCTGGACATAAACAGTGAAATGATTTATCCCAGAACCATAGTGTTGTGCCAGACCGTGGCTTATAGTAGTCATATTTTCTCCGTTTTCTAGTCTTCATTATGAAGGACAAAGAACCATGGGTGTACATGAAAGTATCCATATCATGAGACAAGTTCATGTTGATGTCCGGAAAGGCTGTTGTGATCCAAACTTTCCCCCTAGGTTGTATCTTTTCAAGTATCCTTTGGACCCTAATGATGATGCCAAATGTATTGGAAGAGTCTCCATTGTAGACAAATACATTGACTTTCCTCCACATGATAGGTGGTTCATTCAGCATGGCGATTTGGTATAGATTCCGATAAACTATTTTTTCTGAGAAGGCAACACAAATTCCATTGATGAGCATCAGAGGTGTTATGGAACTTATGAATCTTTCTCCGTTATAATTGTCTGGAACAAAGATTCCAATCCACGTCCATCCAAAATGCAGGAGGAGTTGGACAATCCCCAGGTACTGGGTTTCCTCCTTTGGGATCATCCGATAGGCAAAAGGGAACTGAGTTTTATCATGAAGAGCAAAGCCATAACTCACCTAGTGAGAAAAAGGAAGAATATCAGATGTATGTTAATAACAAGCAAAAAGAGTCCAACCTCTGTTCAGGCCATGTCAGTAAGGGACAGGCTATCCTCCCCCCCCCATGCACCCCACTCCATCAAAAGCATGTTAAAGATAGTGCTTTACTTTCTCCTCATATATGAGGTCATGTTGGGAAGCTCAATGAAAATATTCCCAGTATGCAGCTGTTGTGCAAATGACCAACTCCATGTCGGGCATCTCCAGCTGTTTTTGGACTACAATTTCCATCGCCGCTAGCTAGCAGGACCAGTGGACAGGGATGATGGGAATTGTAGTAAAAAAAAAAAAGTTGGAGACCCAAGCTTGGGAAATCCTGGTTTGGAGCAACTCTAATATGGGGAAAGGTTACAATTTTTTAAAAAAATCTTTTTAGTTTAGAGAGCAGAGGAGACACGATAGAGTTGTAAAAGTATTCATGGTGTGGAGAAAGGATATAAATACCCTTTTCTCTGTATCTCATAAAACTAGGACTTATGGCCATCCAATGAACCTGAATTTTGGAGGATTTGGAATGCTTCTTCACAGTGCTTAGTCAAACCGTGGACTTGCCCCCACAAGATGTAAATATGTCCACAAATTGTATGGCCTTCAGAGAGGAGTAGGTAGACTCCTAAACATTAGGAAGAACTTCCTGACAGTAAGAGCTGTTTGACAGTGGGATTTGCTGCCAAGGAGTGTGGTGGAGTCTCCTTCTTTGGAGGTCTTTAAGCGGAGGCTTGACAGCCATCTGTCAGGAATGCTTGGATGGTGTTTCCTGCTTGGCAGGGGGTTGGACTGGATGGTTCTTGGGGTCTCTTCCAACTCCATGTTTCTATGATTCTATGACTCAGGGAGGATAAGACTACCAGTGATCCCTAGCCAAAAGGCAGTCTACCTCTGAATTCCAATTGTTGAGAATCAAAAGTGGGAAGAGTGATGTTGCACTCGGGTCCATTTGCGGGCTTCCTGAAAGTGGCATCTGGTAGGCTACTCTGAAAGCAGGATGCTGGAATAGATGGACCCGATCCAGATGCTTTTATGCTCTTAAGGCATCTCAGGCAAGATTGAGCCTATTGTAAATATTTTTAAGGGGATCCTTCAAAAAATGGAGAATCCTAGAGTAGGGAGCTCAGCGTTCACATAGTCTAATCGATCCACTACTGTTGCATCTCTGACTGGTGCCCATCCCAGTCCCTACCTGTGGGATTTTGTAGATGCCCAACATGCTAGAAATATGGGTAGAAATGTCCGATTCAGCCCCTTCAATAACAGCCAATAAGTTCTTGCGTCTTCCACAGTTGTAGTTTGGAATATTCTTCCCCCCACCAGAATGCCCGTCCAGCAGTGCACTGGAAACCACTCTGCCATCAAAATAGGTTTCAAAGAGGTTGTAGCCCAAGGTGATGTTGGGTAAAATCAAGGGATCCTGATTCATCTCCTGAACAGCAAACAAGAAGGACAGAATGTGCCAGTACTTCTCTTCAGAGATACTGCAAAGCATCAAATACAACACTTGTGACAGGCTGCCCATTATCCATTCAGTGAAAACAACATGCCATATTCTTTCTAAAGGCCTTCCCAGGTACATACACCTCAAAACAGGGTATCTCCGGGTAGTTGTTTCTATGTTTTTATTGGGGGAGAGATACAGATCATGGCTACAAGTTGGATAGTTATTTGCCACTTTCGAAAAACAGCAGAGAGATTGTTCACAGTCTTTAAAGAACAAAATCAACTTTTTTTTTAGAGGTTTGTGAAGCTGGTTTGGAAGCTGATCAAAGGGTGTGTTAAAAAGATGTGGCTTCATGCATCTTCCTATGTTGAAAATGAATGTTCAACCTTTACACTGGGTAAGATAAACAGGCACTTGTTAACTTGTTCATATACAATCTAGAGTTAGGATTGAGCAGTGAAGTGGCCAAGTTTGCTGATGATGGTAGATTCTTTAGGGTCAGTGTAATGGTTGGGTCTCTCCCACACAGGGCTGTCTTAAGCATATCCGATGCCGTGGTGCAAAGCTCCCTCCAGCGCGCGTCCCCCGTTTTCCATAGCTTTTTAGGACAATGCGGCGGGCAGCGGCTGGAGGGTGGCCATGGCAGACGGAGGCTCCAGGCATGGCGCTGCTTTGGCACAGTATGGCGGAGGTGGGCAAGGGCAGTGAGCTGATGCCGGGAGATGCTGCGTCCAGCCTCCGCCTTTTCCTTGGCGCCCTCCAGAACTTGGTGCCCTGGTGCCCCTGCCACTAGCCTCTATGGGTAAGCCGCCCCTGCTCCCACAGAAGCAAGACAACTCCGGCAGTAATTAACTCAGGTTTCTTGCTCAAGACACACAGATCACTCTGGAGCTCAGTCACTCAGCGTCTGCTTCCAAATTAGCTGTTGCCGAGTCGGAGTTCCGCCCCTTCCTCTTCCCACATTTAAAGCCCTACTTTCACTTCCTTTCCTGTTCACGCCTCTCCTTAATTCTTGCGCGCCTACACACCATGGGGTGGGCTACTTCCAGTGGCCCTCCCTCTGAGTCTGAGCTTAAACTGTCAGTCTGTGTCTTCCCCCTTGAACTCCCCCCCTTCCTTCTCCTTGTTCTTGGAGCTCAGGCTTCTACTGCAACTAGGCTGCCCCTCCCTCGTTCCGCATACCTGCCTAATTACCTCCTCCTGTCTCTCCACGCTCTCCCTCTCTGCCAGTAACGGGACGCAGCTGACAGTCAGTAGCACAAAAAGAGATTGTGCAGAGTTGCAAAGGACCTAACAAATCAGAAGGAATGCTTGATAAAGCCCAGATATAATCTAAGCGCTGCTTAAGCTTTGTACAAGCAAACCATGATGAATGCTGGATAAGCAACTCGTATGAAATGAGGAGCCATCACAATACCGGGAGAGAACCTGACCAGGGGTACCAGAAAATAAGGGCTGTCCTTGGTACCTGGGAACAGTCAATGCACAGGTGGATCCTGGTACTTACTCATGAGGCCTGATTAATGGAGGTTGAGAGAAGAGGTATTCATCAAACACAGCAGCTTTGGGTGAGATGATTCCGCTAATGAGATGGTCCCCTGCCCTGTAATAATTCACGGGTTCATTCTGAAGCCAGATCAGATTCACAGAGCATATACCCATCTGTGTCCCACAGGCAGCCTGTGGCATTAGCAGCAGCAGCTGCAGAAGCAGGAGTGATATCATCCTAGCAATGTCAGTGGCAAGTGGCCTCCTTTATGACCTCAGTGACTTCAGTGACACAACTGGACTCAAGACATGGATTCAGACCTAAAGGTAGGGAGAGGAAATTTCCCATGTGCGCAGTCCCTGCCTGCCCTCCATCCCAGACCAGGCTCTCAGCGGCACGAGATTTACTTATTATCTTGAGAAGGGTAGGACAGGAGGTATTTATGTCACGGTTATTCTTCCAAGCTCGTTGCAAGAAGTTACATCACGTTGCCCATGATTGTGATGCTTAGAATATAGGTCTCAGGGGAGATTCCTAGAGCTTTGGTGTGAAGAGAGGAATTAATATGATTTGGATAATTATAAAGGGGGAAGCGGCTGGCATGAGTTTGGCCAAACTGCGGGAGGCAGTGGAGGATAGGGGTGCCTGGCGTGCTCTGGTCCATGGGGTCACGAAGTCCATGGGGACACGACTGAACGACTGAACAACAACAAAAGGGGAATAAGTTTCCTGTTTGCAACCTCTTGGGCTCTCTGCATGGTTCAGTGAGCAGGTGCAGAGCTAGAGAGAAAACATGTTTCTGAGAAATCACCAATGGGGCTCCATTGTCTGACATGGACCAGTGAGGGAGCAGGTGAACTTGGCAAACTTTGTGGTAAAGAAACACTTTCACAATAGGCACGAGGAAAATGCTCTTTGTTTTAGACCAGTGGTTCCCAACCTTTTTTTGGCTATGCCCCACCTAAGCATCTCTAAAATCCTGAGCGCCCAGAGTGGCTGGGGAGACCCGGCCAGATGGGCGGGGTATAAATAAATTATTATTATTATTATTATTATTATTATTATTATTATTATTATTACTGACCCCTCCCATGACATATTATTCTTATACAGTGTGGTGTAGTGGTTAAGAGCAGTAGACTCGTAATCTGGTGAACCGGGTTCGCGTCTCCACTCCTCCACATGCAGCTGCTGGGTGACCTTGGGCTAGTCACACTTCTTTGAAGTCTCTCAGCCCCACTCACCTCACAGAGTGTTTGTTGTGGGGGAGGAAGGGAAAGGAGAATGTTAGCTGCTTTGAGACTCCTTCGGGTAGTGATAAAGCGGGATATCAAATCCAAACTCTTCTTCTTCTTCTTCTTCTTCTTCTTCTTCTTCTTCTTCTTCTTCTTCGAACTTAATTCGTTCTTCATTGAAGGACCCAGGAAGCTTCCTAGCCAGGAAAGCCACTATAAAGCAGATGATAGCCAGGAAGCCCATGTCGCGAAGGGCAATATAAAACATGGCAACAGTTCCATCATTACATTTCAGGATTATCTCTCCAGGCTGGGAGTGCATGTCAGAGTCTGGGAATGGGGGAGAGATGCCCAGCCAGATGGTGCAGAGGAGAACTTGGACACTGGAACAGGAAATGATAATGGAGTTGGCCAGACTTTCCCCCAGCCATCTCCTCACCTTGTTCCCTGGCTTTGTAGCCAAGAAGGCCAGAACCACAGTGATGGTTTTTGCCAACACAGAAGAAACAGCAACTGAGAAGATGACGCTGAAGGCTGTTAGTTGGAGAAGGCAGGTCACTTTCCTTGGGCGGCCGATGAAAAGGAAGGAGAACAAAAAGGAAAGCAAGAGAGATACAAGAAGTATGTAGGAGAAGTCTCGGTTATTAGCATTGACTATGGGAGTTTCCATGTATTTAATAAAGATGGCAAAAACAAAACACGTGGTTAAGTTACAGGTGGGTAGCCGTGTTGGTCTGCCATAGTCGAAACAAAATAGGAAACAAAATAGGAAATTCTTTCCAGTAGCACCTTAGAGACCAACTGAGTTTGTTCTTGGTATGAGCTTTCGTGTATCTGAAGAAGTGTGCATGCACACGAAAGCTCATACCAAGAACAAACTCAGTTGGTCTCTAAGGTGCTACTGGAAAGAATTTCCTATTTTGTTTCCTATTTTGTTTCCACGTGGTTAAGGACAGGAATGGAGCAAAGGAAGCCAATGTGATCGCTAAAGATTCTTCATAAGCAAGAAAGGTGATAACCTTGGGGACACATTTATTTCGGTGCTCGTTTGGGTGCTGATCTTCTGGACATTTGATGCAATAGTCTGCATCTGAAAGGAAGATAAGAGAATTCAGAAGTCCTAACATGTGTTCTGCTACATTCCATAATATATACACTTGAAAATGCAGTTCAACTGGAGAACGAACTCCCTTGGGAGGTTGTGGGCTCCCCTTTCTTGGAAGTTTTCAAGCAGAGGTTGGATGGCCATCTGTCATGGATGCTTTTGTTGAGATTCCTTTAGTTGCAGGGGGCTGGACTTGGGGTCCCTTCTAACTCTGATTCTCCTTGTGCCTTTTTACATTTACATTTTGGTTTTTATAACAGATTCCCTCTCTAATCATCCTTCTCTGTATTCCCTGTATTCCCTGATGCTTTTAACAAACTGGCCTCTTATATCTCTGAGTAAATCTCTACTCATGTTCTCCCAAGGAATGCCCTTCCCCTCTACGTCACCCACCTTCCTGAGTGGAGATTCAGGTAGGTAGGTAGGTAGGTTTATTTCGGCCATGTGGCCCATATCACATCACAAAACACATTCATCATAATACACACAGAGTAAAACAATTTAACAAATTTAAACAATACAGTACGAAACCAATTTTAAAACAACCCATTTACACCCTTCCATCTAAGTCACACTGAGATCTGAGTAGTCCAACTGAACTAGTTTTTTTTAATTAAAATAAAAATCTGTTAAAATTAATTTATCACCTATTTTATCGCCCCAATAATAGGTCTTAATTATTTTCTGCATTGTCATAAATGGGAAGAGAACCATTCCTCTTCTTTGTAAATAGCACATTAGTCAAAAACCTAGCGACCATATGGGTTCTATTTGGTTCCTCGTCATTTAATAAGTAAATTAATTTAGCATCCTGAGTTCCATCTTGGGTTTTCTTCAAAAGTGGAACCAAAAATTTGGACCGAGCTGCCGAATGAATTGGACAGCAAAAAAATATATGCTGTAAGGATTCTATGGAACCACTATTACAGTCGCAAAGGAGGGAGATTTGACCATTGGAAAGTCTATTGCTCAAAACATTTGATGGGAAAACATTAAATCTGGCTTTTATGAAGGCATACCTATACCTCACAACAGAGAGATTGGTTAAGTAGTGTGAGATTGTCCCTTCAGCACACAGTGCACAAGCATAGCAGCAAACCGCTTGTCCTTCTTGAACTACCTTGGCATATTCAGGGCAACAGCTTTCAGTACACCTGGTGCAAGACACAATCTGACAATTGAGTGAAGGAGCCATCAAGGGGAAATGTTTAGAGATGTGGAATTGAGTCATCAGGTGTGGAAGGACCCTAACCCCCCCCCCACAGGTAAATACTGCTGATGCACAAGTATCTAGTTTAGAAACAACTTTTGCTGCACCAGCAATGGCAGAGCAGAGGATGAAGGAAATATCACAGCTCTGCTCAGCGCCTGAGGGCCTCAGTCCTGCCACTCACCACCTGGCCTAGGACGGGGCCTGGACTATTAACAGCCTTGTAGGACAAGAAAATAGAGCTAATCACAATGGAGGAATTTCTGCATGCAACTGCCCTCACCCACACTGCCAGTATGCATATGTGTGATAGTTCAAATAGAGCCTAAAAGACAGAGCATTTTGATTATCCCTATTATGAAACTATTTCATCACCCGAACCCAAAGGGTGCTCATCAATGGCTCCTCTTCATCCTGGAGAGAAGTGACTAGTGGGGTGCCACAGGGTTCTGTCTTGGGCCCAGTCTTATTCAACATCTTTATCAATGACTTGGATGATGGGCTTGAGGGCATCCTGATCAAGTTTGCAGATGACACCAAATTGGGAGGGGTGGCTAATACCCCAGAGGACAGGATCACACTTCAAAATGACCTTAACAGATTAGAGAACTGGGCCAAAGCAAACAAGATGAATTTTAACAGGAGAAATGTAAAGTACTACACTTGGGCAAAAAATGAAAGGCACAAATACAGGATGGGTGACACCTGGCTTGAGAGCAGTACATGTGAAAAGGATCTAGGAGTCTTGGTAGACCACAAACTTGACATGAGTCAACAGTGTGATGCAGCAGCTAAAAAAGCCAATGCAATTCTGGGCTGCATCAATAGGAGTATAGCGTCTAGATCAAGGGAAGTAATAGTACCACTATATTCTGCTCTGGTCAGACCTCACCTGGAATACTGTGTCCAGTTCTGGGCACCACAGTTCAAGAAGGATACTGACAAGCTGGAACGTGTCCAGAAGAGGGCAACCAAAATGGTCAAAGGCCTGGAAACAATGCCTTATGAGGAACGGCTTAGGGAGCTGGGTATGTTTAGCCTGGAGAAGAGAAGGTTAAGGGGTGATATGATAGCCATGTTCAAATATATCAAAGGATGTCATATAGAGGAGGGTGAAAGGTTGTTTTCTGCTGCTCCAGAGAAGCGGACACGGAGCAATGGATTCAAACTACAAGAAAGAAGATTCCACCTAAACATTAGGAAGAACTTCCTGACAGTAAGAGCTGTTCGACAGTGGAATTTGCTGCCAAGGAGTGTGGTGGAGTCTCCTTCTTTGGAGGTCTTTAAGCAGAGGCTTGACAGCCATCTGTCAGGAATGCTTTGATGGTGTTTCCTGCTTGGCAGGGGGTTGGACTGGATGGCCCTTGTGGTCTCTTCCAACTCTATGATTCTATGATTTGAAAGTTTGCAAAGTTCACCAGAATCCTCAATGACTTATCCGGATTATGAAGCTATTTTGCTCATTTCTCACAGACATGTTTTTCCTCCAGTTCTGCACCTGCTCAGCGAGCCACAGGTTTCAGAGAGGATCTTTCTTCCCCTTTATAATTATCAAAATCATAGTGATGTCTTCCTCTCCTCACACAAAAGCGCCAGGGATTTCCCCAGAGGCAAAAAAATTTGAAAGAAGAAAATGGGGCAACCTCTTGTAACAAGCTTGAAGGAAGAGCTGGGCCATAAATACCTCCTCTCCTATACTTCTCAAAACAACAAGTCATGTGCCATGGAAATCCTGGTCTACGATTGAGGATGGGAAGGGGCCGTGGAGGTGGGGAGTTTCCACTCACTACCCTGAGATATGATTCCATGGCTGGACCCCCATTGTTCTGTTGTAGTTACTGATGTCACAAGGAAGGACATTGTCACTGGCGTTGCTAAGATGATATCGCTGCTGCTGCTACTACTGCTGTTAATGCCCCAGGCAGTCTGTGGGAACTGCCCCTCAAGTCCCTTCAGGCATCGAAACAAACCAGTGAATTATTACAGGGCAGGGGACCATGTCATTGGCGGGGTCATCTCACCAAAACCTGCTTTCTTTGAACCATACACCTTTTCTAAGCCCCCATCAACAAAGCTTTTTGAGTAAGTGTGTGTTTCTGCCTGATCTAATATTGCCCCATTGGCACTCTGAATGTTCCCAGATATGTAAAGTTTAGGCAATGCTGAAATTAAATCAGATCTTTAAAAAGGTAAAGGTACTCCTGACCATTAGGTCCAGTCGCGGACAACTCTGGGGTTGCGGCGCTCATCTCGCTCTATAGGCCGAGGTCATGTGGCCAGCCTAACTAAGCCGCTTCTGGGAGCTGGGACCGAGCAACAGGAGTTAACCCCGTCGCAGGGATTCGAACCGCTGACCTTCTGATCAGCAAGCTCTAGGCTTTGTGGGTTTGACCACAGCTCCACCCGCATCCCAGAGGTCTTTATTGAGCATTATTTCTGATTTATTAGTGGAGCAGTTAGGTAACAATAAGTGTTGCTTCTGATTTCAACTCAATTAACGTGGGGGTATTTAGACACCTTCCCATCAGTGTTTTGTTCATCCCATGTTTTTCACTGCCTTCGTCTGTCACCTTCCAGAATGCAAAAAGTCCATTTCTTTTTAAGAATGTGGATTTGTTGTGGCAGGGCAACAAGGCCCTTTAATCCATTTCAACTGCACGAACCCTCCAGCCATATAGTGACAGTCTAGAGCAGCATTTCTGTCAGTGCTTATTCTAACTTTCAGAGGGTTAGTTAAAAGTATTTTCTGCTACAAAATCAGAACATCCTTTCAGCAGCTTTCAAGCCTGTCCCAAAACTTGAAAATACAGTTGATTTTGTTATTTGAAGACTGTGGACTTGTCATCATGAAAAAAAAAACTTTCGATTTTTCTCTGAATTGGTGAGTTAATTTCTACTTTGCAACAAGGGAAGGTCTCCCACCCTCAGTAAAAAAAATTACAGAGCATTTTCTTGGAGGTGGGGGGGGGGATACAAAAAATGGAGACTTGTGTTGCCCAGAAAGGTGCTTTAATTAATACAAATAAAGAATTTGGCATTCTCTTTTCATTGAATGGAGAAGAGCAGCCTGTCACAACTGTTGTGTTTGCTGGTTTGCAGTTTGGCTCCAACGATGTATTGGCACATTCTGTCCTTCTTGTTTGCTGTTCAGGAGATGAATCAGGATCTGAGGATGCTACCCAACATCACCCTAGGCTACAGCCTCTTTGAAACCTATTTTAACAGCAGACTGGTTTCCAATGCAATGCTAGACATGCATTCTGGTGGGGAAAGCCATCTTCCAAACTATAACTGTGGACGACGGAAGAACCTCTTGGCTGTTTTTGAAAGGGCTGAACCTGACAACTCCATCCAGATTTCAAGCATGTTGGGCATGTACAAAATCCCACAGGTATACCTCCCTGTCAAATATACTACAGTAGTGGATTGCCTGCATTTGCAGGGGTTTAGACTACATGACCACGTAGCTCTCTTCCAACTCTGTCATTCACTTTTTAGGAAAGGAAGAGAAGGTTAAGGGGTGATATGATAGCCATGTTCAAATATATAAAAGGATGTCATATAGAGGAGGGTGAAAGGTTGTTTTCTGCTGCTCCAGAGAAGCGGACACGGAGCAATGGATTCAAACTACAAGAAAGAAGATTCCACCTAAACATTAGGAAGAACTTCCTGACAGTGAGAGCTGTTCGACAGTGGAATTTGCTGCCAAGGAGTGTGGTGGAGTCTCCTTCTTTGGAGGTCTTTAAGCGGAGGCTTGACAGCCATCTGTCAGGAATGCTTTGATGGTGTTTCCTGCTTGGCAGGGAGTTGGACTGGATGGCCCTTGTGGTCTCTTCCAACTCTATGATTCTATGGTCCTAAAAAGATCTGCAATAAGGTGAATCTAGCCTGAGATGCCCGTGAACACCAGAAGCACAGTGTGGCTTGATCACATCAAAGGACCAGTTAGCCCAGCATCCTGTTTTCAGATGAGCTCACCAGAGGCCTCTTCTGGAAAGCCTGCAAGCAGGACTTTCTTCACAATTTTGCTTCCCAGCAGCTGGCATTCAGAGGCTTCCTGTCTCTGAAAGTGGAGGGAGAACGTGGCCATTGTCTAAATGATATTTATTAAATTTTCCATTTTAACAATCCATTCAAAAACCACATTAAACATTCCAAATTATACAGATTATCCAATAATAAAACATTCCAAATATTACCTTTGAAAGTGGAGGGAAAACATGGTCATTGTGGGTAGAAAAGATGGAATTCCTTATCCTACCTGAATTTATCTTATCCTTTTTAAAAACCATCAAAGTTGGTGACAATCATTACAGTTTGTGGGGGCGAGTTCCACAAAGAAAATGTCAAGAAAGCTTCAATCAAGTTTTTAGTAAGATGGTACAATTTGTTTGACATTGCAATGGTTGTTGTTGTTCAGTCGTTCAGTCGTGTCCGACTCTTTGTGACCCCATGGACAAGAGCACGCCAGGCACGCCTATCCTTCACTGCCTCCGCAGTTTGGCCAAACTCATGCCAGTTGCTTTGAGAACACTGTCCAACCATCTCATCCTCTGTCGTCCCCTTCTCCTTGTGCCCTCCATCTTTCCCAACATCAGGGTCTTTTCTAGGGAGTCTTCTCTTCTCATGAGGTGGCCAAAGTACTGGAGCCTCAACTTCAGGATCTGTCCTTCTAGTGAGCACTCATTGCAATGGTTACTATTTGTTATATATGGTAGTTAAAATAGTCATTGATGACTTTTCCAGTTTATAATGAAAAAAATCTATCTTTTAAAAATGTATTAATGGAACTTTTTGCACCACCTAGTGCAGCGTATTGATAAATCTAATTACTGGCACAATTTCACCATCCATTCACTATGCTAGTTTATTGTGTGTTTTTTATAATTAGGTCCAAGACCATCTCAAAACGTGAGGTTTCTCCTAAGCAACCAAAACACATTTCTATATATCACTAGATGTGTGTGTGTGTGTGTGTGTGTGTGTGTGTGAGAGAGAGAGAGAGAGAGAGAGAGAGAGTATTTGTGTGTGTGTGTGTGTCTGTGTGCCTGCCTGTGTATGTATATATAGACCCCCACAGCCTAGTATTCTTACAATATATACATATTTTGTCACATAGCTATATATTTCTCCACAACCTAATATTCTGAAGAAACAGAATATCTGGACCTAAATCAGCCCTCTACTCTTCCTCACCAGGTCAGCTATGGCTCTTCTCATAATGATAAAACTCAGTTCCCTTTTGTCTACCAGATGATCCCCAAGGAAGAAATCCAGTACCTGGGGATTGTGAAGTTGCTCCTGCATTTTGGATGGACGTGGATTGGTCTCTTTGCTTCAGACAATGACAGTGGAGAAAGGTTTTTGAATGCCTTGAGACCTCTGGCGATGAGTAGCGGAATCTGTGTCGCCTTCTCACAAAGAGTGGCACGTGAGACTCTATATGTAGAGTTCATGGGGAGGGAGCCACCTGTCGTGTGGAGAAAAGTCAATGTATTTGTCTTCTATGGGGACTCTCGCTATGAATTTACTCCAATATTTGTGATACAAGAAATTCTTGAAAAGATACAAACTGGGGGGAAAGTTTGGATTACAACAGCTTTTCAAGACATCAACAGACTTTTGAATTACAATACTAAGCACTTTATGTACACCCATGGTTCTTTGTCCTTCACAATGAAGACCAGAAGATGGACAAAACATGACTACTTTGAGCCATGGTCTGAAAGGACAATACAATTTTGGGATGAGTCATTTCACTGTTTATGTTCCAAGGATGTCTTGCCCGTGAAACAATGGATAAGGTGCACAGAGAAAGAGAAACTGGAGATTCTTCCCCAGGAGGAGATTGAAAGGGCCCTGTCTCAAGACAGCTATATTACTTACAACAGCGTCCAAGCTGTGGCACTTGCCTTAAGTTCTGCCTATTTTTCCAGATCCAAACAGATGCAGATGATGGGTAGAGGAGACAGTTGGGGACATGGAAGACTGCGGCCCTGGCAGGTACACGTATCTCTTTCGCAACACCACTGCAAATGAGTAATCCATTCTCCAACTCTGGAATCCATGTCCTTCACTTAGGCATCATCTCAGATTAATAAAGATTGTTTTATTGATTTATCATAAGAATATGTAAAATTATCCGCTGTCTTGAGGGACATCTTTGGTAGGTGAGAAAAGGGTAAGGACCAAACCCCAAACAAACCTGGAGTGAAATTCCTAAGATGGTTTGATGGCATCTTGTACGCCTTCATCCTTCCGGCAACTTCTGCAGCCAAGCTGGTGCCAAATGTATTGCATTCCATTCCATTGGACTACATCAGTGAGGCTGAGATGGTCTTGCCATCTGGGCAGCCTGGGACCTCTAGACACATTGCCCCAGCTTGCACCCCAGAGTAGGTCGCTTTGGTGCTGCTAGTGCAACAAAAGATAGGAGAAAGCAGTTATGAGTTAACAGTCTCTGCAGCCACAGCAGGTGCTGTGATTCTCCAGCCATTTCACTTCACCCCTGGAGGTACATTCTATTGTCTCTCAAGACAGACGGATGTCAACAACAAAATGTGAGATTCATGACTAGGAATTCAGAAGGCTCCTGTGTTACCTTAACTGCAATGTTTTTTTCCTGTCATTCCAGCTTCACCCTTTCTTAAGAAGCGTCCAGTTGTTTAACACCTCCAGGGGCGGACTCTATTCAGATGAGAATGGGGAGCTGGCAGCAGATTATGATATTGTGAACTGGGTGCTGTTTCCTAATGGGTCTCGTGGCAGAGTGAAAGTTGGGAGTGTAGAGAGACAGGCTTCCTCAGATCTAAAACTCACCATTAACAAAGACGCCATTGTGTGGCCCTGGCAGTTTAAGCAGGTAGGGGAAATGATTGATTTTTCATCCCTCCCGCATTTCATCTGTGAAGCTGAAATCATTTGTACAGTTTACAGGGTACTAAAACAGGAAATCATTCTTATCCAATTCCTGTAAACCCAATCTAGACTTCATCTGTAACCATCTCCACAATTCCTATCCCAAACACTCCTTTCTGGAGTGAATCAACCACACCACTTTGTGCTTCAATGCCAGGTTCAAACATGTGATAACAGCATGAAACCTGTGTCGCTCCATTTATCCAACAACCCTTGTTTCACATCTTTAATGCAGAATTCAGGTGATCTGAGTAGCATCCACACTCAGCTTCACAAAGTCACCAGAAACACTCTAGCTCATGACCTGCAACAGGTGTGCCAAAAAACCCTCCATACAATCCCTTTTGTTAACAAGTACCGTATTTTTCACCCCATAAGACACACTTTTTTCCTCCTAAAAAGTAAGAGGAAATGTCTGTGCGTCTTATGGAGCGAATGCATGGTCCCTGGAGCCGAATTGCCTAGGGGCCAAAAGCAGATCGTGCTCTTTTTTTACAAAGAGAGAAGGGGGTGTTGAAAGGAAGCCGCTGAACAGCTGTTCAGCAAGTGATTGGGAGAGAGATAAGGCTCCCTTTCCAGCCCCGCCCCCTTGCCCAGGCCTCCATTGTTGAATGCAGAGGGAGGCTGTTTGTTTCCCCAGCGACATGTGACTGGCTGATTAGATTATCTGTCTGGAAACTGTAGAAATGGCTGTAGGACTAGAAGCTGCAGAACTGTGAGTTGAACCCCATAAAAACGGGGCTTTTCCTCTTTGAAAAAGAAGCTGCACCACTTTCAGCTGATCCTCAAAAAAAACAGGGCTTTTCCCCTTTCCTCCTCTAAAAACTAGGTGCGCCTTATGTTCAGGTGCGTCTTATGGAGCGAAAAATACGGTGCTTCCTGCTCCAGCTTAGCATGAGGCCTGTGATCTTTCCTTGGCAGTCTTCCAAATCCCATGATTCACTTCCACACCTCTAACACTTTCCTCTTGATGCTCCTTCACCCATGTTTAGACTATGCCTCGTGCCAGGTGTACCGAAAGCTGTCAACCTGGATACACAAAGGTGGTTCAAGAAGGGCAGCCCATTTGCTGCTATGCTTGTGCTCTCTGTGCAGAAAGGACCGTCTCCACTCAGGAAGGTGGGTGATTCAGATGGAAAGGCCATCCCTTGGGAGAATATAAATAGTGCAGAGATTCAGACACCGATGTAAAGCATTCACATTGGGGGAAAGGCACCAAGAATATCAAGGGAGTTAATGGAAATATTTTTTTTAGCAAGGAAAGTAGTTATAGAAAGGAAAAAGTGAACATATGAAGCTCACAGAGGAGAGTTGGAACACGTAGGCAGTTCAGGGGAACTAGCAGTGTACAAAGTGAGTATGTAAGGAGAAGGACAGAAGAAGGTGGTAATTAAGGCAAAAAATAAGAGGCACATGGAGGATGGAGGAAAATGAAGACCTTTCTCCATTTAGAGTCCTTCTGCCTTAAAAGGAAGGATCTGCCACAATGCCTAGAAAGACAGTGTTTATCACCAGTTTGAGAAAAGGTGAGCTATGGAACTCCTTCCCCCATGGAAAGAATGCTCCAATTTGTGAGTGGTGTCCCAGCCATTTCCAGATCTTTCGAATGGGCTCTTGGGAGAAAAGGGGTGAGAATCTTAGGCACAAAAAATGGTTGATAGGAGATGAAAGATTTGACCTTGGAAGGAAAACTATAGGAGAGAAAAGAGAGAGGGGGTTTGATGGATACTGCCCACAACATGTGGACCCTTTTTGTGATTTTTGCTCCATGCTGCTTTATATAAGAACTCTAAAGATATAAGATTGTTTCTGCTCAGCTGATTCCAGAATATAAACCGTCTCTCACACGTGGATATGCGATTAAATGCAATAGGAAAAGCAATATTATGCTGAAGCCTCTCTTCTTCCTTTCAGATGCAGACCACTGCAACAAATGTCCAGAAGATCAACATCCAAACAAGGAACAAGATCAATGCATCTCCAAGATTATCACCTTTCTTGCCCATAAGGAACCTTTGGGGATCACCCTTGGTTTCTTTGCCTTATTGTTGTTCTTAACCACATGCTTCATTTTGGGGGTCTGCATAAAATATATGGAAACTCCCATAGTCAAAGCCAACAACAGAGACCTTTCCTACATACTTCTTTTATCTCTCATGCTTTCATTTTTGTCCTCCTTTCTGTTCATTGGGAGACCAAGGAAAGCAACCTGCCTTCTCCGACAAACAGCGTTCAGCACCATCTTCTCAGTTGCTGTTTCTTCTGTGTTGGCGAAAACCATCATGGTGGTGCTGGCCTTCTTGGCTACAAAGCCAGGGAACAAGGTGAGGAGATGGCTTGGGAAAAGTCTGGCCAACTCCATTATCATTTCCTGTTCCAGTGTCCAAGTTCTCCTCTGCACCATCTGGCTAGGGATTTCTCCCCCGTTTCCAGAGTCCAACATGCACTCCCAGGCTGGAGAGATCATTCTGCAATGCAATGAAGGGTCCATTGCCATGTTTTATGGTTCCCTTGGCTACATGGGCTTCCTGTCTGCCATCTGCTTCACGGTGGCTTTCCTGGCCAGGAAGCTGCCTGGGACCTTCAATGAAGCCAAGCTGATCACCTTCAGCATGCTGGTCTTCTGCAGTGTTTGGGTGTCCTTTGTGCCCACCTACCTGAGCACCAAGGGGAAGTACATGGTGCCGTGCAGGTCTTCTCTATGTTGGCTTCCAGTGCTGGGCTCCTGGGCTGCATCTTCCTTCCCAAGTGCTACATTATTGTGCTGAGGCCTCATCTGAATACAAAGGAGCATCTCACAATGAAAACGAAGTGAGACATTTGATTCTTTGATGTTTCATTAGCTGCCCTGTTTAATGAGCAGTCCAGTTGTATATAGAGATGCCACAAACTGACCCTGAGGCTTTCATTTGCCATTCAATTAAAAGGAATTGGGTGATAATCAACTCCAGAAAGCTGACAAGCTGGAACGTGTCCAGAGTAGGGCAACCAAAATGGTCAAAGGCCTGGAAACGATGCCTTATGAGGAACGGCTTAGGGAGCTGGGTATGTTTAGCCTGGAGAAGAGAAGGTTAAGGGGTGATAGATAGCCATGTTCAAATATATAAAGGATGTCATATAGAGGAGGGAGAAAGGTTGTTTTCTGCTGCTCCAGAGAAGCGGACACGGGGCAATGGATTCAAACTACAAGAAAGAAGATTCCACCTAAACATTAGGAAGAACTTCCTGACAGTAAGAGCTGTTGGACAGTGGAATTTGCTGCCAAGGAGTGTGGTGGAGTCTCCTTCTTTGGAGGTCTTTAAGCGGAGGCTTGACAGCCATCTGTCAGGAATGCTTTGATGGTGTTTCCTGCTTGGCAGGGGGTTGGACTGGATGGCCCTTGGGGTCTCTTCCAACTCGATGATGTCAAAATGTTTTACACTATGGTTACTTTCCCCTCGAAAGCAGTCTTCCTCTTTTTTAATTTTCTCATAATTCATAATTTCTGAATAAATATGCCATCCATGCTGCTTCTAGGCCTTTTTGTGTTTTTATTCTCTTGCAACACGTGACTTACTCAAAATTTGGTGTTTTCTCAAAAACGCTCCTATGCAGTTTTTGCCAGTGGGGTAGGAAGAATTCATCAAGAGAGAGTGAGCAGAGCTGCTGGTGCTGGAGAGACAGTAAGAAAAAGAGAATAGCAGATAGATATCTCCATCCAGGAGAAAATACAGATACCCTTCCAGAAGGAAAGTGAAGTAACTTAATTGTAGAGCACCTGCTTTCCATGCAGATGGCCGCAGGTTCAATCCCCAGCATCTCCATTTGGGACTGGGTGAATGTCTCCTGTTTAAATCCCTGGAGAACCACTACCCATCAGTGTAGACCCCATGGAGCTAGTTCAGAGTTTCCCAAATTTGGGTCTCCAGCTGTTTTTGGACTACAGCTCCCATCATCCCTAGTTAGCAGGACCAGTGGTCAGGGAATATGGGAACTATAGCCCAAAAACAGCTGGAGACCCATGTTTTGGAAACCCTGAGCTAGATGGACTAATGGCCTGATTCCGTATCCTGGAGATTTCTGTGTTCCTAAAAACAGGATCCCCACTTGGTACTTTCTGTACATATTTCTCTGGATATTCCCTGCAGAGGCTCAGGGAAGCCAAGGGCCATTTCTCCTTAGCCACTCATGAGCCCTCTCCTGTCTTCTGTCTTGGCTAGTGCTAGAAGGGGACAAGGGACCTAGCACCTTCCCTCAGGAGATGTATTCAAAATGGCTTTTTCCCGCTCTAACTCACTAGAAATCAGTTCAAGAAGCTCTCAGGTAGGTGCCATTTCC
Organism: Lacerta viridis; assembly: GCA_900245905.1. Classification (NCBI taxonomy): domain Eukaryota; kingdom Metazoa; phylum Chordata; class Lepidosauria; order Squamata; family Lacertidae; genus Lacerta; species Lacerta viridis. The sequence continues at coordinate 196,131 of OFHU01004322.1, read as the reverse complement.
ATTATGAGAGAACAAGGGAGGGTTACATAGTGACTTCCAGCACCTTCTAGAAAAATAGCACTGATCTTCAACAGCTTCACTCCACAACCCCTTTATTTGTGCTGTTACAAATGCTCAGACAAATAGTAGGTTCTTCTCTTATCTCTGTCTTTTATGAGGTTAAATTTTGTTTCGAAAACCATGGGCACAGGCAAAGTAGGCAGAGAAACATTTTAAATAAATTGATTTTTGTTGTTTAGTCATTCAGTCGTGTCCGACTCTTTGTGACCCCATGGACCAGAGCACGCCAGGCACTCCTGTCTTCCACTGCCACACAGTTTGGTCCAAACTCATGTTAGTAGCTTCAAGAACACTGTCCAACCATCTCGTCCTCTGTCGTCCCCTTCTCCTTGTGCCCTCCATCTTTCCCAACATCAGGGTCTTTTCCAGGGAGTCTTCTCTTCTCATGAGGTGGCCAAAGTACTGGAGCCTCAACTTCAGGATCTGTCCTTCCAGTGAGCACTCAGGGCTGATTTCCTTCAGAATGGATAGGTTTGATCTTTTTGCAGTCCATGGGACTCTCAAGAGTCTCCTCCAGCACCATAATTCAAAAGCATCAATTCTTCGGCGATCAGCCTTCTTTATGGTCCAGCTCTCACTTCCATACATTACTACTGGGAAAACCATAGCTTTAACTATATGGACCTTTGTCGGCAAGGTGATGTCTCTGCTTTTTAACACAAAATAAAATAAAAAATTCCTTCCGGTAGCACCTTAGAGATCAACTAAGTTTGTTCTTGGTATGAGCTTTCGTGTGCATGCACACTCTTAAGATGCTGTCTAGGTTTGTCATTGCTTTTCTCCCAAGAAGCAGGTGTCTTTTAATTCTGTGACTGCTGTCACCATCTGCAGTGATCATGGAACCCAAGAAAGTAAAATCTCCCACTCCTTCCATTTGATAAGTCAAGCACTAATAGGCCAACCTATGGGAGGGAAGCTGAGAGGAGGGAGAGCCAGTCTGAGAGCAGGGCCTGCTAAATCCTCCCTCTATGCCCTGAGAAATTGGGATTCTGAGAGGGGCAGGACTTTGACCCACGACTGGTTAAACTTCCTCTCCAGCGGAGACTCTAGAGGGTTTTGATGGAAGGAAAGAGAGGGAACTGATGAAGACAGAAGAGCAGTAAGATTCAATGGGATCCTTCCCACATTCCTATCCACTGGATTCCAACTTGGGTGCCTAGGTTTCCAATGAGCACAGACCAAGTGTCCCTATTTTCCGGGGACTGTCCCAGATTTACAGAAGCCGTTCTTGTTTCTGATTTGATTCTGGAATGTCCCCCTGTTCCTTAGGATGCCCCTGTTATCATCCTCGAAGTGTTGGAGGTTGTCGAGTTCTATGACCCCAAAGCCCAGGAAACAAATAACTATACTAGGGTTGCCATATGTATGGAATTCCCATGTGTAGCCGATATTTGGCCCTTGTAAACAGTGTCCAGGTGAAAACCGCTGAAATGTCTGGGAAAATCTGGACGTATGGCAGAAGTTGGAATACTGCAAGCTCTAATGACGGAATATATGCAGCTAGCAGTAATGATGGGAAGAATGAGAGGTCACTTCAATCAAAAAGCACAAAAAGAATGGGAAGTTTTTATAGACTATTTAAACCAGTACAATAATATTAAAATTTCTTGGTAATAGGAAGGTGATTCTTGTGTATGAATTGAAAATCAATATACCATTAGAAAGAAATATAAGACTAAATTGGATGTAACAAGACCTGTGTGGGGAAAAACAAAGGTTAAGATAAAGGAACAAAGAGTACAAACGGAAGTCAAATTTGTTTATTTGTATATTAATGTTGTAAGTTGTAATTTCAATGTAGATTTCCTTTCTTCCTTTTCTCCCCTTCCCTTCCCCTCTCCCTTATTTCTCCCCTCTATTCCCTCTTTATTCTCCCCCTTTCTTTTGGTTCCTTTCTAGGACTATTCTTTTTTTTCTAGTATTGTTAAATTGTGTATGGGCTGTATGTAGAAGTGTGTGTGTTTTTGTGTTGTGAAATCGTTATGTGTTTTATTGAGTTATGTATATGATGTGTTGTGATTTTGTTGTTTAATAAAAAAAATAATAATAAAATAATAATAATAGAAGTTGGAATACTGCAGTCAGAAGTAGTGTCCGGGTGGAAATTGCTGAAATGTCCAGGAAAGTCCAGACATATATGTGTCATTTTTGGCGACTTTCATTAAAAATAACTCAAAAGCTCAACAACTTTGCCATAAAAATCTCAAGAACCGGATTCTTATTTTTTGACATATGGCAACTATAAGAAACCTTTACGCAGGCCTGTATAAGGAAGTTTTTAAATGTTTAATGTTTTATTATATCTTTAGATATGTTGCAAGCTGCCCAAAGTGGCCTAGGCAACCCAGTCAGATGGACAGGAAATAATAATAATAATAATAATAATAATAATAATAATAATAATAATTTCATCGAATAAAATGTTGGAGGATTTGTAAACACACTGGTAACACAAGATAAAATCTTATGCTGATTTGATGACTTCATAGGAGAGTGAAATGGCGCCACACAGAGATGTTTTTGTACACTGATGTGGGGGAGGGATGGTGCTCCCATATTTCATGTGTGATCTTTCAGATATATCCTCAAAACTACAAGTATTTTCACCCATAGCCTTATGGAAGCCTCTCTTCAATACAATGTTGGCCAAACGCAGCTGCACCCTCACTGGTCCTTCTCAGGATACAGAACCTCATTGGTGAGTTCCCACAAACATGTTTTTCTTCCGGCTCTGAACCTGTTGCTTGAGCCGCACAAGGAACCCGAAAAGTTTCAGAGGTGAAGCTTCCTTCACTTTATAATTATAAAAAAATCATAGTGATTTATTCCTCTTCTCACAAGCAAGTCTCCAGGGACTTCCCATGAGACCAATAACTGAAACATCTAAATCAAGGGAAGCATGATGTAACTTTTTTTTGTAAAAAGCTTGGAAGAATAACTGTGGCTTAAATACCTCCTATTAATGAAATGATAAATAAGACTTGTGCCGATGAGATCCTGGTCAGAGACTTGGCTAGTTTTTGCCGCCTTGAAAGCTGCATCCAAGCCTGGACTCCAGTTGTGTAACTAAAGTCTCTACTGCTGCCGCAAGAGAGGCAACTGTCACTGCCATCTCTAGAATGATATCTGTGCTCCTGCTCCTGTTGCTCCTAATGCCCCATGGAGCCTGTGGGATGCAGAAGGCAAAATGCTACTCGAATCCACCCAAGCATCAGAATAAACCAATGAATTATTACAGGCCAGGAGACTACCTTGTTGGTGGCGTCACATCTTCAAAAAGTGCTACCTTTGAGTCCTACAGCTTCTCCCAGCACCCCTCCACCAGGCTTGAAGAGTGAGTAGTTACCTGCCGGTGGGTTTATTGTTGCCCAACCTTCACCCTTGACTCTTCCCACCTTCCAGTGCAGCCAAAAGCAGATTTCATTTCCCTGTTTCCCTGGGTCAAACTCTCTCCTTACACTTAACCTGAGTTTAGTGAATACAAAAACGAAATCTTCAGCACAACCGGTCAGTTCATGGCCTGCATCCAGGGAGATTCGGGCAGTTTCGTGTGGAGATAATGCGTTAAGGAGCAACTCGGTTTTCCAGAATAATTTCGACCGAAACAACCAATAACATTTCTGCTTTCAGATCTTGTGATAAGAAGAAGTCTGTAGCTAACCTGGGTCTTTTTTGGGGGGAGAGGGGGGTGTCAGAAAGCAAAAGCCAACACACAGCTTCTCCCTCTATCCCCAGCATAACTGTCTAGCAGAAAAGTTCCAGGTGTTGCTGGATGTGTTCAAAATACAGTGGTACCTCAGGTTACAGACGCTTCAGGTTACAGACTCCGCTAACCCAGAAATAACGCTTCAGGTTAAGAACTTTGCTTCAGGATAAGAACAGAAATCGTGCTCTGGCGGCGCAGTGGGAGGCCCCATTAGCTAAAGTGGTGCTTCAGGTTAAGAACAGTTTCAGCTTAAGAACGGACCTCCGGAACGAATTCAGTTCTTAACCAGAGGTACCGCTGTACACCTGTTCTTTAGCAATTTCACTGTGCGACTGAGAATTTGGAGAGAGGGGAAGGGACAGTGAGGGGTCAAGCAGTGTTCGTTGGCATGACGATCATGTTACTGGGTGGAATTAAAAGTAGTCCTAAGGAGGTCAATCAGTTGGTGCATAGTACTTCTGCTTTCCTGACAGAACAATCTCTCCTCCCTTCCTCCCACCCCAGGCATTTCTGGGGGTTCACCCCAGGCATTTCTGGGGGGGTGGGGTACAAATAAATTATTATTATTATTATTATTATTATTATTATTATTATTATTATTACTTTGGTGCGGTCTTACTCCTGAAAGCAATAACCTTCCCCATTTTTGTTCTTAACTGGTCCTTCACTTTGGAACCCTCCTCACCCTCAATACAATCATGAAGATCATTATCTGGGGATAACTTACTGTGATATCTATGCTGCCTGAGCAGGTGGCTTAGATGCATTAAAAGTTTAACATGACAGGAGCATGGCAGTGTGTCACTCACAAATGCTGTTTCTTTGATGGTAGTGAGTCTACTCCGAATTACTGGCACATCCTGTCCTTCTTGTTTGCTGTTCAGGAGATCAACCAGGACCCCAGGATCTTGCCCAACTTCACTCTGGGATACAACCTATTTGACACCTATTATGATGGCCGACTGGTTTCCAATGCCATGTTAGATATGCATTCCGGTAGGGAGAACAATATGCCAAACTATAACTGTGGAAGATGCAAGAACCTCTTGACTATTATTGAAGGGGCTGAATCAGACATCTCCATCCAGATTTCTAGCATGTTGGGCATCTACAAAATCCCACAGGTAGGGAATGGGATGGCCACCAATTAGGGATGCATCAGTAGTGGATGTCCTGCATGGGAAGGGGAATGAGATTAGTTGATTTATGAACTTCCTTCCAACTCTGTGATGATCCTTTTTTTGAAGGATTCCCCTAAAATGATTTACAACAGACATTAGCATACTTACCTTCTTGTTGTATGAATGGTTTAATTCACCTTCCTGCTTTGTTACTGGGGGAAGAAGAAGAAGAAGAAGAAGAAGAAGAAGAAGAAGAAGAAGAAGAAGAAGAGTTTGGATTTGATATCCTGCTTTATCACTACCCAAAGGAGTCTCAAAGCGGCTAACATTCTCCTTTCCCTTCCTCCCCACAACAAACACTCTGTGAGGTGAGTGGGGCTGAGAGACTTCAGAGAAGTGTGACTAGCCCAAGGTCACCCAGCAGCTGCATGTGGAGGAGCGGAGACACGAACCCGGTTCACCAGATTACAAGTCTACCACTCTTAACCACTACACCACTCTGGCTCTCAATGAGATGATCTGTCAGCTGTTACTCCCTATTGTACTCATAGTTGAGCATGACTTGTATAAAAATGAAGAGTCATGCCAGGCCCAAGCTAAGGTGGTATCTAAATTCTTATTACCTCAGTGTCAGATATTTACTTTCTTGTGCATTTTAAAGATTTCACTGTTTCACTTACTCTCTAGCTGCTTGAATTTTAGGGGCAGCCATATATTATAATTTGGGGTTTTATTATTTTATAATTCTCTTGTAGGGTTCACCTCTGTCATGTATTGGGCCCCTCTCTGGTATCTTAAACAAAAGTAAATTGTAAATTGGGTGCGGTGTCTTCGCAAAGTAGGTGGAGGTACCATTTAGTGTGTTTAAGAGCTTATTTGGGGATTCAGTACTAAACATTTCACCTGGGAGGTGACAGTCCCTCTGTCATGAAGTTATATGATTTGGTGCAGCCTAACTTTTATTTCTGGCAAGCATTAAAACATTTGCAGGCTGAACCAGGCTGAACCTGGTATCTGAAGAAGTGTGCATGCACACAAAAGCTCATACCAAGAACAAACTTTGTTGTTGTTCAGTCGTTCAGTCGTGTCCGACTCTTCGTGACCCCATGGACCAGAGCACGCCAGGCACCCCTATCCTCCACTGCCTCTCGCAGTTTGGCCAAACTCATGTTAGTAGCTTCGAGAACACTGTCCAACCATCTCATCCTCTGTCGTCCCCTTCTCCTTGTGCCCTCCATCTTTCCCAACATCAGGGTCTTTTCCAGGGAGTCTTCTCTTCTCATGAGGTGGCCAAAGTACTGGAGCCTCAACTTCAGGATCTGTCCTTCTAGTGAGCACTCAGGGCTGATTTCTTTAAGAATGGATAGGTTTGATCTTCTTGCAGTCCATGGAGCACCATAATTCAAAAGCATCAATTCTTCGGCGATCAGCCTTCTTTATGGTCCAGCTCTCACTTCCGTACATTACTACTGGGAAAACCATAGCTTTAACTATACGGACCTTTGTCGGCAAGGTGGTCACTAAGGTGCTTCCTTCCAGGCAGCTCATAAGGAACTAGGAGCAAATTTGTCTCAGTCATTATTTTATAATTTGCTTCTACACTTTATATTATGTATTATACTCCACTCTATATAGATACAGATAAGCGATGGGATATCTTTTTGAAAAGTAAATAATAATAATAATAATAATAATAATAATAATAATAATAAGGACTGTATTCTTATAAAAGGTGGAGGTACAATGTCATATGTTCAAAAGCTTTTCGACAGTTCCAGCACCCAGAATTGGATCTTGGAGTGGATAATCTCTTAGTCATGCAGGCATGTTATTTGATGTAGCCCAAGGCTTTTTCATGTTGTTCAAAGCAGGAGCAATTTAGTCTCACAAAAGCCAAGGAGAACACCAAGAAAAGACAGAAGGAGCACCAATAAGTAAATCCTGTTTTCAGTAAGAGTGTTTGGGTACAAGATTTGCTCGGGCTATTAACGTTTACTGTTTGTTATGTTTGAAAGTTATATGGGGGGGAACACTTTTACAAATTGCTACAAAAATATATTGTATAAATTCAGAAGTGTTTGCACCATACAGAGCAGTCTGTGAGTAAATCTCATTACAGGCACAATTTCAGTAACAATTGGCTAGCCTGTGTCACAGTGTAATACATTTTAAGAATCTGTGCAGGATCAGTTCATGAGAGAGACAGAGAGAGAGAGAGAGAAAGAAAGAAAGAAAGAAAGAAAGAAAGAAAGAAAGAAAGAAAGAAAGAAAGAAAGAAGAGAGAAGAGAGAGACACACACAGAGAGAGAGACACACAGACACACACACAGAGAGAGAGAGAGAGAGAGAGAGAGAGAGAGAGAGAGAGAGAGAGAGAGACTTTGGTTCAAAACCTAGTGTGTCCACGAAGCAAAATATCTAGCCATATAGCAAACCCTTAGACTAGACTACTCACCTAGTGGTGCCCTCAAATTTACTGTTTTCTTCACTTTTGATTAAGTGAAAGGTTACCTTTAATACCTACGAGGAAAAAATAAAGCACTGCCTTTAGAAATCCTTTGTTTTGGTGCTGGGTGAGATACCTTGGATAGTTTAGTCCACCACCGATAAAGACTTGAAAGAGGATGAATAATTTTGCCAGCTCTTCATAGTTCTAGCTTAACGGATATCTGATATTCTCCCTTTTCTCACTAGATCAGTTCTGGCTTTGCTCTTAATGATGAAACACAGTTCCCTTTTGCATACCGGATGATCCCCAAGGAAGAAACTCAGTATATGGGGATTGTGAAGTTGCTCCTGAATTTCGGATGGACTTGGATTGGCCTCTTTGCTCCAGACAATTATAACGGAGAAAGATTCTTGAATGCCTTGACTCCTTTGATGACTAGCAGTGGAATTTGTGTTGCCTTCACAGAAAGAATAACACAAAAGTCTCTATATGAAATTTATTTACAAGGTGAACCACCTGACGTGTGGAAACTAGTCAATGTATTTGTTTTCTTTGGGGACTCTCACTATGATTTTGGGTCGATCGTCAGGGTGCAAATGCTCCTTGAAAAGACGCAGACTGGGAAAAGAGTCTGGGTCACAACAGCTTTTCAGGACATGAACTCTCATTTGGCTTATCACATTGATTCCTTCAGGTACACCCATGGTTCTCTGTCTTTTGCAATAAAAACTAGAAAAAGGGCAAAATATGAATACTATGTGCCGTTGTCTTTTCTAACACGTCGGTTTTGGAGTAAATCATTTCACTGTTTATGTCCATCCATGGAAGGTTGGACAACATGTACAGAGAAAGGGAAACTGGAGGTTCTTCCCCAGGAGGAGATTGAAAGGTCCCTGTCTCAAGACAGTTACATCATTTACAACAGTGTCCAAGCTGTGGCATTTGCTTTAAACTCGGCATATTTGTCTAGATCCAAACAGATGTCGATGGTGGATGGAAGAGAGAGATTGGAACTTCAAAGGCTGCAGCCGTGGCAGGTAATCCTTTTTCAAATTGCAATCCATTGTCCAACTCTGCAACCATTATCCTGCATCCACAATTGAATTTGATAGTCATGATGGAACTCACTCCCCCGCCCCACCCAATTTCCGAGGCCCATTTGTAAGGCTATGGGCACAGGTCAGCTACTGGGCATGCTTTGGTGCCGGAGTTAAATGGCGACCCAGATCTGCTTATTTATTTATTTTTATTTTTAAAATTCCTATATTTTTAATATAGCAACTAGCATGAGTTTGGCCAAACTGTGGGAGGCAGTGAAAGATGGGCGTGCCTGGCGTGCTCTGGTCCATGGGGTCACAAAGAGTTGGACACGACTGAATGACTGAACAACAACAACAACAGTTTTTTTTAATAAAAATCTCAAAGCGGTTTGTTGTTGTTGTTCTTGTTGTTCAGTCATTCAGTCGTGTCCGACTCTTCGTGACCCCATGGACCAGAGCACGCCAGGCACGCCTATCCTTCACTGCCTCTCGCAGTTTGGCCAAACTCATGTTAGTAGCTTCGAGAACACTGTCCAACCATCTCATCCTCTGTCGTCCCCTTCTCCTTGTGCCCTCCATCTTTCCCAACATCAGGGTCTTTTCCAGGGAGTCTTCTCTTCTCATGAGGTGGCCAAAGTACTGGAGCCTCAACTTCAGGATCTGTCCTTCTAGTGAGCACTCAGGGCTGATTTCTTTGAGAATGGATAGGTTTGATCTTCTTGCAGTCCATGGGACTCTCAAGAGTCTCCTCCAGCACCATAATTCAAAAGCATCAATTCTTCGGCGATCAGCCTTCTTTATGGTCCAGCTCTCACTTCCGTACATTACTACTGGGAAAACCATAGCTTTAACTATACGGACCTTTGTCGGCAAGGTGATGTCTCTGCTTTTTAAGATGCTGTCTAGGTTTGTCATTGCTTTTCTCCCAAGAAGCAGGCGTCTTCTAATTTCGTGACTGCTGTCACCATCTGCAGTGATCATGGAGCCCAAGAAAGTGAAATCTCTCACTGCCTCCATTTCTTCCCCTTCTATTTGCCAGGAGGTGATGGGACCAGTGGCCATGATCTTAGTTTTTTTGATGTTGAGCTTCAGACCATATTTTGCGCTCTCCTCTTTCACCCTCATTAAAAGGTTCTTTAATTCCTCCTCACTTTCTGCCATCAAGGTTGTGTCATCAGCATATCTGAGGTTGTTGATCCGGTTGGGGATTCATCCAGCCCAGCCTTTCGCATGATGAATTCTGCATATAAGTTAAATAAGCAGGGAGACAATATACAGCCTTGTCGTACTCCTTTCCCAATTTTGAACCAATCAGTTATTCCATATCCAGTTCTAACTGTAGCTTCTTGTCCCACATAGAGATTTCTCAGGAGAAAGCGGTTTACAGCATATTAAATCAATAAATCAATGAAACAATAGCCAGGCGATGTTCCTCTGGCCTCATGAGCAGCCTCTTAAGTAAGGCTGGTGAGTGTGGGCCTCACCCCCTAGGCCAGGTGGAAAGGGCCTTGCAGGTAGTGGCCTTCACACTCACAGCTGGGCGATGTTCCTCCGGCCTCATGAGGAGCCCTTGTTGCTTTGATTAGTATACCTCACTTTCCCTAACATTAGGATGAATTGACTCTGCTCTCACACTGAGCTTGTATGTGTAATGACACTCCCTCTACTGGTCTCCAGTTCCCTGCAGCAGGGAGGTAAAGGTAAAGGCAGCCCTGACCATTAGGTCCAGTCGCGGAAGACTCTGGGGTTGCGGCGCTCATCTTGCTCTATAGGCTGAGGGAGCCGGCATTTGTCCGCAGACAGCTTCTGGGTCATGTGGCCAGCATGACTAAGCCGCTTCTGGCGAACCAGAGCAGCGCACGGAAATGCCGTTTACCTTCCCGCTGGAGCGGTACCTATTTATCTACTTGCACTTTGATGTGCTTTCGAACTGCTAGGTGGGCAGGAGCTGGGACTGAGCAACGGGAGCTCACCCCGTTGCAGGGATTCGAACCGCCGACCTTCTGATCGGCAAGCCCTAGGCTCTGTGGTTTGGTTTAGAGAAAACTCAAAATTTCACAGTGTCTGTGAAAGACCAATGGCTTTCCTCCATTGGAAGTTTTAAAGCAGAGGTTGGATAGCCCTTGGTCATTGATGTTCCAGTTGAGATTCCTGCATTGCAAGGGGTTGGAACAGAGTTGTACAGAGGTGTACAAGGTAGAGGCGATCGGCACTGAACAGTGTTCATGTCACACAGAACTATCACAGTGCTGACTGCAATTGTAACCTTCTGCAGGAACAAAGATAGCCTCCATGACTGTAACAACTACCAAGGAATCTCCTTGCGGAGTACTGTGGAGAAAGCCTTTGCTTGTGTAGTTTTCACCAGATTGCAATCCCTCGCTGACAGCGTCTATCCCAAGTCACAATGTGGCTTTAGAGCTCAGAGGTCACCAGTCAACATGATTTTCTCACTGCGCTAATGTGAGCAGGTCTGAGGTATTCAATAGGCTTTCATGTTTTCTTATCTCTGGCGCTTTCTCTATCATTTCAGTTTCACCGTCACTTAAAAAAAGTCCAGTTGTTTAACACTTCCAGGGGTGGACTATATACAGATGAGAATGGGAAGCTGGTAGCTGACTATGATATTGTGAACTGGGTGCTGTTTCCCAATGAGTCTCGAGGCAGAGTGAAAGTTGGGAGTTTTGAGAGACAGACACCCTCAGATTTGAAGCTCACGATTAACCAAGAAGACATTGTGTGGCCCACACAGTTTAACAAGGTTGGTGAAATTATCTGTATGCGTCTTTCTCCCCTGCCCTCCAGTGACATTTTTCTCCTGGTCTGGAAAAAAGGACTCAAGGCAACCTACAGAAATTAAAACCATACATACATACATACATACATACATACATACATGTATGTATGAAATTAAAACCATGCAGTTAAAATATGGAAAGCTAAAAATATATTGAAGACAGGAGTGCTTGGTGTGCTCTGGTCGATGGGGTCACGGAGAGTTGGACATGACTAAACGACAACAAAAACATATTAAAGAAAATAGTTTTATTAACTTTTAAACCTATTATCTGTTTTTGTTTTTAGCTTTCTGTAATAGAACCTATGGTAGAATCAAAACAATATATAAGCAAATCTATCAAAATACAGATAGTAAGAGCAGTACAGTACTGTTAGAAAAAGCAGTCCATTGTGAGTCAAGTCAGTGTGGTGTAGTGGTTAAGAACGGTAGACTCGTAATCTGGTGAACCGGGTTCGCGTCCTTGCTCCTCCACATACAGCTGCTGGGTGACCTTAGGCTAGTCACACTTCTCTGAAGTCTCTCAGCCCCACTCACCTCACAGAGTGTTTGTTGTGGGGAGGAAGGGAAAGGAGAATGTTAGCCGCTTTGAGACTCCTTCGGGTAGTGATAAAGTGGGATATCAAATCCAAACTCCTACTCCTCCTCCTCACCTTCCACCCACTTAGAGATAAATAAAACACAAGGACACAAGTATTTAGTTTGAGGGGCTAAAGATGGCCACAACTTTATTGGTTACAGCATGTGAGTGGTATTGGCTTAGGCACTGGATCAAACAATCTATACATGACTCCACCCCGGGGAGCCATTCAAGGGTTAACAACCAGTGGGAGGAGCTTGTTGATGCAAATACAACTGGAAGCTTCCCCTGACATCACCGGGGGTCGTGCCATGGCCCTAGCCACCAACAGGGCATCGGACAGGATCCACGACCCCTGGATTCCTTTAACGGAATACCCCAAAAGGGGATGGGGTGGAAAAGCTGACGCGGGGGGCCGAATATGCCCCCTTGCCAATGTGGGAAAAGGCTCCCGCTCACAATCTCTCCCCTCTGGTAGGAGGAGAGGCTTTCCCCGAAGCTTGTCGAATTTAAACAGCCTTCACCTGCTAAGGGAAGGACAAGAAGGAGGGATCTGGTCTAGCTTTTCTAGGAAGATCGTTCCAAAGTCTGGGAGTAGCCCCTGGGAAGGCCCCGCCCTGCATTCCCACCAAGTGTGCATTTAGGAAGGCAAAAAACAAAACACACACACACACACACACACACACACCTTACAAAATGCCTTTCTAAGCCATCTTGGGGCTGGAAAGTATATTAACAATATGAAATGTATATCATATTAATCCACCCACCCGCAAATTCTTATTCCACAGTTTAATGCAAATTTGCATGGTCTCATTGGCATTCTGGCATCCGACTTGCAGAAGTCATCCTTTAAATTTCCCGGCTCATGCCCTGCCAATAAATCTAGGGATGACGGGCGGTACACAAATTTAATAAATAAGTTAATTCCTGACAGTGAGAGCTTCCTGACAGTGAGAGCTGTTTGGCAGTGGAATTTGCTACCAAGGAGTGTGGTGGAGTCTCCTTCTTTGGAGGTCTTTAAGCAGAGGCTTGACAGCCATCTGTCAGGAATGCTTTGATGGTGTTTCCTGCTTGGCAGGGGGTTGGACTGGGTGGCCCTTGTGGTCTCTTCCAACTCTAGGATTCTATGATTCTATGATTCCTCTTATTGACAAGTGTATTCTACAAACTTCTGCTGTTCCCTTTGTCCTCTGATCTGCCTTTTTGGAGCAAAGTCATTTACAACCACACAAGTTGTGCACCAAAAGAATCATAGACTCATAGAACTGTAGAGTTGGAAGGAATCCATGAGTCATCTAGTCCAACCCCCTGCGATGGAAGAATCTCGGCTAATGCATCCATGGCAGATGGCCACCCAACCTCTGCTTTAAAACGTCCAAGGAAGGAGAGTCCACAACCTCCTGAGGGAGACCATTCCACTGTCAAACAGCTCTTCCTTTCAGAATTTTTTTCCGTATGTGTAGTCGGAATCACCTTTCTTTAGCTTTAAGCTATTGGGTCAAGTCCTACCCTCCAGAGCAGGAGAAAACAAGCTTGTTCCCTCTTCCATGGATCAGAACTTACCTAAGAAGTGTGGGTGGGTTTCGACTTAATTAGATTGTCTCCAAAGTCCATGATTCACTTCAAAACCCCTAATACTTTTTTCCTGGATACATCTTGTCTTAATGCTTAGACCATGCCTCGCTCCAGGTGTACGGAGAGCTGTCGCCCTGGATACGCCAAGGTGGTTCAAGAAGGAGAACCGGTTTGTTGCTACGCTTGTGCTCTGTGTGCAGAAGGGACCATATCCACTCAGGAAGGTGCGTGACTCAAGGGGAGAAGGCATTCCTTGGGGAAACAAAGATAGGCCGAAAATTTGCTCGGCAGAGATTTTCTGTGAAGAAATACATTTTTTGGAATGTAAAACCATTCTTGGCTACTGTGATGTTAAGTTCCAAAATGCAGGATTTGTCAAACTGCAGGGCAGGAGGTGGCACCAGTGGGCCTTAGCCTGATTTCAGGTGGGATTCTGCACAACAGGCCTCCCACTGGCTGTGCCATGGCCTTTTGGTTGGATCAACACAGAATACCAGGAGGTACATGCAGGCACGGTGCATAGGTATACTTGGGCTAGGAATCGCTTGAAGATGGTGGAGCAATTCCTAGCCCAAGTGGAGCAACTTCAGTCAGTCCTCAGGCAGCCCCCACTTAACCATCTTTTTGTGTTGCCACTTTAGACCTCAGAGGGATGGTGGAACAGAAAACAGGAGATTTAATAATAATAATAATAATAATATTAATAATAATAATAATAATAATAATAATAATAATAATAATAATAATTCTTTATTAAACTTAAACAACAACAATAGACCATACATTTATGTCTAGTCACACTTCTCTGAAGTCCCTCGGCCCCACTCACAGAGTGTTTGTTGTGGGGGAGGAAGGGAAAGGAGAATGTTAGCTGCTTTGAGACTCCTTCGGGTAGTGATAAAGCAGGATATCAAATCCAAACTCTTCTTCTTCTTCTTCATCTAACTTCCTGCCATCTCCATATGTCACTTAATATTTACTAACTTATTATGTAAACATAACCATTCATTTTATAATAAAGTATTATTGCTCCTATGTCCTTATTTCTTGCTTAGTACAACTACAGTGGCTCAGGTGGCGCTGTGGGTTAAACCACAGAGCCTAGGGCTTGCTGATCAGAAGGTCGGCGGTTCGAATCCCCGCGACGGGGTGAGCTCCCGTTGCTCGGTCCCTGCTCCTGCCCACCTAGCAGTTCGAAAGCACGTCAAAGTGCAAGTAGATAAATAGGTATAGCACTGGCGGGAAGGTAAACGGCGTTTCCGTGCACTGCTCTGGTTCGCCAGAAGTGGCTTGTCATGCTGGCCACATGACCTGGAAGCTCCCTCGGCCAGTAACGCGAGATGAACGCCGCAGCCCCAGAGTTGTCCGCGACTGGACCTAATGGTCAGGGGTCCCTTTACCTTTACAGCTACAGAGGTTATTCAAAGGCTATGACAATAGGAGAATTAGTTGGTTGTGACTCCGCCTCCTTTTGGTCTCCTTACCTTCTGCAAATCCTCCAACATTTCTCCGATGAAAATAGGGATGTCTTATTCCATCATCATCATCATCATCATCATCATCATCATCACCATCATTATTTATACCCCACCTATCTGACTGGGTTGTCCCAGCGACTCTGGGCAGTTTCCAACATACAGTATATTGTTGTTGTTCAGTCGTTCAGTCGTGTCCGACCCTTCGTGACCCCATGGACCAGAGCACGCCAGGCACGCCTATCCTTCACTGCCTCTCGCAGTTTGGCCAAACTCATGTTAGTAGCTTCGAGAACACTGTCCAACCATCTCATCCTCTGTCGTCCCCTTCTCCTTGTGCCCTCCATCTTTCCCAACATCAGGGTCTTTTCTAGGGAGTCTTCTCTTCTCATGAGGTGGCCAAAGTACTGGAGCCTCAACTTCAGGATCTGTCCTTCTAGTGAGCACTCAGGGCTGATTTCTTTGAGAATGGATAGGTTTGATCTTCTTGCAGTCCATGGGACTCTCAAGAGTCTCCTCCAGCACCATAATTCAAAAGCATCAATTCTTCGGCGATCAGCCTTCTTTATGGTCCAGCTCTCACTTCCGTACATTACTACTGGGAAAACCATAGCTTTAACTATACGGACCTTTGTCGGCAAGGTGATGTCTTTGCTTTTTAAGATGCTGTCTAGGTTTGTCATTGCTTTTCTCCCAAGAAGCAGGCGTCTTCTAATTTCGTGACTGCTGTCACCATCTGCAGTGATCATGGAACCCAAGAAAGTGAAATCTCTCACTGCCTCCATTTCTTCCCCTTCTATTTGCCAGGAGGTGATGGGACCAGTGGCCATGATCTTAGTTTTTTTGATGTTGAGCTTCAGACCATATTTTGCGCTCTCTTCTTTCACCCTCATTAAAAGGTTCTTTAATTCTTCCTCACTTTCTGCCATCAAGGTAGTATCATCAGCATATCTGAGGTTGTTGATATTTTTTCCGGCAATCTTAATTCCGGTTGGGATTCATCCAGTCCAGCCTTTCGCATGATGAATTCTGCATATAAGTTAAATAAGCAGGGAGACAATATACAGCCTTGTCGTACTCCTTTCCCAATTTTGAACCAATCAGTTGTTCCATATCCAGTTCTAACTGTAGCTTCTTGTCCCACATAGAGATTTCTCAGGAGACAAATGAGGTGATCCGGCACTCCCATTTCTTTAAGAACTTGCCATAGTTTGCTGTGGTCGACACAGTCAAATGCTTTTGCATAGTCAATGAAGCAGAAGTAGATGTTTTTCTGGAACTCTCTGGCTTTCTCCATAATCCAGCGCATGTTTGCAATTTGGTCTCTGGTTCCTCTGCCCCTTCGAAATCCAGCTTGCACTTCTGGGAGTTCTCGGTCCACATACTGCTTAAGCCTGCCTTGTAGAATTTTAAGCATAACCTTGCTAGCGTGTGAGATGAGTGCAATTGTGCGGTAGTTGGAGCATTCTTTGGCACTGCCCTTCTTTGGGATTGGGATGTAGACTGATCTTCTCCAATCCTCTGGCCACTGCTGAGTTTTCCAAACTTGCTGGCATATTGAGTGTAGCACCTTAACAGCATCATCTTTTAAAATTTTAAATAGTTCAGCTGGAATATCATCACTTCCACTGGCCTTGTTGTTAGCAAGGCTTTCTAAGGCCCATTTGACTTCACTCTCCAGGATGTCTGGCTCAAGGTCAGCAACCACATACCTGGGGTGTATGAGACCTCCATATCTTTCTGGTATAATTCCTCTGTGTATTCTTGCCACCTCTTCTTGATGTCTTCTGCTTCTGTTAGGTCCTTTCCACTTTTGTCCTTTATTGTGGTAATCTTTGTACGAAATGTTCCTTTCATATCTCCAATTTTCTTGAATAAATCTCTGGTTTTTCCCATTCTGTTATTTTCCTCTATTTCTTTGCATTGCTCGTTTAGAAAGGCCCTCTTGTCTCTCCTTGCTATTCTTTGGAAATCTGCATTCAATTTCCTGTATCTTTCACGATCTCCTTCGCATTTTGCTTGTCTTCTCTCCCCCGCTATTTGTAAGGCCTCATTGGACAGCCACTTTGCTTTCTTGCATTTCTTTTTCATTGGGATGGTTTTCGTTGCTGTCTCCTGTATAATGTTACGAGCCTCCATCCACAGTTCTTCAGGTACTCTATCCACCAAATCTAAATCCTTGAACCTGTTCTTCACTTCAACTGTGTATTCATAAGGAATTTGATTTAGATTGAATCTTACTGGCCCAGTGGTTTTTCCTACTTTCTTCAGTTTAAGCTGGAATTTTGCTATAAGAAGCTGATGATCTGAGCCACAGTCAGCTCCAGGTCTTGTTTTTGCTGAGTGTATAGAGCTTCTCCATCTTTGGCTGCAGAGAATATAATCAATCTGATTTCGATGTTGCCCATCTGGTGATGTCCATGTGTAGAGTCGTCTCTTGTGTTGTTGGAAAAGAGTGTTTGTGATGACCAGCTTGTTCTCTTGACAGAACTCTATTAGCCTTTGCCCTGCTTCATTTTGATCTCCAAGGCCAAACTTGCCAGTTGTTCCTTTTATCTCTTGACTCCCTACTTTAGCATTCCAATCCCCTATAATGAGAAGAACATCCTTCTTTGGTGTCATTTCTATAAGGTGTTGTAAGTCTTCATAGAATTGGTCAATTTCGGTTTCTTCAGCAGGGTAGTTGGTGCATAAACTTGGATTACTGTGATGTTAAAAGGACTGCCTTGGATTCGTATCGAGATCATTCTATCATTTTTGAAATTGCATCCCAGTACAGCTTTCGCCACTCTTTTGTTGACTATGAGGGCCACTCCATTTCTTTTACGGGATTCCTGCCCACAGTAGTAGATATGATAGTCATCCGAACTGAATTCGCCCATTCCTGTCCATTTTAGTTCACTGATGCCTAGGATGTCAATGTTTATTCTTGCCATCTCATTTTTGACCACATCCAGCTTACCAAGGTTCATGGTTCTTACATTCCAGGTTCCTATGCAATACTTTTCTTTACAGCATTGGACTTTCCTTTCGCTTCCAGGCATATACTATACAGTATATAAAAACATAATAAAACATTAAACATTAAACGTTTAAAAACTTTTCTAAACAGGGCTGCCTTCTAAAGGTTGCATAGTTACTTATCTCCTTGGTTTGGGGGGGGGGTCACGTAACTCCATACCCTCCAACATTTCTCCAAACAAAATAGGGACATCCTAAGGAGAAGCGGGACATTCTGGATCAAATCAGAAACCAGGATGGCTTCTGTAAATTCAAGACTGTCCCTGAAAAATAGGGACACTTGGAGGGAAGGAAAGAACAGAAAGGGGATGGAGTGGCCATCGCATTTGAAGCACATTATTTTCCTCCAAGAATTCTGGGCCCTGTAGTTTATCCCTCACAGAGTTACAGTTCCCAGGAACTCTTAAACAAACTACAATTCCCAGAATTCTTTGAGGGAAAGAATGTGTTCTGAATGTGCTCTAAAGATAGAGTGTATACACAGCCCAAGTTTGAAGGAGGAGGAAAGTGAGAAGGACAGTTGATGGAAATGACCTTTCACACACACACACACACTCATAGCTCCACATCCCAGATTGTTGGACCTCTGCAATTTCCAGCCCTCTGAAGTGCACCCTGAGGATAGAAAGTCTTGGAACCCCAGCTGTGAACAATGATGTAAACTAGAGTGAAAGAAATGGCCTTGAGAGGTCATTGGTCATCTAGAAGGCCAAACAGGGAGACAGTCTGATGGGTGATGTCCATATCATCCACCCTTTCTGTGGTTGTAACTACACTCTGTTTTGTGTATGATTAGGACAGACTAAAACATAGGCCTGGTTCCACTCAGCTTATTCTGGAGTATAAACTTTGTCTCTGAAATATAGATTTTATGGAATGCAATAGCGTATTCTGGTTATTAGCTTTATTTTAGGACTACTGAAGCCTCTCCCTTTCCTTTCAGATGCAGAGAAGTGTACCAGGTGTCCTGAAGATCAACATCCAAACAAAGACCAAGATCACTGCATCCCAAAGATTATCACCTTTCTTTCATATAAAGAATATTTGGGCATCCTCTTGGCTTCTTCTTCCCTTTTCTTGTCATTTGCTACAGGTATGCTGTTGGGAATCTTCATTAAATACAAGGAGACACCCATAGTCAAAGCCAACAACCGGGACCTCTCCTTCATCCTCCTCATCTCCCTCCTGCTTTCCTTCTTGTCCTCCTTCCTTTTCATTGCTCGGCCAAGAAAAGCAACCTGCTTTCTCAGACAAATGGCCTTCAGCATCATCTTCTCAGTTGCTGTTTCTTCTGTGTTGGCCAAAACCATCACTGTGGTGCTGGCCTTTCTGGCCACAAAGCCAGGGAACAGGGTGAGGAGATGGCTGGGGAAAAGTCTGGCCAACTCGATTGTCATTTCCTGTTCCAGTGTCCAAGTTCTCCTCTGCACCATCTGGTTGGGAATCTCACCCCCATTCCCAGACTTTGACATGAGCTCCCAACCTGGGCAGATCATCCTGCAATGTAATGAAGGGTCTGCTGCCATGTTTTATGGTTCCCTTGGCTACATGGGTTTCCTGGCTGCCATCTGCTTCACAGTGGCTTTCCTAGCCAGGAAGCTTCCAGGATCCTTCAACGAAGCCAAGCTGATCACCTTCAGCATGCTGGTCTTCTGCAGTGTTTGGGTGTCCTTTGTGCCCACCTACCTGAGCACCAAGGGGAAATACATGGTAGCCGTGCAGGTCTTCTCTATCTTGGCCTCCAGTGCTGGGCTTCTGGGCTGCCTCTTCATTCCCAAGTGCTACATTATTGTTCTGAGGCCTGATCTGAATGCAAAGGAGCACCTGATGATCAAAACTAAGGATAGCATTTGATTCTTAGTACTAGGGATGCAATCGAAGTCTCTCTGGACCATATTTTCCCTTGGAACCACAAGTTATTTGAGGAATAATTATAATAAAAAAATCTAGAATGGGTCTTGTGTCTGTTTGTCTCTAGTCAGCAGATTCCTAAACACAGATAGAGGAGCAGAACCACTGGAATAAGTATTTTTATACTTCCTTGTGTTATCCTATCTCTGTTGCATGGGAAAAGTGGACTATTTCTGCATAAGTGGTTCTTTCTGTTAGGTGAGGGTAGAAAAAGACATTCATTATTGTGGTCGCCCTTCATTTTCTTTTGCCTTTCCAGACCTTTGTGGATTGGAAGGTAGGGCAATGCACAATGGTAATTTACATGCACCTTCCTCCTTATGCCATTATTGCAAGAGGGGGAAAATGTTAGCCTGATCTCACCTCTGGTACAGCAGCACCACTACTGAGGATCACCAGAGAGCAGCAGTGCTGTCTCCAGCACAGCTCTAGAATGGCTATAGCTTACTGGTAGAGCTCATGCTTTGCATATGGAAGACCCTATGTTCAATCCCCAGAACCTCCGGGAAGGGCTGGGAAAGTTTCCTTGCCTGAAAGTCTGGAGAGCCATTGCTAGTTAATTTGCTAGACAATACTAAGCTATGTGGGCCAGTTTACTGACTCAGTATAAGGCAGCTTCGTAGCTTTCAGCAGAGATCAGGTACCACAAGGAGCCATTGGCCATGCTGAGCTGCCAGCTCCAGTCCGGGTTGTCTTGGAAGGTGACAATTTGGAAGGTTAAAATTTGTGTAAATTGAGCTTCTTCTTCATCAGCTCAAGTGAAAGAGGAACCAGCCGTTTTGCCTCAAGGCCACCAGTTTCCCCTCCAAATATGTTTTCTTCACGTTGGGGTGTACATCAAATCCAGTTCTTAAAAGAAAACATCATTTGGTGTAATTCTGTTGCTGCCAAAGACAGAGAATGCCACCCTCTTTGCTCTTTCAAAACTGCAAACTAACTTTGTTACTTCAGCCTAGTTGTCGCATTTGCATTGTCCTGCCTTTTAGGGCACAGAGAAATATCTTTTTGCATGGAACCAAAACTCATTCCTGGAGTAACTGATAAACAGGTACCGGTACATTGGGGTGAACAGCTAGGTCACAAACAGAGTAAAGTTGGAGGGCGCCTGGGAGGGATCTGTTAGCTTAGGTGCCCTGCAGGCAGCACTGTGGGGCCGGCCTTTGCCCACTGCAACCCCCTTAGTCACCATCCACATGGAGGGTGTCTGAGAAGGACACAGTTGCTCTGGCAGTGTTCTCCACCCATGGAAGAAGAATCCCCATGTGTGATCACTAGACAGCAATATCCCTAAAAGTCTGATCTAAAACTGTCTAGGGATGTGATCCAGGGCTTCTTTTTCATTGTTTGTGATTAATGAAAGGTAAAGAGAGATGTATATTTAAGTATACATATTCCCACCACAACTATGTGGTTTTTAATAATAATAATAATAATAATAATAATAATAATAATAATAATAATAATTATTTATACCCCGCCCATCTGGCTGGGTTTCCCCAGCCACTCTGGGCGGCTTCCAACAGAATGTTAAAATACAATAATCTATTAAACATTAAAAGCTTCCCTAAACAGGGCTGCTTTCAGATGTCTCCTAAAAGTCTGGTAGTTGGTTTTCTCTTTGACATCTGGTGGGAGGGTGTTCCACAGGGCGGGTGCCACTACCGAGAAGGCCCTCTGCCTGGTTCCCTGTAACTTGGCTTCTCGCAGCGAGGGAACCGCCAGAAGGCCCTCGGCACTGGACCTCAGTGTCCGGGCAGAGCGATGGGGTTGGAGACGCTCCTTCAGGTATACTAGACCGAGGCCATTTAGGGCTTTAAATAAAACTGTAGTGGGAAACAAGTGTCAAAACTGAATATGTGAAGAATTAGATGACATTTTTAGCTTTTGCCGTCAGTTGTCCCTTTGTATTCAAATCAGGCCTTAGTATAATAATGTAGCACTTGGGAAGGAAGATGCAGCCCAGAAGCCCAGCACTGGAGGCCAAGATAGAGAAGACCTGCACGGCTACCATGTATTTCCCCTTGGTGCTCAGGTAGGTGGGCACAAAGGACACCCAAACACTGCAGAAGACCAGCATGCTGAAGGTGATCAGCTTGGCTTCATTGAAGGCCCCAGGCAGCTTCCTGGCCAGGAAAGCCACCGTGAAGCAGATGACAGCCAGGAAGCCCATGTAGCCCAGGGCACCATAAAACATGGCAACAAACCCTTCGTTGCACAGAAGGATGATCTCTTTAGGCTGGGAGCGCATGTCAGAGTCTGGGAATGGGGGAGAGATTCCCAGCCAGATGGTGCAGATGATAACTTGGACACTGGAGCAGGAAATGACAATGGAATTGGCCAGACTCTTCCCCAGCCATCTCCTCATCCTGTTCCCTGGCTTTGTGGCCAGGAAGGCCAGCACCACAGTGATGGTTTTTGCCAAAACAGAAGAAACAGCAACTGAGAAGATGATGCTGAAGGTCGTTTGTCGGAGAAGGCAGTTCTCTTTCCCTGGCTCGCCAATGAACAGGAGGGAGGAGGAAAAGGAAATCAGGAGGAAGATGAGGAGGATGTAGGAGAGGTCCCTGTTGTTGGCTTTGACTATTGGGGTTTCTTTATATTTAATGAAGATTCCTAAAATGAAGCCTGTGATTAAAGACAAGGATATAGCAATGGAAGCCAGTAGGCTCCCCAAAGAGTTTTCATAGGCTAGGAATGTAATAACTTTGGGAACACATTGATCTCGGTACGTGTTTGGGTGTTGATCTTCTGGACATTTGGTGCAATGTTCTGCATCTGAGGAGGAGAAAAAGGACGCTTTAGTATCATTTAGATATCTGCATAGCCTTCTGTGCTGCGTCACATATATTTTTAAAGATGCTGGTGTCAGCAAGAATTTAGAGCAGGAAATGAACAAAATTTCTTTCTTCAATACCTAATTTACTGTTTAACATCGTACCACCCGTTGCCTCCAAGGAAATGGAGGTGTTGCACAAAGTTTTTCCCAATTTTTATCTTTGACACAATCATTTATTGTAATGGAGGAAATCCAGAGAGGCTCCATAGAGATGGTGACTTCGCCTCAAAGCTTTTGCCATGTAGTGAAGACACATCTCTTTACTTTAATTGTGGATATTCAAGATTTTTTTAATTATTGGGCCCATCTCAATTTATATGATTCTGTTCCACGTGAATGGGTTTTATTTTATGGAAATATTTGACCTCTGAAGGCACTGTAATTGACATTCTGTGATCACCAGCTTGTAGCCCACAGATTGCTTCCTTGAGATCATTTGTTTCAACCAACTTCTTTGAATTAATGAAGGTGATTAAAGATAAAGAAGCCAAAAAAGGGTTAACATTAAAAAATTCCTCAGGGTCTTTATAGAAAGTGAATGTTTTTCCCTGTTGACATTCTCCCAAGCAATGCCCTCTCCCTTGGAGTCACCCACCTTCCTGAGTGGATATTGTCCCTTCCATACATGGAACACATGCATAGCAGCAAACTGGCTCTCCTTCTGGAACCACTTTGGCAAATCCAAGCTGACAGCTTTTGGTACATCTGGAGCAAGGCACAGTCTAATCATAAAGAGAAGATTGTGCATTAAAGGAAACGTGTTAGGAGTATTTGTGTTTATGGGATTCATATGAACTTTGGAATTTGAGTTTGCAAATGACTCAACAGGATCTTAGTTCTCACTGACCCTAGGCATTTTTTTTCCAGGGACGCAATTTGCAGTAGAAAGGCATGGCTGGTGTGCTTCCTTGTTTGTTCCAACATATATATTTAAAACATATATAAAAAAACACAATAAAGCATTAAACATTAAAAAAACTTCCCTATACAGGGCTGCCTTCAGGTGTCTTCTACAAGTTGTATAGTTACTTATTCCCTTGGCTCGGGGGAGTAACATAACTCCATACCATCCAACATTTCTCTGATGAAAATAGGGAGGTCGTAAGGAAAAGAGGGGGACCCAGGTGGCGCTGTGGGTTAAACCACAGAGTCTAGGGCTTGCTGATCAGAAGGTCGGCGGTTCGAATCCCCACTATGCCACGGGGTGAGCTCCCGTTGCTCGGTCCCAGCTCCTGCCCACCTAGCAGTTCGAAAGCACGTCAAAGTGCAAGTAGATAAATAGGTACCGCTCCAGCGGGAAGGTAAACGGCGTTTCCGTGCGCTGCTCTGGTTCGCCAGAAGCGGCTTTGTCATGCTGGCCACATGACCCAGAAGCTGTCTGTGGACAAACGCCGGCTCCCTCGGCCTATAGAGCGAGATGAGCGCCGCAACCCCAGAGTCGGACACGACTGGACCTGATGGTCAGGGGTCCCTTTATCTTTACCTTTAAGGAAAAGAGGGGCATTCCGAGATCAAATCAGAAACTGCAACGGTTTCTGTAAATCCAGGACTGTCCCTGGAAAACAGGGGCACTTGGAGGGTCTTGTGCTTTTGCAGTTATTCAGCAAATGATTTGAGCTTACCAGATGTCACAGCAATAAAGTTTCCTCTACCTTGTTAAACCATATGGGCCACACTATGGCTAATAGTGAACTTTATCTCAGTAGAAGTCTCTCTCTCTATACTCCCAATTTTCACTCTAACATGAGACTTATTAGGAAACATCACCCAATTCTCAATATCATAGTTGGCTGGCAGCTCCCCATTCTCATCCAAATGCAGGCTGCCCATGGAAGTATTCAGAAACTGGACGTCTCTTAGGAAAGAGTGCAGCTGGAATGACAAGGAAAGGTCCAGTACAAAAAATAATAATGAAACCATATTGAGTATCTCAGCCCTACACATTTTGAGCGCCTATGAACTGGGGCCAGTGTGCATCTCATCTGTTCTGATAAGCCCTTATGGGCATTCCATTTTATTTATTTAACCATTCAAAGACCACCTTTTATATAGAATAACAAGGTGCTGTACAGAATAAGATCAATTTTAAAAAACAGGCTGGATCTACACCGCTATAAAAAAACGCTATAAAAAACACTATAAAATGTATTCCAATGCAATTTAGCATTGACTTTGGATAGTAGATCTACAGTCGGTATTACACATCAGTGCATGGGAAGCCTTTCTGAATAGCTTTGTTAGAAGTAGCTGGTGAGACACCATAACCCCGACACCCTCTGTATCTCTGTAGAAGTTATTCCATGGTATGGGGGCCAAGGAGAAGGGGACGACAGAGGACGAGATGGTTGGACAGTGTTCTCGAAGCTACCAACATGAGTCTGACCAAACTGTGGGAAGCAGTGGAAGACAGGAGTGCCTGGTGTGCTCTGGTCCATGGGGGCACAAAGAGTCGGACACGAATAAACGACTAAACAACAACAACAACAACATGGGGGCCACTACAGAGAAGACCCTCACAGGTCTAATCACAGTCAAGAGCAGCATATGAGGGGGAATCTGTGGTTGTATTAAGCATCCCCACTGCCTGATGCAAATATGTGAAAGAAAGGGAAACCTTTACACTTGCATACTTCCATGTGAAATGGAACATTGATCACTAGATCATGTGGAAGCCTGAAGATAAGAAGTTTCTCCCTTCCCTTCAGACAGCTGCAGCTTTTGGTAGAACTTGCACAACTCCACAAGGAAGGGCATAGTTTTCATAATATTTCCTGGTGCTTATTTATGAGCACAGAGGTAAATTTAGAAACAATTACTATCATTTAAAGAAAACTATGTGTGCATTCTAGAAATTTTGTTCTAACAAGGTGTCATAGGAAGAAGAAGAAGAAGAAGAAGAAGAAGAAGAAGAAGAAGAAGAAGAAGTTTGGATTTGATATCCTGCTTTATCACTACCCAAAGGAGTCTCAAAGCGGCTAACATTCTCCTTTCCCTTCCTCCCCCACAACAAACACTCTGTGAGGTGAGTGGGGCTGAGAGACTTCAGAGAAGTGTGACTAGCCCAAGGTCACCCAGCAGCTGCATGTGGAGGAGCGGAGACGCGAACCCGGTTCCCCAGATTACGAGTCTACCACTCTTAACCACTACACCACACTGGCTCTCAGTGTGCTTTTCATGCTATTTTTACATTCTTGCATTGTATTTCATTCTATCCACAGCTGTTTTGTAATGTTAAACCACCTTGAGGATTTTTTGGGGGGTGAGGTGGGGACAAAGAGTGTTATATAAAGCTTTTAATAGAAAAGTTGTAGAAGAGTGCTATTTTCTATAGCCATAGCTATGCGCTGGGGGAATAGCCAGGGTTTTGTTTGCCCCAGGTGAAGCTTCCAGAGGGACGCCATGAAGCTCTTAGCCTGTGCATGTGTGTATGAAAATGCATATGGAGGTGTGCCAAACTGGGTCTTTGACCCAGGTGAAATAAAGCCTAGTTTTGCCCCTGCCAGAAAGGGCAGAAATGTTTACCTTCCGCATGGGTCTTACTAATTAGATTTTCCTCCAAAATGGAGATGGGGAGATTTCATTCCAGAGTTGGGACAATGGTTTGCAAACAGGGAATACCTGCCATGGCTGCACCCTTTGACGCTCCAACCTGTCTCTTCCACCCACCATCAACATGAATTTTGATCTGGCTGAATATGTGGCCTTTAAAGCCTGAGCCACAGCTTGGATACTGAAGTAAGTGATGTAGTTGTCTTGAGACAGGGCTCTCTCCAGCTCCTCTTGGGGCAGCGTCTCCAGTTTCTCCTTCTCTTTGCATCTTGTCCGACCTTTTACAGCCAACATGTGCTTTGAATATGAGCAACGGAATGCTTTATTGATAAACCGCCCAAGAAGATAGGATTCTGGCCCATAGCACTGATATTTTCTCCTTATTTGGGGCTTCATTATAAAGGACAAAGAGCCATGGATGTACTGGAAGTAATACGGAGGAGCAGACAAAGGCACATTAATTTCCTGAAAACTTGTTGAGATCCAGACTTTTGCTCCAATTTCTTTCTCAAATTTTTCTTGAAATTTCATGATTGGATTCCATCCCAAGCGAGTGATTTCATAGTAAACGAATACATTGACTTGTTTCCATATGGCAACTGGTTTACTCAGGCTAAACATTTCAAGTTGATTGTTTTCTGGTATTCTTTTTTCTAAGGCAATGCAAATTCCACTGTTGATAGTCAGGGATGTCAGGGCACTCACAAACCTTTCTCCATTGTCATTGTCTGGAAAAATGAGGCCGACCCAAGTCCATCTGAAATGCAGGAGCAACTTGGCAATCCCCTGGTACTGAATTTCTTCTTTGGGGATCACCCGGTAGACAAAAGGGAACTGGGCTTTATTATTATGAAGCTGACCTGTAAAGCCACAACTGACCTTGTGAGGAAAGGAAGAAAAAAGTGTCTGATTGCCAATCAAAATAGGGAAGAGATATTTATTTCTCTCGCTTGGATTACTGCAATGCACTCTATGTGGGGCTACCTTTGAAGGTGACCCGGAAACTACAACTAATCCAGAATGTGGCAGCTAGACTGGTGACTGGGAGCGGCCGCCGAGACCACATAACACCGGTCTTGAAAGACCTACATTGGCTCCCAGTACGTTTCCGAGCACAATTCAAAGTGTTGGTGCTGACCTTTAAAGCCCTAAACGGCCTTGGTCCAGTGTCTCCACCCCCATCGTTCTGCCCGGACACTGAGGTCCAGCTCCGAGGGCCTTCTGGCGGTTCCCTCACTGAGAGAAGCAAAGCTACAGGGAACCAGGCAGAGGGCCTTCTCGGTAGTGGTGCCTGCCCTGTGGAACGCCCTCCCATCAGATGTCAAAGAGAAAAACAACTACCAGACTTTTAGAAGACATCTGAAGGCAGCCCTGTTTAGGGAAGCTTTTAATGTTTAATAGACTATTGCATTTTAATATTCTGTTGGAAGCTGCCCAGAGTGGCTGGGGAAACCAGCCAGATGGGCGAGGTATAAATAAATTTGTTGTTGTTGTTGTTGTTGTTGTTGTTGTTGTTGTTGTTGTTGTTGTTGTTTACCTGAAATGATTAAAAAATTGTGCTGGCAGGAGCTGATGGGAATTTTGGTCTGAAATATCTGGAGGGTGCCAGGTTGGCAGAGGCTAGAAGAAAGGTTCCTGGATCTAGTATTGTGCTATAGCTAAGGATTTCCCACTTTGCGATGCTCCTTCTAGACCCACATAAGTGGAATTCTATGCTGTCAAAGTTGTCCTCTTTCTATGCACACGACTTCATACCTGTGGGATTTTGTAGATGCCTGACATGTCCGAAATTTCTTTTGAGATGACAGAATCAGCCCCTTCGAGGACAGCCAGAAGTCCATTCCTTTTTCCACAGCTGTAGTTTGGAATGTTGCTTGTGCCAAGGTCCAACATTGCATTGGAAGTCGTCCTTCTATCAAAATAGTTCTCATAGAGATTGTAGCCCAGGGTGATGTTGGGTAGGATCCTGGGATCCCGATTGATCTCCTGGACGGTGAACAAGAAGAATAAGATGTACCAGTAGTAGTAACTTTTTGAACTGCAAAAAAGAAACCAGAAGGTGTCAAAGCACTATTCACCATTTAATGAAAACCAACATTGTCTTCAAATCATGGTTTGTAGATCCAGTATGCAATTATTATTATTCATAGTATTATATATTTATACTCCACCTTTACCCCTAATGGGACTCAGGACAGTTTACAGATAAAAAAAATGAAAGAAATAAAATCCAGGCTTTTCAGAAATTCCCTATGTTTCACACCACCCTCACTCTCCTCATGCAGGTGGGATATTTTAATCCCCAACCAGGTACATTAATTCAATGCATTAGTTTGATCTCCGGCAAGAGTCATTTGCATTCTTCTGTTGCCATTTTCAACAGGCAGCGCAGCAGCTTAGCTAGAGCAGCATTTTAGCCAGGAAGAGCCAGGGAACAAGAAAATGGGGCAGGTGTGTGGGGATCCTGCTGCTGGACTCCAACTCCAGTGTGGTGTAGTGGTTAAGAGCGGTAGACTCATAATCTGGTGAACCGGGTTCGCGTCTCCGCTCCTCCACATGCAGCTGCTGGGTGACCTTGGGCTAGTCACACTTCTTTGAAGTCTCTCAGCCCCACTCACCTCACAGAGTGTTTGTTGTGGGGGAGGAAGGGAAAGGAGAACGTTAGCCACTTTGAGACTCCTTCTGGTAGTGATAAAGCGGGATGTCAAATCCAAACTCTTCTCCTTCTCTTTCTCTTTCTCCTTCTCCTTCTACTTCTCGTTCTTTGTCACGTTGCGTGAGTTCCAAAAAAGACGAAGAGTTTGACCTGCAAAGCTCTGAGTGAAAGTGTGTGCCCACACCCGAACTCAGGCTATTTTTATTACATCCAGCACTTCATCACAGAATTCAAAAGACCAATGAGACTCTCCCAGCACACCCCCAAAATCCCACTTGGGAACAGGGTCATGAACAAAGACTCTTTGAAGCTTGCAGGACATTATTTCCCAGGAACTAACTTCCCTTACTACGGACCCATTTGCATTCCAAAGACCAGGTAGATTAAAGGAGACAGGAGATAGAGAGAAAGGAAGAATCAACATCCTGGCAGATCCCTGCCTTTTGGCATGCCTGTTTACCAATCAATTACCTTATCAGGCACCCAGGATTTTAACATATCTACTTCAAAGTGAAAAGATACAATCTGGGTATCGAAGGAACACTTCTACCAAGCCAGTTGTAAATGAAGACACAGCATTTTGGCTCTTAAGGCTTAATTCTAAGAGAGACGTGACTAGCCCGTCTCGAGATCATGGAAGGCAGAAACAGCCAATTACTGTATATTCTGGCGTATAAGACTACTTTTTAATCCAGGAAAATCTTCTCAAAAGTCGGGGGTCATCTTATACGCCACGTGGAGAATCTGTGGTCGAGTATATCTCAAACTCTATATTTTAACTGCAAAAGTTGGGGGTCGTCTTATACGCCCAGTCGTCTTATACGCCGGAATATACAGTATATGCCAAGTAAAATGATTCACAAGAAATCATACTCTAATCTAGACCAGCAAGGAACAGCTACATTCTACACAATCTCAAATGAATCTCCGAATGCCATTGTTCCACTCACACAATGTCCAGCCAGTGTATCATTCCTCATAATAATCTTCCATGAGTGCAACACTTCTTCTTCTTCTTCTTCTTCTTCTTCTTCTTCTTCTTCTTCTTCTTCTTCTTCTTCTTCTTCTTCTTCCCATCAGCCTCAGCCAGCAGGGCAAATGACTGGCAGCTATAATTCAGCAATTGCTGGAGGATCACAGGCTCCCAGACCTGAAATAATAGTTGTTTCCCTGATATATACGTACAAACCTTTGGAGTGATGGTGACATTCATCTGCATATAATTACTTACACTAGAAGCTTCGGTGAGGGGGTCTGGGAAAAGCTGTATGGCGCTTGTTTATAAATATTTCTTGGAGATATAATCCCATTAATGAAGAAGTCGCCAGGCCGGTAGAAATTGAATGCTTCATTTTCCCCCTTCATCAGATTCAAGGAGCATGTTGCCTTCAGTTTCCCGCAGACTTCATGGGGCATTAGCAGCAGCAGTAGCAACAGCAGGAATATCATTCTGCCTCTGTGGTTGCTTTTACCTCCAGAGACAGTTAAGCAGAAGAAATGAAAAACTCTTGCAAGACCAAAGCTGGTGTAGTTTCACCAGTATGCATGCTGTTCAGCTATGGCTTCAGAGCCATTAAACCTCAGACAGGAATATATCCCACTTCCCCTATGGGAAATCTTGATTCAATCTGTCTCTGACACTCCACCCCCCCCCCAAAAAAAACCCACAGCGCAGCAAATAAGCACTTGCTTCTGTTCTTTCTGATGCTTTCGAAAGTTGCAGAAACACATTTGGCAAGAACAAATCACTATGATTTGGATAATTATAAGGCAAAGAAGTTTCATCTCTGCAATATTCTGGAGTCTCTTGGTGACTTGAGGGGCAGACGCAGAGCCGGAGAAAAACGTATTTGCAAAAAGTCACAGATGTGGCTCCGAAGTTTGAGGTATGATCCAGCACGCCTCTTACTTCCCTCTCAGCAAACTTTAGGCCAAACTCCCCCCCCACACACAAAACCAGGCACATATAATCACAGAATTGTATAATTGGAAGGGATCTAGTGCAATTCCCACATTGCTTCAGGTCCTAGTCTCCAGGGCAGGCAAAAGCAAGCTCGCTCCATCTTCCATGGGACAGCTCTTTAGATAAGCCTATCATATCTCCTCTCACTGTCCTCTTCTCCAGGCTAAACATAGTGAACTCTCTCAACCATTTATCATAAGGCTTCCAGACCCTTGATCATCTTGGTTGCCCTCCACTGCACATGTTCCAGCTTGTCAATACTGTATCCATCTTAAATTGTGGCACCCAGAACTAGACACAGTATTCCAAGGCAGAATAGAACAATACTATTGCTTCCCTTGCTCTGGGCACTATACTTCTGATGATGCAACCTAGAATAATGTCAGCTTTTCCACTGCTGCATCATACTGTTGACTCATGTTAAGCTTGTGGTCTACCAAGACTCCTAGATCCTTTACACATGTATTACTGGCAAGCCACATGTCCCCCATCTTAAAGTTGTGCAGCTGGTTCATTTTGCCTAAGTTTTGAACCTGACATTTGCATGCCAGGGCTCCAAGACCAAGGAACTTCTTATGTATTGAGTCACCTGATAAGACATTAGCATATAGATTTTGGGTTCAAAGAGGTCACAATTTTACTGGATACAGATGGAAAAGTTTTGGCAAAGGCATTGAGTGAAGACATTTAACTAAATACAGCCCATCTTCTAGGGTGCTTATCTAAGGGTAACTGATACCATGGGAAGGGGGGACTATGACCTACATCAAATAGGGATACCCCTTGAGGGTTCCCTTTGGAGGAGTGCTAAGGCATCCAGACCGAAGCAACTCCTCACAGATCCCTTAAACAGGTATCCCTCAACTAAGGATGGGCAGGCAGAGGCTACAACCTCCCCTCCAGCCAAGACTAAGGCTTACCCAACACCTAACCTAACAAAGTTATGACAATTGCTGTGAAGTAGGTGAAAGCCAAGTAGTTGGTGCCAATTTGCCAAGTGGAAAAGGTCCTGCTTGGTCCTGAAGACAGGAGCCTAAAAAGTCCATAGCAAGGTCTTAGCAAGAAAGAAAAAACATATGAAAAAAGAATTGGAGGGTGGGATATATGACAGGAAAGCCGAGATTCCCAAAGCAAGAGACTGATCTGTCATTAATCAAAAACTATAGGCCAATTTCGTTATTAAATAACGATTATAAATTATTTGCAAACATATTAGCCAATAGAATGAAAGGAATATTGTTAGATATAATACATCATGACCAAGCAGGATTTCTTCCAGGTCATCAGATGAAAGATAATATAAGGAACATTAACTGACGTCATAGAGTATGTGGAGGTAAGAAATGAAAAAGAAGCAGCCTTGATGTTTATTGATACTGAAAAGGCATTTGATAATATTTCTTGGTCTTTTATGCATAAGGTTTTAGAAGAGATGAATTTCGGAGAAAGGTTCAGAAGAGGAATAGATGCAATTTATTCAAAGCAAAAAGCAAGATTAATTGAGAATAGTGTTATTACTGAGAATTGCAAAATTTTGAAAGAGGCAAGACAAGGATGCCCCTTGTCACCATTATTGTTTAGCTTAGTATTAGAGGTTCTGGTGAGAAATATAAGAGCAGAAGAAACCACCAGAAGAATAAAAGTAGGAAACAAAGCATATAAATTTAAAGCATTCGTGGATGACCTTGTGATAACAGTTGAAGACCCTTTAAACTCATTACCAAAAGAATTAGAAAAAAATACCGGAATTTGGACAAGTATCAGGTTTTAAATTGAATAAAAATAAGACTAAGCTTTTAGTGAAGAATGTTTCAGAGCAAGATAAAAGGGAGATACAGCAGAAGAGATAAGTATGTATAAAAACGTTAAATATTTGGGAATATGGTTGACAGTCAAGAATATTAATATATTCAAAGATATTTATGAAATAAATAAAAGGGAATTTAGAAATTTGGGGAAGGATGAGTTTGTCATTATTAGGTAGAATTTCAGTGATTAAGATGAACGTATTGCCAAAAATTTTGTTTTTATTTCAGTCAATACTGGTGGTAAGCAGTGTGAGCTGTTTCAAAGAATGGCAAAAAGACATTAGAAGATTTAACTGGAGAGGGGGGGAAACCAAGAATTAAACAAAAATTATTAATAGATGTTAAAGATAGAAGAGGTTTCTCACTACTGGATTTAAGATTATATTATAAAGCATCATGCATTTGCTAAATCCGGGATTGGATACATTTAACAAATGCTGATTTGTTAGATTTGGAAGGTAATAGATTTGTTTGGCATGCATATGGTATCATCCTAAATCCTAACCTTTGGCAGCATTAGTTACCCTTCCCAGTTTGGATTCATCTGCAAATTGGATTAATATCATCTCAACTCGTTCGTCCAAGTCATTCATAAAGATGCTGAAAAAAATAAATAAATTCTTGGGAAAGATAAAAAAAAAACTCTTCCCCAAAAAATTTATTTGAAAGAATCAAATCCTTTTAAAAAAAATTCCTTAAAAAGTCTTTGAAAGAATCCTTCCAAAAAAAATTAAAAATTGTCCAGTAGCACCTTAGAGACCAATTAAGTTTGTTCGGGTATAAGCTTTCTTGTGCATGCATACTTCTTCAGATACTCTGAAACAGAAGTCACCAGACCCTTATATATAGTGAGAGGGTGGGGAAGACTTGTGGTGGTTTCTGGTTAACAGTCCACAGGATGTTATGTTCTGCACTGGGTGCTCTACCCATGAACGGGTGTTTCCTTGTCTGTATTATACACTTTCTGTTTTTCCTTTGTCTGGGGAGGAAGCAACATGGAGGAGTGAACCCCCAGTTTGTGTACAGTTATGCTTTTGTAATAAACGCCTTAGTTAGAAGCATCTGTCTCAAGAAGCCGTTATTGAGACACACTTCAGACATCATTCATGCTGCGTGTTTCTACTCTGCTAAACAGCCAGTCGGTGCAAAGTCGGAGAAGACTGGGAAGCGTACCGGGCAACAGATTTACAACTGTTATCTTCAGTCGCGCCGGGGAGAGATCGTTGCTACCCTCCGGTCGATCGAAAATACCCATAGGGGTATTACTCAGAAGGGTGGTTGGAATGGGTGATTGGCTGATAGGTATGTATCAAAGATTGAGGGGGACCATCACGCATCACACGGATGTGATGTCACACATGTGCGATGTCGTTTTGTCAGGAGGAGGCCGAGCATGGACCCCAGCAGCTTTAATGCCTGGCGGCTCCTCTTCTCTCATGCTCCGGAGGAACCGGCCACTGAAGCCGACCCACACTCAGCTTCCTCCACCCCCTCAACATTGTGGGGCCCTGCCCCCTGTCAACACATATTGTGGGAGCCATAGTCAGCTTGGCCCCATAGAGTCAGTGCCCCTGGTGATTGGGCATCTTGACCATGAGACTAATAGTTACTTCCCATTTAAGCAAATGATAAAGGGCCAATATTGGTGTGCTGATTTCATGTTTGCTTTTTTTGTATTCTTAAACATGTATATCCTGTTTCCCCAAAAATTTTCACAGGAGATCTTTGTGGATGGTAGATTTCTCTCCACTTATAATGCTGCCCACTTTTTCTAATCCCAACCCCATTTTGTTGCATCATTGTTGAGTTTTTGCAAAACAGGTTTTGCTCCACCCAAGCACCTGCGCAAGGAGAGTTTGTGATCCATTGGAGAGGCAATTCTTCCCCTTATCATTGTGTAAATCATGGTGATTCAGTTCCCTGATTCTGCCAAAGCTCAAGGGACTTCCCTGAATATCACATCTGAGACCATTAGAAGAAACTGCCAGATTTGGGAGCAACAGGAGGCAATTTCTTGCATCATGCCTGAAAAAGGTCGGGGTATAAATATGTTGCACTCCACTAAGATGTTGGGTTGGGGGTTTCAAAATAGCAGGGATGCTGCCAGTGTGATATCACCCTCTTTGAATGAGAAGCCCTGGTGGGACTCCATCTGTATTAGCAAAGTCACAGACTGCAGCTTTGTTCAGTTTTGGCTTCTTTGAAGCAAACAGGCAAGAGGGAAGTGAGTGACAGCCTCAGGCATGTCCATGATAATACTGCTTCTGCTCTACAACGTCTATGGGCAGCTGAAGAGAAAATGTCCCTTGAATTTAGTGAGAGATGAGTATAATCCCTTGGACTCTTATAGAGCAGGAGACCATCTCATCGGTGGGATTCTACCCACACTAACTGGAGTATCCCAGCCAGGCTCTTTCTCCCAGGTTCCCTTTATCCACATACGTCCGTAAGTAACTTATGTGGGGATGAGTTGAATGGTAGTAAATCATAAACCTAATTCATTAATCCTCTTTAAAAGAGATGGTGGGTATTTCTTTGCATCGGTCCCTGCTAAATCCCAGTCTCCTCATATGTCTCTGTTTTGCAATGTGGTTCTGGAATGGAGCAATATGTACCCTCCAGCTATTTTTACCAGCTTATTTTCAATAGCACACTATGATAACAGATTAAAGCCTTTACCTGACCCATAAGATTAGACCGCGATGCATGTCACCAAATCCCCTGGAACTCTACCTTATTTCCTTTTGCATTGTACACCGTCTGGATTTTCTTGTTGTATTGTACACTGTCTGCACAGCTTAGAGATTTAAGTGAAAGGTAAGTGGCAGATCCCAGCTCCTGCCAACCTAGCAGTTCGAAAGCACGTCAAAGTGCAAGTAGATAAATAGGTACCACTCTGGCGGGAAGGTAAATGGCATTTCCGTGCGCTGCTCTGGTTCGCCAGAAGCGGCTTAGTCATGCTGGCCACATGACCCCCAAAGCTGTCTGCGGACAAATGTCGGCTCCCTCGGCCAGTAAAGCTAGATGAGCACTGCAACCCCAGAGTCGTCCGCAACTGGACTTAACTGCCAGGGGTCCTTTACCTTTTTAAAGTGGCAGATAAATTCTCTGGAATAAACAAATACGTATCAGGATAATTTTTTTCCTAACGTGCTTTAAAGCACAATAAGTGAACTCATTATTGTTTTTAATCAAATCAGACAGGGAAGTGGGTTTCCTTCTGTTTACCACCTCCAAAACACACAATCACAGATGCACAACTGCCTTGGGTTGTAGCATCCTAATAAGGAAAGGGGAGGTGACCTGCTACAGGCTACTCTGACCGGCAGCCACTCACTGGGCCCGGTCTTCCATGGCAGAGGACATTTATGTCTCCTTCTTGATTATTTTTAAATGTAATTCCTGTCATCAAGGCTTGGAACCATCTGTATAGAGAGGGCATGTGCTCTGTCACTGGGCTTGCATTAATTACTGCAGTTTAAAAGTTTGATTATCATTAGCATTATTATTGCATCATGAATTAGTATGAAAAGTTTTTTTGTGTGTGTAATCTTAGAAGGAGGGACCCAGGTGGCGCTGTGGGTTAAACCACAGAGTCTAGGGCTTGCTGATCAGAAGGTCGGCGGTTCGAATCCCTGCCATGGGGTGAGCTCCCGTTGCTCGGTCCCAGCTCCTGCCCACCTAGCAGTTCGAAAGAACGTCAAAGTGCAAGTAGATAAATACGGACC
This sequence comes from Lacerta viridis, assembly GCA_900245905.1. NCBI lineage: Eukaryota > Metazoa > Chordata > Lepidosauria > Squamata > Lacertidae > Lacerta > Lacerta viridis. The sequence goes on along the minus strand of OFHU01004322.1, from coordinate 159,853 downwards.
GCTCCGGCGGGAAGGTAAACGGCGTTGTCATGCTGGCCACATGACCCGGAAGCTGTCTGCGGACAAACGCCGGCTCCCTCGGCCTATAGAGCGAGATGAGCGCCGCAACCCCAGAGTCAGACACAACTGGACCTGATGGTCAGGGGTCCCTTTACCTTTTACCTAATGTTAGAAGGTTCTACAATCCTAGAAGGTGGCATGGCTGTGACTGTCAAGACAGACACTGTCACTTCTGAATATACCACTACATTACTGGATAGACAGATCTGCTTCGCCTTTGTCACGAGGATTTAATAGGGTTGGCTATTCAAATCCTGTTTACGACTGAGTGTGAGTATCAGCCTAAAACTAAATTTGCATCGCTTGGAAATGCCCTTCATATTGCAGAATGTGGAATGTTACATGAGTTGTTAAATTGAGGGTGATGATGCAGCATATATGATACCTTGCAGAAGTCCAGACATAGTTTTACACCACTTTCTGGCCTTCCTGCTCGCCATCCAGGAGATCAACCAGAATCCCAGCCTCTTACCCAACATCACCCTGGGCTACAATACCTATGAGAACTATTTCAATGCAAGAATCACATACGACGCCATGGTAGAGCTGCTCTTTACCGGCCATGCAAGTATTCCAAACTACAGGTGTGGAAGGCAGAATGACCTGCTGGCTGTCCTTGAAGGTGCTGATTCTGAAATCGCTGTCCATATTTCAAACATGTTGGGCACCTACAAAATCCCACAGGTGTGAAATGGAGAACACTTTAATTTCACTTTGCTTTGAATGGTCTTTATCTCTGTCTGAGGGACAAAGTTACTGTCAGTGTAGAGCTTTGTTTGTCCTTTCAACAGACTTCTTTATTTCTAAGTCCTTCTGCTAGATTATGCAGTGTTTAATTTTACTCGGCACAGAATGAATACAACAGAGAGCCTATTGACATAATGTTAGTATGCCCAGGGTTTGGTCACTTAGTATAGTCCAGGGCTGCAACTGAGTCCAACTTTTGTTGTTGTTGTTCAGTCGTTCAGTCGTGTCCGACTCTTCGTGACCCCATGGACCAGAGCACGCCAGGCACGCCTATCCTTCACTGCCTCTCGCAGTTTGGCCAAACTCATGTTAGTAGCTTCAAGAACACTGTCCAACCATCTCATCTCCTTGTGCCCTCCATCTTTCCCAACATCAGGGTCTTTTCTAGGGAGTCTTCTCTTCTCATGAGGTGGCCAAAGTACTGGAGCCTCAACTTCAGGATCTGTCCTTCTAGTGAGCACTCAGGGCTGATTTCTTTGAGAATGGATAGGTTTGATCTTCTTGCAGTCCATGGGACTCTCAAGAGTCTCCTCCAGCACCATAATTCAAAAGCATCAATTCTTCAGCGATCAGCCTTCTTTATGGTCCAGCTCTCACTTCCGTACATTACTACTGGGAAAACCATAGCTTTAACTATACGGACCTTTGTCGGCAAGGTGATGTCTTTGCTTTTTAAGATGCTGTCTAGGTTTGTCATTGCTTTTCTCCCAAGAAGCAGGCGTCTTCTAATTTCGTGACTGCTGTCACCATCTGCAGTGATCATGGAGCCCAAGAAAGTAAAATCTCTCACTGCCTCCATTTCTTCCCCTTCTATTTGCCAGGAGGTGATGGGACCAGTGGCCATGATCTTAGTTTTTTTGATGTTGAGCTTCAGACCATATTTTGCGCTCTCCTCTTTCACCCTCATTAAAAGGTTCTTTAATTCCTCCTCACTTTCTGCCATCAAGGTTGTGTCATCAGCATATCTGAGGTTGTTGATATTTCTTCCGGCAATCTTAATTCCGGTTTGGGATTCATCCAGTCCAGCCTTTCGCATGATGAATTCTGCATATAAGTTAAATAAGCAGGGAGACAATATACAGCCTTGTCGTACTCCTTTCCCAATTTTGAACCAATCAGTTGTTCCATATCCAGTTCTAACTGTAGCTTCTTGTCCCACATAGAGATTTCTCAGGAGACAAATGAGGTGATCCGGCACTCCCATTTCTTTAAGAACTTGCCATAGTTTGCTGTGGTCGACACAGTCAAATGCTTTTGCGTAGTCAAGTCTTGCTTCTTAGCAGACCTTGTTAGGATTGTTCCTGGCACAATTTAACTACACACACACACACACACACACACACACACTCCCTGGGAAAGACCCTGATGTTGGGACAGATGGAAGGCACAAGGAGAAGGGGACGACAGAGGATGAGATGGTTGGACAGTGTTCTTCGAAGTGACTAGCATGAGTTTGGCCAAACTGCGGGAGGCAGTGGAGGATAGGGGTGCCTGGTCCATGGGGTCACAAAGAGTCACGGAGTCATGACTGAACAATATATGTGTGTGTGTGTGTGTGTGTGTGTGTGTGTGTATATATATATATATATATATATATATATATATATATATATAGGATATGGAAATTCTGTAATTCTGTGATATGGAGATGAGACATGGATACAAGGGGATTCAAAGGAAACCAAGCAAGACACTTTTCTCTTCCATTCCCATCTAGGTTAGTTATGGTTTTGTCTCCCATGATGTCAATGATAAAACTCAGTTCCCCTTTTTATACCGAATGCTCCCCAACAATGATCACCAATACACAGGGATTGTCAAGCTGCTCCTGCATTTCAGGTGGACGTGGATCGGTCTCTTTGCTCCAGACAATGACAACGGAGAAAGGTTCGTGAGGTCCTTGACCCCTATGCTCACCTCCAATGGGATTTGTGTTGGCGTCTCATACAGAATCCCAGAATTGACTCAGTATGCAGTGAAAATTCAGGTTGATTCAATCCACACATGGAGACAAGTCAGGTTATTTGTTTACTATGCAGAGACTCGTTCTTTCATCAATGGAGTATTCTTTATGATTCAAATACTCACATTGGTGCTAGAGTCCACTGAGGGGAAAGTCTGGATCACAACAGCTTTGTGGGACATCACCCAGACGTTGTCTAACTGGAAAATACGTTTGCAGCACTCCCACTGGTTTTTTTCCTTCTTAATTCACACAGAGATTGCCCTAAAACATAATGATTTTGTCTCGGATCACTTAGTTCCTTACTGGGATGAAGTGTTTGATTGTTTCTTTTCGAAGCACACATTGTCTGCGAAAGAACGTTACAGATGTGAACAAAAAGGTGAATTGCCCCTGGATGTCCTCAAGCAGAGTCTTTCTCCAGACAACTACAACGTCTACAGCAGTGTGTATGCTGTGGCACAGGCCTTAAATGCTTCCTACTCATCCAGATCCAAGCAGGTGGCAACGATGGGTGGATTAAACAGACGGAGGCTTCAGAGGCCACAGCCATGGCAGGTATATCCTTTTCCATCACTGATAGCGCCACTGAAATACAGCGGTGCCTCGCTAGACGAAAAACTCGCTAGACGAAAAACTCGCTAGGCGAAAGGCATTCGCTAGCGAAAGGGAGACTCGCAAGACGAAGTTTCCTATTGCCGCAACTTGCAAAATGAAAACGTTTTGTGCTCCCCCCCCCCGGAAAACCGCCACGCTTCTTCTGACCGTGCCTCGCAAGACGAAATTTCCTCTAGACGACGGCACTCGCAGAATGAATTAATTTCGTCTTGCAAGGCACCACTGTACACGTATTATATGCGTAAAGATACCGGTCTCCACTGTGCCTCCTTCCAAAAGAACACAAACCCTGGTTCAGAGCCTATATTCCTAGAACGTGCTACCACTTGGCAATGTTTGAGGTGGCCAGTAACACTATTTTGAAAAGTTTTTAATTTGCTATGCTTTAGAACTCATTTTAAGGCTTCGTAATCATATTTTTCATGATGTATCCTGAACCCCAGGAGCAGGTTTTTTTCTTTTTGTTTTTATTCAGATGCATTTAGGTGTTGTTCTGAATCAATATATTGGGCTGAGTTTTCAAAACTGCACTGATATTTGGGATTCCTGAGCAAAGTTTGGTCTTAAAGGAATGAACAAGGGAATTCATATTGCTGAATAGAAACCTTTAACTGTATATAAATTTTCACCTATAAATTTCTAGTACCTTCTCTTATGGGGTTATGTATCAAGTCTCCTTCCAGGAGGAAGATTAGAAAAAATAAGAGACCTGCACAGGGAACCTCAGAATTTAAGTTCTATCAGAAATTTTTCTCTGATGGAACTTCTCATGAGAAGGGCATTTGCAAGGCTATTTTGCAAAAAAAGAAGTAGAAAACAGAAGAGAAAAAGGAATAACTTATGGGCTCATGTTTCGGAGAGAGCTAACAAGTAGTAAGTACTTTATTACGGTCGACGACCAGCACACACACACACACACACACACAAAAGACACATACAGAATCAATAATAATTGCAGTTTAAAATTGATCTGAGATTTGATCTAAAAGGGGTTGGCCGTCTTAAAATTAAAGTACATTAAAATTAATAATTATTGCTTTAAAAGAATAAATTTAGAAATTAATTAAAAAATCAACAATTCAGATTATTATAATACTTAAATCAAAAGAAGGATCAGGAGCCACCTAATTGTGCGGACCGAAGCTTAATAGCGACAGCACAGAACTTTGCCACCGCAGCTGTGACCTTAGGGTTGGCATCTGAGAGGAGCCAATGGGCGTAGTGTTCTTCGGGACAACCAGGAGACTCACATAATAGCGGAGAGATAAGTTCATTCCGTAAAGCCCTATAAAAGCAGCAACGGAGAAGTACGTGGTCTGTAGTCTCTACTTCTCCGGAGTCGCATGGACAGAGTCTGTCGCCCAAAGGAACCCCCCTATACCTCCCATCCAATACGGCAGATGGCAGGACATGATTTCGGGCCAGTGTGAACGCCCTTCTGTGGGATGGGACCTCGAGCTGAGTAAAATACCTAGCTGGGAGTTGTAAGTATCTCCGCTCCTCTGGGGTTAAAAAAAGAGGGACTTTACTTAAGTCATTTTGCCTCTCGATAACCATTAGCCTTGCTGTGTTGTAACTATGTGAACACAGGTAAGCTGGATGTAGACCTATGCTCGTCATCTTGTTTTCTATGGCTTTGCTCCAAGAGGAGCGATGTTTATCTTTTAATATCAATGGGGCAAGGCCCTGAGGATTAAGATGAACTTTCAGCCAAAGGTTACAGGCCTGCGTCCAGAGTCTCGCCTCGACGCAGACCATGCCTGTTTCGAGATGAAAAGCAGCATTTGGCACACATGTAGGCACCTGGAGGGCTGAGAGCTAACAAGAATCCCATTTGGGCTTCTTTCGAATACAGTTTCTTTGAACCTCTTGTAGGGTGGACTAAACTCGGCTCCAATTTTATGAAATATCCTATTATCCTGGAGACTATTAAAGCACCTATAAAAATTTGGATGAATATAAATAAAAATAATAAGGATGACCCCTATCAGCATGAGAAATTAACAATATGGGCCAACCCAAAATTAAAAATTGGAAAGCAAGTAATAATTTGGCAAAACTGGATGAAAAAAGGTATTTTGACATTGAATCAATTAATTGATGAAAATTATAAATTTGTGGAATATAAGACTTTGCAAGTAAAGTATGGATTAACTAGTGAAACGCAATGGCAATACATCCAATTGAAACATTTGTTGGAAAGGCAGTTTGGCCCTGACGCTATAGCAGCATCGGAAACACCTATGCTGCTACAAGATTTAATCTCTGCAACAAAAACAAAAAACTCTACACTTGCACTATATAAAACCCTACTCAACAGGAAGAAATATGATCTAGAATATGATAGACAAAAATGGAGTGAAGAGTTAGGGGTACAGATAACTAATGATATATGGGAGTCAAGTATAAACTCAATAGAAATAGCCTCTATGGATTTAAGACTAAGACTTATTCAACAGAAAATAATATTTAGAGTCCACTGGACTCCAGCAAAACTATACCAGAAGAAAATAACAAGTGCAGACAATTGCTGGAGATGTGGGAGTAAAAAGGCGAACTTAGTACATATGTTGATTAATTGCCCGATGATAAGATCATTTTGGTGTGAGGTGAGGATATTTATAGCAAGAGTAATAAAAAGGAATTGTCATTTAGGGGAACTGAATTTAATTCTAAATTATATTCCGGAAACGTGGGAGACTTCAAGGGGTCAAAAAAAATGGATATACCGTGCTATATTAGAAGCAAAAAAACTTGTTTTGATGAATTGGAAAAGCCGTAAAAAGATTCAATTGAGCACATGGATTGATAATATGGACAGATTAGCTACATATGAACGAATTGCATGTCGTCGCAAATTAAGAATGGATAAATATGAAGAAATCTGGAATGAATATTTAAGTGATAAGGCGGACAGTGGTGGGAGGTAGAGGGAGGCGAGAGAGGTGGGGAAACAGTGTTGTAAAAAAAAAAGGTGTAGTCATAGGTATATCAGTGTATTTAAATTTGAATTGTCAAACTGTGTTATTATGGTTTTTATTGTTTGTGTTTTTTGTGGTTGATGCTTGTATCAAAAATAAAAATAAAAAGATAATAATAAATAAAATAATAATAATAATAATAAATGTTTCGGAGAGGGTTGGTGTGGGTTGAAAAGGATATGTTTTTTATTATTTCTCTTGTTTATATGGTTTAGACCTATGGATTTGGATGTTGACACGAGGAGAGGATGTTAAGAAGTAATAGCCAATATTTCGAGACCGGAGGGAGGGAAGGGTGGGGAAAATGAATCATAGAATCATAGAATCATCGAGTTGGAAGAGACCACAAGGGCCATCCAGTCCAACCCCCTGCCAAGCAGGAAACACCATCAAAGCATTCCTGACAGATGGCTGTCAAGCCTCCGCTTAAAGACCTCCAAAGAAGGAGACTCCACCACACTCCTTGGCAGCAAATTCCACTGTCGAACAGCTCTTACTGTCAGGAAGAATTAAGGGGCTAAATTAGGATAATAGGGGTAATTTGGATAGGGTCAAAGAAAGTTTCAGAAGTACGTAGGAGCCGAGGCTTGAGTTTAAAATTTTAGGAGTTAAGGGTGATATTATATTACATGTTTAAAAAGATAAGGAGAAAATATTTGGAGTTTGGGTGAAAACAGATTTGACTATGATTGGAAAACTGGTAAAGAGGATAGACAGTGAACTCAGCAGGGGGGGAGACCTGAGGAAGTTCAATACACGATGAAATAGAGGAAAGGAATAATGTCGGGCCTATGGAAAATGGCCGGACTTAAGCAATGATTATTAATATGTTTAACATGTTAAATTAGAAATGTTTAATATTTGCTCCTGTGAGAGAGGGGTGTGGATAATTGCTTCCCTCAGTGGGAGGGGGGAGGAAGGATGAAAAATTTAACTGTTTATGTAATGTGCTTTAAAAAACCAATACATTTTTGATTTTAAAAAAATAAGTTCCATCAGAATTTTTCTACATCACTATGTTTTTACCCAATACCTTCTCAGAGCCTAATAGATTTTTCAAAATACATATTTTTAGTTCTGAGGCAAAGTTTGCTTTTAAAGGAATGAGCAAGGGAATTTGTGTTTTCTGTGTGTGCCATTGTAGTTCCACCCTTTCCTAAGTAACTTTGAGTGTTACAATACTTCCATGGATGGCGTGTATTTGGACAAAGATGGGGAACTTGCAGCCAGCCTTGATATTTTGACCTCAGTAGTGTGGCCCAACACTTCAGTGGCTTCAGTGAAAATTGGGAGTCTAGAGCGGCAGGCATCCCCAGAAACCAGGTTCTTCATTGACCGGGATGCCATTGTGTGGCTCAATGGACTTACCCAGGTGAGGAAAGCCATAGATGGAGAATTTTAGAATGTTGATTGCTGTTGATGCCTCTCACACGTTGCAATCTTTTTAAGCATAGGCCAAATACCAATAAAATCCAAAAGGTGCACCTGCACACCTCTTTCCCTGACTAGGGCTGGCAGTGGCTGTGGCATGCAGACCAGCCCAAACGCAAGCCACTGCCAGCCTGAGCAGAGAAAGGACCCCGGCTCTTACCTGATCTTCACTGCGACAGCCTCGCTCTGATACATCATTTTTACTTCCAGAGCACAGCGCACCCCTAATAATAATAATAATAATAATAATAATAATAATAATAATAATACATTTCTTGTAAAATGCACACCGGGCCCCCAAAAGAGGACATGTGTAGAGAAACCCAGACAGATGTCAACAGTAGGTAATTAATTAGATATGACCAAAGGCAGAAATCAGTTTAGAAAATTTATTCACTAACTAAAAGTGGAAACAAAATAAAAAATAAAAAAATTCATTCCAGTAGCACCTTAGAGCATAGCTGTCAACTCCCTCCCCCCCTTTTTTAAAGGAAATTCCCTTATTCCGAATAGGATTCCTCACAAGAAAAGGGAAATGTTGACAGCTATGCCTTAGAGACCAACTACCGTATTTTTCGCTCCATAAGACACACTTCTTTCCTCCTAAAAATTAAGGGGAAATATCTGTGTGTCTTATGGAGCGAATGGTGGTCCCTGGAGCTGAATTGCCCAGGGGCCAAAAGAGGATCATGCTTTTTATTTTACAAAGAGAAAAGGGGTGTTGAAAGGACCCCGCTCAGCAGCTGATCAGCAAGAGATCGGGAGAGAGATAAGAGTCCCCGGCTCCCTTTCAGCCCCCCCCCTTGCCCAGGCCTCCATTGTTGAATGTGCTGCAGAGGGAGGTTGTTTGTTTCCCCAGCGACATGTGACTGGCTGATTAGATTATCTGTCTGGAAACTGTAGAAAAGGCTCCCTTTCCTTTAGAAGCTGCAGAAATGTGAGTTGAACCCCATAAAAATGGGGCTTTTCCTCTTTGCTTTTCCCCCTTTGCAAAAAAAGCTGCAAAACTTTTAGCTGATCCTCAAAAAAACAGGGCTTTTAGAGGAGGAAAACCAGAAAAAAAAATTCATTGTTTCCTCCTCTAAAAACAAGGTGCGCCCTATGGTCCAGTGCGCCCTATGGAGCAAAAAATACAGTAAGTTTATTATTGGTATGAGCTTTCGTGTGCATGCACACTTCTTCAGATACAAAGAAACAGAAGTCACCAGACCCCGGCTACCTACCTGTAACTAGAACTAAAAGTGGAAAACTAGAGAATGCAGCTTCTCAAGGACAACTGGCCATTCTGAACATTGGGACGGGCACACCTAAGAAACTGGAGTCATCTGCTAGTGAAATAAGGCTATGCCTTTTCTTTGTCTTTGACTCAGTTCTGTAGCTTATTGATCCACATCTAACACTTTTCCTTCTCTTTATGGTTAGACCTTGCCACAGTCACAGTGCACCAAAAGCTGTCACCCAGGATACGTCAAGGTGATTCAGGAAGGAAAGCCATTGTGCTGCTATGCTTGTGCACCATGTGCAGAAGGGACATTCTCCACTCGGGAAGGTAAGGGGTGCCAGGGAGAAAGGAAGCCCTTTCAGGAGAGCACAGACCTCATCTGGGATATGCTTTCTGTATGTTTGCTTAATTTCCAGAAATTGTGAGATGTGATGCTTCCTCATATCTGCAGATTAGAAAAACAAATGCTAACTTCACAATTAATGAGCTGGATGGATGATCCTGGGGGAGGAGGTGGGCCTGAAAAGCAATGTGTGGCATGACAGTTGGTGGCATGTCCCACCAACCATGAAAGTCTGATCCAAAGGGTGCATCTTCAGTAGAAGTAAGCACAGGGAGGGTGAAATCCCTATGTGTACCTTGCAGTCTCATTTGTATAATTTGGAAAATTCTATGCTTTGGGTCTGTCTGCCACCCTGAATGATGTTCCATGGAATATTGAAGTATTTGGATCAATATTATAGATGGAACACTGGTACCATTTTCATAGGAAAATGAAGTCACTCTTGCTCATTACAGATGCAGACCATTGTAACAAATGTCCAGAAGACGAGCATCCGAGCAAGGACCAGGATCAATGTGTCCCCAAGATTATCAGCTTCCTGGCCTATGAAGATGCATTGGGGATCCTCTTGGTTTCCATTGCCCTCCTCTTATTTTTAATCACAAGCTTTGTCTTAGGAATCTGCATTAGATTCCAGGAAACTCCCATTGTCAAAGCCAACAATCGGGACCTCTCCTACATCCTCCTCGTCTCTCTCTTGCTCTCCTTTTTGTCCTCCTTCCTCTTCATTGGCTGGCCAAGGACATTGACCTGCCTTCTCCGACAAACAGCCTTCAGCATCATCTTCTCGGTTGCAGTCTCTTCTGTATTGGCTAAAACCATCACTGTGGTGCTGGCCTTCATGGCCACAAAACCCGGGAACAAGGTGAGGAGATGGCTGGGGAAGAGTCTGGCCAACTCCATTGTCCTTTCCTGCTCCAGTGTCCAAGTTGTCATCTGCACCATCTGGCTGGGCATCTCTCCCCCTTTCCCGGAGTCTGACATGCAGTCTCAGCCTGGAGAGATCATCCTGCAGTGCAATGAAGGGTCTGTTGCCATGTTTTATGGTGCCCTGGGCTACATGGGCTTCCTATCTGCCATCTGCTTCACGGTGGCTTTCCTGGCCAGGAAGCTTCCAGGGTCCTTCAACGAAGCCAAGCTGATCACCTTCAGCATGCTGGTCTTCTGCAGTGTTTGGGTGTCCTTTGTGCCCACCTACCTGAGCACCAAGGGGAAATACATGGTAGCCGTGCAGGTCTTCTCTATCTTGGCCTCCAGTGCTGGGCTTCTGGGCTGCATCTTCCTTCCCAAGTGCTACATTATCATACTGAGGCCTGATCTGAATACTAAGGAGCATCTCACGACAAAATCTAAAGACAGCACATGACTCTTAAAATATTATTTTATAGCTGAACTGCAGTCCAGCAGTAATGGAACTGCAGTACTTTTCATTTAAATGTAGCTTCACACATGATAAATCACACTTGCCAGAATTTATTAAATTTATTTTTTTATTTCATAACATTTACATTCCACTTTGTTGTAGAAAAAACCTCAGAGCAGTTTCCAAAAGGATAGAGCAATAAAATTATAATTTTATTTAAAACCACAGTGAAATCATTTTAAACAAATTAAAACTCATACAAGTTTCATAAATATCTGAGTAGGCCTGTCTAAATAAGAATGTCTTCAGCGGATGCCGAAAAGTCTACCTTGAATGTGTCTGCCTGTTATCAATAAAAATCAATGCATAGTAACTCACTGCTAGTCACAGAGCTTTTGTACTTCATGTTTTAGAAGTGCTTGTTTATTGCAGTGTGACCCATCAAAGTGGCCATTGGCAGCTGCTGGTCTTTACTTCTTGGCTACAGTTGTTTCTGTATAAGGCAGGCATGCTGAGTATTATATACTTTCTGTTTTTCCTTTGTCCGGGGAGGAAACAACATGGAGGAGCGAACCCTCGGTTTGTGTACAGTTATACTTTTGTAATAAACGCTTTAGTTAGAAGCATCTTTCTCAAGAAGCCCTTATTGAGACACACTTCAGACATCATTCATGCTGCGTTTTTCTACTCTGCTAAACAGCCAATCGGTGCGAAGTCGGAGAAGACTGGGAAGCGTACCGGGCAACAGATTTACGACTGTTATCTTCAGTCGTGCTGTGGAGAGGTCGTTGCTACCCTCCTGCCGATCGAAAATACCCATAGGGGTATTACTCAGAAGGGTGGTGGGAAAGGCTGATAGGTATGTATCCAAGGTTGAGGGGGACCATCATGCATCACACTGATGTGATGTCACTCATGTGCGATGTTGTTTCATCAGGAAGAGGCCTAGCATGGAGCCCAGCAGCTTTAATGCCTGGCGGATCCTCTTCTCTCATGCTCCGGAGGAACCGGCCACTGAAGCCGACCCACACTCAGCTTCCTCCACCCCCTCAACATTGTGGGGCCCTGCCCCCTGTCAACACATATTGTGGGAGCCATAGTCAGCTTGGCCCCATAGAGTCAGTGCCCCTGGTGATTGGGCATCTTGACCATGAGACTACTATCTGAAGAAGTGTGCATGCACACAAAAGCTCATACCAAGAACAAACTCAGTTGGTCTCTAAGGTGCTGCTGGAAAGAATTTTCTATTTTGTTATGAGACTAATAGTTAACTCCCATTTAAGCAAATGATGGTGCCAATATTGGTGTGCTGATTTCATGTTTGCTTTTTTTGTATTCTTAAAGATGTATATCCTGTTTCCCCAAAAATTTTCACAGGAGATCTTTGTGGATAGTAGATTTCTCTCCACTTATAATGCAGCCCACTTTTTTTTAATTCCAACCCCATTTTGTTGCATCATTGTTGAGTTTTTGCAAAACAGGTTTTGCTCCACCCAAGCACCTGCGCAAGGAGAGTTTGTGATCCATTGGAGAGGCAATTCTTCCCCTTATCATTGTGTAAATCATGGTGATTCAGTTCCCTGATTCTGCCAAAGCTCAAGGGACTTCCCTGAATATCACATCTGAGACCAATAGCAGAAACTGCCAGATTTGGGAGCAACAGGACGCAATTTCTTGCATCATGCCTGAAAAAGGTTGGGGTATAAATATGTTGCACTCCACTGAGATCTTGGGTTGGGGGTTTCAAAATAGCAGGGATGCTGCCAGTGTGATATCAGCCTCTTTGAATGAGAAGCCCTGGTGGGACTCCATCTGTATTAGCCACAGGTTGTAGTTTTTGTTCAGTTTTGGCTTCTTTGAAACAAACAGGCAAGAGGGAAGTGAGTGACAGCCTCAGGCAATCAGGCATGTCCATGATAATACTGCTTCTGCTCTACAACGTCTATGGGCAGCTGAAGAGAAAGTGTCCCTTGAATTTAGTGACTGATGAGTATAATCCCTTTAACTCTTATAGAGCAGGAAACCATCTCATCGGTGGGATTATACCCACACACAGTGGAGCATCCCCACCAATCTCTTTCTCCCAGGATCCTTTTATCCACATACGTCCGTAAGTAAATTATATGGGGATGAGTTTAATGGTAGTAAATCATAAATCTAATTCATTAATCCTCTTTAAAAGAGATGGTGGGTATTTCTTTGCATCGGTCCCTACTAAATCCCAGTCTCCTCATATGTCTCTGTTTTGCAATGTGGTTCTGGAATGGAGCAATATGTACCCTCCAGCTATTTTTACCATCTTATTTTCAATAGCACACTATGATAACAGATTAAAGCCTTTACCTGACCCATAAGATTAGACCATTATGCATGTCACCAAATCCCCTGGAACTCTCCCTTATTTCCTTCTGCATTGCTGCTTTATTGGTTTTAAGTTGCATTTTTGTTTTAGTGGATTTTCTTGTTGCATTGCACAGCCTCTGCACAGCTTAGAGATTTAAGGGAAAAGTAAGTGGCAGATCCCAGCTCCTGCCAACCTAGCAGTTCGAAAGCACGTCACAGTGCAAGTAGATAAATAGGTACCACTCCGGCGGGAAGGTAAACGGCATTTCCATGCACTGCTCTGGTTCGCCAGAAGCGGCTTTGTCATGCTGGCCACATGACCCCCAAAAGCTGTCTGCGGACAAATGTTGGCTCCCTTGGCCAGTAAAGCTAGATGAGCGCCGCAACCCCAGAGACGTCCGCGACTGGACTTAACTGTCAGGGGTCCTTTACCTTTTTATTTATTTATTTTTAAATAATGTTTATTAATTTTTACATACATTCTTAACATCCATTAATATTCATCTTTTTTTGAATTCCATCAACCACTTCTCAGGATTTTCAAATTTTCTAACTTATTGTATTTCCAACTTCACTATTACTTTTTATCTCAACAATTAATTACTGCCATCCCAAATTATTTCCGTAATATTTCCTAAACATAACCTTACAAAACATCTTGTAAGCCTATTAGTGTGATTTGTTGTTCACAATTGTCTTTCAAATATTTCTCAAACTTAGTCCAATCCTTCAGGAATTCCTGGTCCCGCCGGTTTCAAATTCTTCCTGTCATCTTGTCTAATTCTGCATAGTCCATTAATTTTATCTGCCATTCTTCCATCGTCGGTAATTCTTCTTGCTTCCATTTCTGTGCCAGTAACATTCTTGCTGCCGTTGTTGCATATAGGAACAATTTTTTTATCTTGTCTATTAATCTCTTTTCCTACAATTCCAAGCAGAAATGCTTCTGGTTTCTTTATAAATGTATATTTCAACATTTTTTTCATCTCATTATATATCATTTCCCAGAAGCCTTTCACCTTCTTACATTCCCACCACATATGATCAAACGTTCCTTCTTTCTCTTTACATTTCCAACATTTATTACTTGTTTTATGGGTACTTTACCTTTTTAAAGTGGCAGATAAATTCTCTGGAATAAACAAATACGTATCAGGATTATTTTTTTCCTAGCGTGCTTTAAAGCACAATAAGTGAACTCATTATTGTTTTTAATCAAATCAGACAGGGAAGTGGGTTTTCTTCTGTTTACCACCTTCAAAACACACAATCACAGATGCACAACTGCCTTGGGTTGTAGCATCCTAATAAGGAAAGGGGAGGTGACCTGCTACAGTCTACTCTGACCGGCAGCCACTCACCGGGCCCGGTCTTCTATGGCAGAGGACGTTTATGTCTCCTTCTTGATTATTTTTAAGTGTAATTACTGTCATCAAGGCTTGGAACAATCTGTATAGAGAGGGCATGTGCTCTGTCACTGGGCTTGCATTAAATACTGCAGTTTAAAAGTCAGCATGTTTTATTATCATTAGCATTATTATTGCATCGTGAAATAGTATGGAAAGTCTCCTTTTTTTGCGTAATCTTAGAAGGTTGTACAATCCTAGAAGGTGGCATGGCTGTGACAGTCAAGACAGACACTGACACTTCTGAATATACCACTACATTACTGGATAGACAGATCTGCCTCGCCTTTGTCGTGAGGATTTAATAGGGTTGGCTATTCAAATCCTGTTTATGACTGAGTGTGAGTATCAGCCTAAAACTAAATTTGCATCGCTTGGAAATGCCCTTCATATTGCAGAATGTGGAATGTTACATGAGTTGTTAAATTGAGGGTGATGATGCAGCATATATGATACCTTGCAGAAGTCCAGACATAGTTTTACACCACTTTCTGGCCTTCCTGCTCGCCATCCAGGAGATCAACCAGAATCCCAGCCTCTTACCCAACGTCACCCTGGGCTACAATACCTATGAGAACTATTACAATGCAAGAATCACATACGACGCCATGGTAGAGCTGCTCTTTACCGGCCATGCAAGTATTCCAAACTACAGGTGTGGAAGGCAGAATGACCTGCTGGCTGTCCTTGAAGGTGCTGATTCTGAAATCGCTGTCCATATTTCAAACATGTTGGGCATCTACAAAATCCCACAGGTGTGAGATGGAGTACACTTTAATTTCACTTTGCTTTGAATGGCCTTTTTCTCTGTCTGGGGGACAAAGTTACTGTCAGTATAGAGCTTTGTTTGTCCTTTCAACAGCCTTCTTTCTTTCTAAGTCCTTCTACTAGATTATGCAGTGTTTAATTTTACTCGGCACAGAATGAATACAACAGAGAGCCTGTTGACATAATGTTAGTATACCTAGGGTTTGGTCACTTAGTGTAGCCCAGGGCTGCAACTGAGTCCAACTTACCTGAGGCTAATTCCCAAGAAATTCTTTAAGTCTTGCTTCTTAGCAGACCTCGTTAGGATTGTTCCTGGCACAATTTAACTATACACACACACACACACACACACACTCCCTAGAAAACACCCTGATGTTGGGACAGATGGAGGGCACAAGGAGAAGGGGACGACAGAGGATAAGATGGTTGGACAGTGTTCTTCAAGTGACTAGCATGAGTTTGGCCAAACTGCGGGAGGCAGTGGAAGACAGGAGTGCCTGGTCCATGGGGTCACAAAGAGTTGGACACGACTGAACAATATATATATATATGAAGGATATGGAAATTCTGTGATATGGAGATGAGACATGGATACAAGGGGATTCAAAGGAAACCAAGCAAGACACTTTTCTCTTCCATTCCCATCTAGGTTAGTTATGGTTTTGTCTCCCATGATGTCAATGATAAAACTCAGTTCCCCTTTTTATACCGAATGCTCCCCAACAATGATCACCAATACACAGGGATTGTCAAGCTGCTCCTGCATTTCAGGTGGAAGTGGATCGGACTCTTTGCTCCCGACAATGACAACGGAGAAAGGTTCATGAGGTCCTTGACCCCTATGCTCACCTCCAATGGGATTTGTGTTGCCCTCTCATACAGAATCCCAGAATTGACTAAGTATGTAGTGAATATGCACTTTGATTCATTCCGCACATGGAGACAAGTCAGATTATTTGTTTACTATGCAGAGACTCGTTCTTTCTTGGGTGGAATATTTTTTGTAAATAAAATACTCACATTGTGGCTACAGTCCACTGAGGGGAAAGTCTGGATCACAACAGCTTTGTGGGACATCACCCAGACGTTTTCTGACTTTCGTTTCCAGCACTGCAACTGGTTTTTTTCCTTCTTAATTCACACAGAGATTGCCCTAAAACATGACAAATATGATTTTAGACGCGTAATTCCTTACTGGGATGAATTGTTTGATTGTTTCTTTTCAAAGCACATGTTCTCTGCGAAAGAACGTCACAGATGTGAACAAAAAGGGGAATTGCCCCAGGATGTCCTCAAGCAGAGTCTTTCTCCAGACAACTACAACGTCTACAGCAGTGTGTATGCTGTGGCACAGGCGTTAAATTCTGCTTACTCATCCAGATCCAAGAAGGTGGCAATGATGGGTGGAGGAGACGGGCAGAGGCTTCAGAGGCTACAGCCATGGCAGGTATTCCCTTTTCCATCACGGATAGCTCCACTGAAATGTACGTATTATATGCATAAAGATACCAGTCTCCACTGTGCCTCCTTCCAAAAGAACACAAACCCTGGTTCAAAGCCTATATCCCTAGAACTTGCTACCACTTGGCAATGTTTGAGTGGCACTATTTTGAAAAGTTTTTAATTTGCTATGCATTTGAACTCATTTTGAGGCTTCGTAATCATATTTTACATGGTGTATCCTGAAAACCGGGAGCAGGTTTTTTTGTTTCTTGTTTTTATACAGGAGCATTTAAGTATTGTTCTGAATCAATATAGTGGGCTGAGTTTTCAAAAGTGCACTGATATTTGGGATTCCTGGGCCATGCTGGGAATGAGGCTTCTAGTACCTTCTGTAATGGGGTTATGTATCAAGTCTCCTTCCAGGAGGAAGATTAGAAAAAATGAGAGACCTGCACAGGGAACCTCGGAACTTAAGTTCCATCAGAATTTTTCTACATCACTATGTCTTTACCCAATACCTTCTCAGAGCCTAATAGATTTTTCAAAATACATATTTTTAGTTCTGAGGCAAAGTTTGCTTTTAAAGGAATGAGCAAGGGAATTTGTATTTTCTGTGTGTGCCATTGTAGTTCCACCCTTTCCTAAGTAACTTTGAGCGTTACAATGCTTCCATGGATGGCGTGTATTTGGACAAAGATGGGGAACTTGCAGCCAGCCTTGATATTTTGACCTCGGTAGTGTGGCCCAACACTTCAGTGGCTTCAGTGAAAATTGGGAGTCTAGAGCGGCAGGCATCCCCAGAAACCAGGTTCTTCATTGACCGGGATGCCGTTGTGTGGCTCAATGGACTTACCCAGGTGAGGAAAGCCAAGAATTTAAGAATGTTGATTGCTGTTAAGGCCTCTCACACGTTGCAATCTTTTTAAGCATAGGGCAAATACCAATAAAATCCAAAAGGTGCACCCACACACCTCTTTCCCTGGCTAGGGCTGGCAGTGGCTGTGGCATGCAGACCAGCCCAAACGCAAGCCACTGCCAGCCTGAGCAGAGAAAGGACCCCGGCTCTTACCTGATCTTCACTGCGACAGCCTCGCTCTGATACATCATTTTTACTTCCAGAGCACAGCGCACCCCTAATAATAATAATAATAATAATAATAATAATAATAATAATAATACATTTCTTGTAAAATGCACACCGGGCCCCCAAAAGAGGACATGTGTATGGAAACCCAGACAGATGTCAACAGTAGGTAATTAATTAGATATGACCAAAGGCAGAAATCAGTTTAGAAAATTTATTCACTAACTAAAAGTGGAAACAAAATAAAAAATAAAAAAATTCCTTCCAGTAGCACCTTAGAGCATAGCTGACAACTTTCCCCCTTTTTTTAATGGAAATTCCCTTATTCTGAATAGGATTCATCACAAGAAAAGGGAAAATTTGACAGCTATGCCTCAGAGACCAACTAAGTTTATTATTGGTATGAGCTTTCGTGTGCATGCACACTTCTTCAGATACAAAGAAACAGAAGTCACCACACCCCGGCTACCTACCTGTAACTAGAACTAAAAGTGGAAAACTAGTGAATGCAGCTTCTGAAGGACAACAGGCCATTCTGAGCATCGGGACGGGCCCACCTAAGAAACTGGAGTCATCTGCTAGTGAAATAAGGCTTTGCCTTTTCTATGTCTTTGACTCAGTTCTGTAGCTTGTTGATACACTTCTAACACTTTTACTAGGGTTGTAGCTAAATATTGCTACTTGGTGACAAGAATAAGACATGCAATGATGAAAGCAACCACCAAAGATAATGATTCCAGTCAACCCATAGCAGACGGAGAGGCGACAGAGACTCAGCTTTTAATAGCCATGTTTTTAATAACCAATTTTAAAACTGTGTAATATTCAATCTTATTATAGGATATAGAAACCTAACTTATGAATTGAATTGTATTATTTTTCTGTTGGTCTTTGACCATATTAAAGTTTTACAAATTTACTTACTTACTTACTTATAACACTTTCCCTTCTCTTTATGGTTAGACCTTGCCACAGTCACAGTGCACCAAAAGCTGTCACCCAGGATACGTCAAGGTGATTCAGGAAGGAAAGCCATTGTGCTGCTATGCTTGTGCACCATGTGCAGAAGGCACATTCTCCACTCGGGAAGGTAAGGGATGCCAGGGAGAAAGGAAGCCCTTTCGGGAGAGCACAGACCTCATCTGGGATATGCTTTCTGTATGTTTGCTTAATTTCCAGAAATTGTGAAATGTGATGCTTCCTTATTTCTGGAGATTAGAAAAAGAAATGCTAACTTCATGATTAATTAGCTGGATGGATGATGCTGGGGGAGGAGTGTGCATTAAAAGCAATGTGTGGCATGTCCCACCAACCATGAAAGTCTGATCCAAAAGGTGCATCTTCAGTAGAAGTAAGCACAGGGAGGGTGAAATCCCAAAGTGTACCTTGGAGTCTCATTTGTATAATTTGGAAAATTCTATGCTTTGGGTCTGTCTGCAACCCAGAATGATGTTCCATGGAATATTGAAGAATTTAGATCAATATTATAGATGGAACACAGGTACTATTTTCATAGGACAACGAAGTCACTCTTGCTCATTGCAGATGCAGACCATTGCAACAAATGTCCAGAAGACGAGCATCCAAGCAAGGACCAGGATCAATGTGTCCCCAAGATTATCAGCTTCCTAGCCTATGAAGACACATTGGGGATCCTCTTGGTTTCCATTGCCCTCCTCTTATTTTTAATCACAAGCTTTGTCTTAGGAATCTGCATTAGATTCCAGGAAACTCCCATTGTCAAAGCCAACAATCGGGACCTCTCCTACATCCTCCTCGTCTCTCTCTTGCTCTCCTTTTTGTCCTCCTTCCTCTTCATTGGCTGGCCAAGGACATTGACCTGCCTTCTCCGACAAACAGCCTTCAGCATCATCTTCTCGGTTGCTGTGTCTTCCGTACTTGCTAAAACCATCACTGTGGTGCTGGCCTTCATGGCCACAAAACCCGGGAACAAGGTGAGGAGATGGCTGGGGAAGAGTCTGGCCAACTCCATTGTCCTTTCCTGCTCCAGTGTCCAAGTTGTCATCTGCACCATCTGGCTGGGCATCTCTCCCCCTTTCCCGGAGTCTGACATGCAGTCTCAGCCTGGAGAGATCATCCTGCAGTGCAATGAAGGGTCTGTTGCCATGTTTTATGGTGCCCTGGGCTACATGGGCTTCCTATCTGCCATCTGCTTCACGGTGGCTTTCCTGGCCAGGAAGCTTCCAGGGTCCTTCAACGAAGCCAAGCTGATCACCTTCAGCATGCTGGTCTTCTGCAGTGTTTGGGTGTCCTTTGTGCCCACCTACCTGAGCACCAAGGGGAAATACATGGTAGCCGTGCAGGTCTTCTCTATCTTGGCCTCCAGTGCTGGGCTTCTGGGCTGCATCTTCCTTCCCAAGTGCTACATTATCATACTGAGGCCTGATCTGAATACTAAGGAGCATCTCACGACAAAATCTAAAGACAGCACATGACTCTTAAAATATTATTTTATAGCTGAACTGCAGTCCAGCAGTAATGGAACTGCAGTACTTTTCATTTAAATGTAGCTTCACACCTGATAAATCACACTTGTCGGAATTTTTTAAATTTATTTATTTCATAAAATTTACATTCCACTTTGTTGTAGAAAAAACCTCAGAGCAGTTTCCAAAAGGACAGAGCAATAAAATTATCATTTTATTTAAAACTACAATGAAATAAATGAAAACAAATGAAAGCTCATACAAGTTTCATAAATATCTGAGTAGGCCTGTCTAAATAAGAATGTCTTCAGCGGATGCCGAAATGTCTACCTTGAACGTGTCTGCCTGTTATCAATAAAAATCAATGCATAGTAACTCACCGCAAATCACAGAGCTTTTCTACTTCATGTTTTAGAAGTGCTTGTTTATTGCAATGTGACCCATCAAAGTGGCCATTGGCAGCTGCTGGACATTACTTCTTGGCTACGGTTGTTTCTGTATAAGGCAGGCATGCTGAGTTGGCTGCCCATGGGGTTGCTCAAAAAAAGGTCTGGAGGCACTCCGGGATCACAACTGGGGGGCACACTCTGATTTTAAAAAAGAATACCAAAAGATGATACCCAGCTCTGCCTCTCTTTTAAATCAGAACCAGTGAAGGTGGTGAAGGTCCTGTGTGTGTGTCTGGAGGCGGTTGGAGGATGGATGGCGGCTAACAGATTGAGGTTGAATCCTGACAAGACAGAAGTACTGTTTTTTGGGGACAGGAGGCGGGCTGGTGTGGAGGACTCCCTGGTCCTGAATGGGGTAACTATGCTGCTGAAGGAGCAGGTGTGCAGCTTGGGAGTCATTTTGGACCCACAGCTGTCCATGAAGGCGCAGGTTAATTCTGTGTCCAGGGCAGCTGTTTATCAGCTCCATCTGGTACGTGGGCTGAGACCCTACCTGTCCATGGACTGTCTCTCTAGAGTGGTGCATGCTCTAGTTATCTTTTGCTTGGATTACTGCAATGCACTCTACGTGTGGCTACCTTTGAAGGTGACTCAGAAACTACAACTAATCCAGAATGCGGCAGCTAGACTGGTGACTGGGAGTGGCTGCCGAGACCACATAACACCGGTCTTGAAAGACCTACATTGGCTCCCAGTACGTTTCTGAGCACAATTCAAAGTGTTGGTGCTGATCCTTTAAAGCCCTAAACGGCCTCGGTCCAGTATACCTGACGGAGCCCAGACACTGAAGTCCATTGCCGAGGGGCTTCTGGCGGTTCCCTCACTGAGAGAAGCAAAGCTACAGGGAACCAGGCAGAGGGCCTTCTTGGTGGTGGTGCCGCCCTGTGGAATGCCCTCTCCACCAGATGTCAAAGAGAAAAACAACTACCAGACTTTTAGAAGACATCTGAAGGCAGCCTTGTTTAGGGAGGCTTTTAATGTTTAATAGATTGTTGCATTTTAATATTCTGTTAGAAGCCACCCAGAGTGGCTGTGGATAATAAATTAATACCTTCTTTGAATGGAAGTCATTAATCAAAATATGCCAATGTATTTCCTCCCACGCGAATACCAAATGCAACATGTGAAAACTTAGCAAAGAAACTTAGCCATGAATCCTGTTTTTCGGTGGCTAAAAACCAGACATTCATCAAGTATTCACTATAGAGTTTACTTACAGTACAATCAGTCTTGTTAGCACAAAGTTATAAACTCAAATTAAAAAGCAGTTCCAGTTACATGTACGTAGCCGTGTTGGTCTGCCGTAGTCAAAATAAAAAATAAAATAAAAAAAATCATTCCAGTAGCACCTTAGAGACCATCTAAGTCTGTTCTTGGTATGAGCTTTCGTGTGTTTTTTATGTCATGCATGCCCTATGCATGATATCACATGGCACAACTAAGCCCAACATGGCGTCACATGGTTCTGCTGGCCCCATCAGCCCCTCCTGCGGCTTTGACAAGCCCTGGTGGGCATTTCATAGGTTGTGACAGGCCTTGTTAGGGCTTGGTGCAGTGTGATATCACATGCCTTCCCTACAGAGAATATTGGGTTTGTGTGTGTGGATTTTCTCACAGCCCTTGTGCTAGGAATCAGATATCATATTTAGTTCTCATTGCTGGGTGCTGTCAGACGTCAGAGGATCCAAATCCCTGCGGTAGGTTGCCAGGAATGGATAAGACAAGGAAAGTTCTTACCAGTGCCTTTTATTCAATATTCACGGAGAGAGGCTTAGAAATGCAGCCTCTTGGGGTAATGGTGTTGCTCCAAGTGAAACCCCACTCCCTCTATCTCTCCTACTTCCTCATGAGTCATCACTGCAGGTGCTGGAAAGGGCCTTTTGCCTTTGAGCTGTCTGCTCTCCTACTTTCAATGCCTGCCAGGTTCTGGGAGGAGGGAGGTCTGGAATGCTTTCCAAAGACACTGAGTCCGTCTGCTGTCTCTCCCCTGGTGCTGCCTCTTCCAACTCCTCTCCCATTATTTCTCAGCTTTTCCCCTTGTCTGCCTCTGAGCTGTGATCTTTCTCAAACCCCTGTTGTAATTTCTTCTGCTCTGGAAGGGTCGGGATGACAGGTGCTCCTATATACTTAAACGAACACGTGATATTTCCTCCATTTCACCCATAATTGCATTTCCATACTAAATCAATGCTAATCCAAAACCTTGGATGCAATCCTGTGCTCCCTTACCACCATCAAAAATATAAAAAGACTAGACTTTTATTCCATTTTGCTGTAAGTAAACTCCTCAGTGCCTGGTTTTAGCACACACAGAAAGCAAAATTCACGCCTAAGCCTCTTTGCAGTTTTCACATGTTAAATTTTCTATTTGGGTGGGTGGAAATATGTTGAGTACCTTTCATCTTCCTTAACAACTATGATTCTATGAGAGCAAGAAAATGTGTGTGTGTGTGTGTGTGTGTGTGTGCGTGCGTTGTTGTTGTTGTTGTTGTTCAGTTGTATAAGAGCAAGAAGCTTAATGTAAAAAAAAAAGCAGAGTCTGGAATCCTTTCTGTCTGTGTGCCCCAATACTTGCCACGTGCTGTTTGGAAGCGACTGCAATCCTTTCAGGTTCAACAAAATATAGTGGTGACAGTCTGCGCCACTGAGCAGACCAGTTTGTGGATTCCAATTGGCACTAGCACCAGCTTTTGCAGCGAATGCCAGAAGCAGCCTTGTTGTGGACACTATACTTCTGTTGATGCAACCTAGGATAATGTTAGCCATTTGTTGTAGCATCATTCTGTTGACTCATGTTAAGCTTGTGGTCTTCTAAGACACCTAGATCTTTTACACATGTAGAACCCTCAAGCTATTTTCAGCAGCTTATTTTGAACAGCACACAGTGATAAAAGATTGAAGCCCATACCCATAAGATTGGAATAAACAATCAACCGGCAGGCTTGCAGTCCTCCCCGGCAGCCACTGGATTGCATTTTGACCATGAGACTAACAGTTACTTCCCATTTAAGCAAACTACAAAGTGCCAATATTGGTGTGCCGATTTCATGCTGTTCGTATTTTTAACATGCACATCCTGTTTTCCCAAAAACTTTCATAGGAGGTCATTGTGGATGATATTTCTTGACTATCATGCAGCCCACGTTTTCTAATCCCAACCCCATTTTGTTGGATCATTGGTGAGTTTCTGCAAACAGGTTTTGCTGTTAGAGATTTCAGAGTTGCCTACGTGCAGAAATTCAGCTGTCTATCTCCAAGCAATTAGTAGTTGGCAGAAAGCCCAGATCTGCTCTCTCTCAGACCCTTAGCAACGACCTGTGATTGGTCAATGAGTTCCTAAAGACTCAGCTCCATGTGAGAGCCTTTGTGGTTAGTGTGGTTAGTGTGTGGTGCAGGTGCTGATGTGAGAAAGTGGTCAGTTTAGAGAGAGAGAGACAGAGAGGAAAGATTTTATGTTTTGTTTCTTTTATTTGTAAAGTCTGTAAATAGTAACTTATGGATACTAGTTGCTTCAATCAATAAATACTGTATATAGTTATCCAGTGAGTTGCTGAGTTCCTGCGTTGTGCTGTCCAGTCAATTACACAACAGCCAGAAGCTTCCAGAAAAGTCTGCGTCTAACTCTGCGGTGTCCAGGAATACGTTATACTCCTGACACTAAATCTTAAGATTTGCTCCACCCAACCACCTGTGCAAGGAGCCACACAGAGGGTTTGTGATCTATGGCAGAGGCAATTCTTCCCCTTATCATTGTGTGAATAATGGTGATTTAGTTCTGTAATTCTGTCAAAGCTCAAGGGACTTCCCTGAATATTACATCTGAGACTTTTAGGAGAAATTGCCAGATTTGGGAGTAACACGAGGCAATTTCTTGCATCGAGCCTGAAAAAGGTCGGGGTATAAATATGTTGCACTCCACTGAGATCTTGGGTTGGGGGTTTCAAAATAGCAGGGATGCTGCCAGTGTGATATCACCCTCTTTGAATGAGAAGCCCTGGCGGGACTCCATCTGTATTAGCAAAGTCACAGACTGCAGCTTTGATCAGTTTTGGCTTCTCTGCAGCAAACAGGCAAGAGGGAAGTGAGTGACAGCCTCAGGCATGTCCATGATAATACTGCTTCTGCTCTACAACGTCTATGGGCAGCCGAAGAGAAAATGCCCCTTGAATTTAGTGAGAGATAGATATCATCCCTGGGACTGTTATAGAGCAGGAGACCATCTCATCGGTGGGATTATACCCACACTAACTGGAGCATCCCAGCCAGGCACTTTCTCCCAGGTTCCCTTTATCCACATACGTCCGTAAGTAAATTATGTGGGGATGAGTTGAATGGTAGTAAATCATAAATCTAATTCATTAAACCTCTTTAAGAGAGATGGTGGGTATTTTTTTTTTTTTGCATTGGTCCCTGCTAAATCGCTGTCTCTTCATATGTCTCTGTTTTGCAATGTGATTCTGGAACAGAGCAATATGAGCCATCCAGTTATTTTCACCACCTTATTTGGAACAGCGCACTATGATAACAGATTAAAGCTTTTACCTGACCCATAAAATCGGACACTGATGTATGTCTCCAAATCCCCTGGATCAATGCCTTATTTCCTTTTACCTTGCTGTCTTATTGGTTTTAAGTTGCATTTTAAATTTTATAATTGTATATATAGTATTATTGTATATATAGTATATATATATATATGTATATTAATATGAAAAGTCTTTCTTATAAGGTTGTACAATCATGGCTGTGACTGTCATGATAGAAGCCTTCATTTCTGAATATACCACTACATTTCTGAATAGACACATGTGCCTTGCCTTTGTCACAAGGATTTAATAGGATTGGCTATTAAAAGCCTGTTTATGACTGAGTTTGAGTATCACTCTAAAGCTAAATTTGTATCGCTTGGAAATGCCCTTCATATTGCAGAATGTGGAACGTTACATGTGTTGTTAAATTGAGGGTGATGATGCAGAATATATGATATCTTGCAGAAATAGAAACATAGATTTACACCACTATCTGGCCTTCCTGCTCGCCATCCAAGAGATCAACCAGAATCCCAGGCTCTTACCCAACATCACCCTTGGCTACAATATCTATGAGAACTATTACAATGCAAGAATCACATACGACGCCATGGTAGAGCTGCTCTATACCGGCCATGCAAGTATTCCAAACTACAGGTGTGGAAGGCAGAATGACCTGCTGGGTGTTTTAGATGGTGCAGACTCTGAAATCTCCCTCCATATTTCAAACATGTTGGGCATCTACAAAATACCACAGGTGTGAAATGGGGTGCACTTTAATTTCACTTTGCTTTGAAATGCCTTTTTTCTGTCTGAGGGACAAAGTTACTGTCAGTCTCAAGCTTCATTTGTCCTTTCAACAGCTTTCTTTCTTACAAAATCCTTCTACTAGATTACACGGTATTGAATTTTGCTCCCCCCGGCATAGAACGAATACAAGAGAGAGTCCACAGCCAGAATGTTAGTATGACTAGGGTTTGGACAACTCAATATGTGTAGCCCAAGGCTGCAACTGAATCCTACTTACCTGGGGCTAATTCCCAATGAATTTTATAACTCTTGCTTCTTGGCAGACTTGGTTAGGATTGTTCCTGGCACAGCTTCACTGGTAATGAACATATTGTCTTTTGATATGGAAATTCTGTGATATGGAGATGAGACATGCATACAAGGGGTTTCAAACAAAGCCAAGCAAAACACCTTTCTCTTCCATTCCCATCTAGGTTAGTTATGGTTTTGTCTCCCATGACATCAACGATAAAACTCAGTTCCCTTTTTTCTACCGGATGCTCCCCAAATATGATCACCAATACACAGGGATTGTCAAGTTGCTCCTGCATTTCAGGTGGACGTGGATCGGTCTCTTTGCTCCAGACAATGACAATGGAGAAAGGTTCATGAGGTCTTTGACCCCTATGCTCACCTCCAATGGGATTTGTGTTGCTGTCTCATACAGAATCCCTGAAATGACTCGGTATGAAGTGAAAATTCAGGTTGATTCATTTCTCACATGGAGACAAGTCAATGTATTTGTTCACTATGCAGAGACTCGTTCTTTCTTCAGTGGAATATTCTTTATAAATCAAATACTCACATTTGGGCTAGAGTCCACTGAGGGGAAAGTCTGGATCACTACAGCTTTGTGGGACATCACTCAGACGTTGTCTGACTGGAGATTTCATTTCCAGCACTACCACTGTTTCTTTTCCTTCTTAATTCAGACAGAAATTGCCCTAAAACATGACAATTTTGACTTCAGTCGCTTACTTCCTTACTGGAGGGAAGTGTTTGTTTGTTTCTTTTCAAAGCACACATTGTCTGCGAAAGAACGTCACAGATGTGAACAAAAAGGGGAATTGCCCCTGGATGTCCTTAAGCAGAGTCTTTCTCCAGACAACTACAACGTCTACAGCAGTGTGTATGCTGTGGCACAGGCCTTAAATTCTGCTTACTCATCCAGATCCAAGCAGGTGGCAATGATGGGTGGAGGAGACGGGCGGAGGCTTCAGAGGCTGCAGCCATGGCAGGTATTCCCTTTTCCATCACGGATAGCTCCACTGAAATATACGTATTATATGCATAAAGATACCAGTCTCCACTGTGCCTCCTGTTAGGGCACCAGCAAGTTGGCATGCTGAAGTGCAGCAGTCAGAGTCAGATAAGCCGAGGTCAAACGGTCCGGGGTCAGAAGCCAGCTGAAGTCAGGTATTAGTATGGGGTCAGGAGAAGCCGATGTCAGGAACAGTCCAAGTCAGGAACCAGCCAAGTCAGTGAGGAACAAGCCAGGAGTCAGGAACAGAACAAACAAGAGCAACCATGCACTCAGCACAGCAGTTGCAGGTGCTAGGGAAGGGGGCAGCCGGCCTTTCTTAAGTAGCCGGCCTGTAACCACGTCTCTTACGAGTTGCAGCTGCCTCTAATTGTTCCCTGCGTCTCTCAGCTCTACGCTCTACAGCTGAGAAGGGAGGAGGGGAGGGGCCCTGCCGGTTTCTCTCCTCACAAGGGCCTGATTCTGGCTCAACTTCCTCCTCCTGTTCTGGTCTTTCCCCCTCTCCATCTGACTCTTCCTCTTCCGAGGAGTGCCGCCACCAGTCTTCTCCAGGTATGAACTCCTCCATTTCCCCAGGTTCTTCCATGGGTGCAGCCTCGCCAGGGGGGGCTTGCCACCACTCCTCCTCATCTGGCTCAACCCTGACACCTCCTTCCAAAAGAACACAAACCCTGGTTCAGAGCCTACAGTATATCCCTAGAACTTTCTACCACTTGGCAATGTTTGGGGTGGCCAGTAACAGTATTTTGAAAAGTTTTTAATTTACTATGCATTTGAACTCATTTTAAGGCATTGTAATCATATTTTACATGATGCATCCTGAATTCCGGGAGCAGGTTTTTTTGTTTGTTTGTTTTGTTTTTTATTCAGATGCATTTAGGTGTTGTTCTGAATCAATACAGTGGGCTGAGTTCTCAAAACTGCACTGATATTTGGGATTCCTGAGCAGTGCTGGGAATGAGGCTTCTACTACCTTCTCTTATGGGGTTATGTATCAAGTCTCCTTCCAGGAGGAAGATTAGAAAAAATGAGAGACCTGCGCAGGGAGCCTCAGAATTTAAGTTCCATCAGAATTTTTCTACATCTCTATGCCTTCTCAGATTTTTGAAGAAATATTGTTTTA
Organism: Lacerta viridis; assembly: GCA_900245905.1. Taxonomy (NCBI): domain Eukaryota; kingdom Metazoa; phylum Chordata; class Lepidosauria; order Squamata; family Lacertidae; genus Lacerta; species Lacerta viridis. The sequence goes on along the minus strand of OFHU01004322.1, from coordinate 131,483 downwards.
GTTCTGAGGCAAAGTTTGGTGTTAATGGAATAAACAAGGGAATCCACATTGCTGAATATAAACCTTTAACTGCATATAAATTGTCTTCACCTTCTGCTGAGTGATATGGGAATGTAAGGATCAATAATTTCCCTTTCCGTAACGCATTCAAAATGACATTAAACATCAACATGCTTTCCAAGAAAAAAATCTTCACAGAACAAGAATCACCATCACTTTGGCATCTTTGTGTCTACTCTTCCCAAGTTCCAGGACAATGAAATTGGTATCACTTTAGGCAAGGGAAGTCTCAGGGGCCATTTTCTTGACCCAGCTTGAACTGCTGAAGTGAAGGATTCCTAGTTGTGATTCGAGGACCCAACTCCCGCATTTGAAAATAAAACACAATGACACATAAATTTTGGTTAAATGGAGGTAAAAGGCCACAACTTTTATTGGTTACAGCATGTGAGTGGTATTGGCTTAGGCATTGGGTTGAACAAACTATAGTTGACTCCCCCCGCAGAGCGTGGAGTCACTCAAGGGATAACCGCCCAGGAGGTGGAGCCTGTTGAAGCAAGATACAACTGGAAGCTCCACCCCTGAAGTCAACGGGAGTCATGCCATGGCCCTAGCCACCAACAGGGCATCGGACAGGATCCACGACGGCCGGATTCCTTTACGGAATACCCAATATTTAGGCTATCTGTGCTATGGTTACTCTGTTCTCTGTGTTGTCTGGATGGAGAAGGGAAATTTATCCCCAAATGGGCAGCACTGAAATAACCTTCCTTTTCTCTGTGTGCCATGTTAGTTCCACCCTTTCCTAAGTAACTTTGAGCGTTACAATACTTCCATGGATGGCGTGTATTTGGACAAAGATGGGGAACTTGCAGCCAGCCTTGATATTCTGACCTCAGTAGTGTGGCCCAACACTTCAGTGGCTTCAGTGAAAATTGGGAGTCTAGAGCGGCAGGCATCCCCAGAAACCAGGTTCCGCATTGACCGGGATGCCGTTGTGCGGCTCAATGGACTTACCCAGGTGAGGAAAGCCAAGAATTGAAGAATGTTGATTGCTGTTAATGCCTCTCACATGTTGCAATCTTTTTAAGCATAGGGCAAATACCAATAAAATCCAAAAGGTGCACCCACACACCTCTTTCCCTGGCTAGGGCTGGCAAGTGGCTGTGGCAGGCAGACCAGCCCAAACGCAAGCCACTGCCAGCCTGAGCAGAGAAAGGACCCCGGCTCTTACCTGATCTTCACTGCGACAGCCTCGCTCTGATACAGCATTTTTACTTCCAGAGCACAGCGCCCCACCCCTAATAATAATAATAATAATAATAATAATAATAATAATACATTTCTTGTAAAATGCACACCGGGCCCCCAAAAAGGACATGTGTAGGGAAACCCAGACAGATGGCAACACTAGGTAATTAATTAGATATGACCAAAGGCAGAAATCAGTTTAGAAAATTTATTCACTAACTAAAAGTGGAAACAAAATAAAAAATAAAAAATTCCTTCCAGTAGCACCTTAGAGCATAGCTGTCAACTTTCCCCTTTTTTTAAAGGAAATACCCTTATTCCGAATAGGATTCCTCACAAGACAAGGGAAAAGTTGACAGCTATGCCTTAGAGACCAACTACCGTATTTTTCACTCCATAAGACGCACTTCTTTCCTCCTAAAAAGTAAGGGGAAATATCTGTGTGTCTTATGGAGCGAATGGTGGTCCCTGGAGCTGAATTGCCCAGGGGCCAAAAGAGGATCGTGCTTTTTATTTTACAAAGAGAAAAGGGGTGTTGAAAGGACCCCGCTCAGCAGCTGATCAGCAAGAGATCGGGAGAGAGATAAGAGTCCCGGCTCCCTTTCAGCCCCGCCCTCCTTTGTTGAATGTGCTGCAGAGGGAGGTTGTTTGTTTCCCCAGCAACATGTGACTGGCTGATTAGATTATCTGTCTGGAAACTGTAGAAAAGGCTCCCTTTCCTTTAGAAGCTGCAGAAATGTGAGTTGAACCCCATAAAAATGGGGCTTTTCCTCTTTGCTTTTCCCCCTTTGCAAAAGGAGCTTTGCTTTTCCCCCTTTGCAAAAAAAGCTGCAAAACTTTTAGCTGATCCTCAAAAAAACAGGGCTTTTAGAGGAGGAAAACCAGAAAAAAAACCGAAAAAAAATTCCTTGTTTCCTCCTCTAAAAACGAGGTGTGCCCTATGGAGCAAAAAATACAGTAAGTTTATTATTGGTCAAAACAAAATCAAAAATTCTTTCCAGTAGCACCTTAGAGACCAACTGAGTTTGTTCTTGGTATGAGCTTTCGTGTGCATGCACACTTCTTCAGATACCTGGTGACTTCTGTTTCAGTGTATCTGAAGAAGTGTGCATGCACACAAAAGCTCATACCAAGAACAAACTCAGTTGGTCTCTAAGGTGCTACTGGAAAGAATTTTTTGATTTTGTTTTGACTATGGCAGACCAACACGGCTACCCACCTGTAACTTTTATTATTGGTATGAGCTTTCGTGTGCATGCACACTTCTTCAGATACACTGAAACAGAAGTCACCAGACCCCGGCTACCTACCTGTAACTAGAACTATCAAGTGGAAAACTAGTGAATGCAGCTTCTGAAGGACAACTGGCCATTCTGAACATTGGGACGGGCACACCTAAGAAACTGGAGTCATCCGCTAGTGAAATAAGGCTATGCCTTTTCTATGTCTTTGACTCAGTTCTGTAGCTTATTGATACACTTATAACACTTTCCCTTCTCTTTATGGTTAGACCTTGCCACAGTCACAGTGCACCAAAAGCTGTCACCCAGGATACGTCAAGGTGATTCAGGAAGGAAAGCCATTGTGCTGCTATGCTTGTGCACCATGTGCAGAAGGGACATTCTCCACTCGGGAAGGTAAGGGATGCCAGGGAGAAAGGAAGCCCTTTCAGGAGAGCACAGACCTCATCTGGGATATGCTTTCTGTATGTTTGCTTAATTTCCAGAAATTGTGAAATGTGATGCTTCCTTACTTCTGGAGATTAGAAAAAGAAATGCTAACTTCATGATTAATTAGCTGGATGGATGATGCTGGGGGAGGAGTGTGCATTAAAAGCAATGTGTGGCATGTCCCACCAACCATGAAAGTCTGATCCAAAAGGTGCATCTTCAGTAGAAGTAAGCACAGGAGGGTGAAATCCCAAAGCGTACCTTGGAGTCTCATTTGTATAATTTGGAAAATTCTATGCTTTGGGTCTGTCTGCAACCCAGAATGATGTTCCATGGAATATTGAAGAATTTAGATCAATATTATAGATGGAACACAGGTACTATTTTCATAGGACAACGAAGTCACTCTTGCTCATTGCAGATGCAGACCATTGCAACAAATGTCCAGAAGACGAGCATCCAAGCAAGGACCAGGATCAATGTGTCCCCAAGATTATCAGCTTCCTAGCCTATGAAGACACATTGGGGATCCTCTTGGTTTCCATTGCCCTCCTCTTATTTTTAATCACAAGCTTTGTCTTAGGAATCTGCATTAGATTCCAGGAAACTCCCATTGTCAAAGCCAACAATCGAGACCTCTCCTACATCCTCCTCGTCTCTCTCTTGCTCTCCTTTTTGTCCTCCTTCCTATTCATTGGCTGGCCAAAGACATTGACCTGCCTTCTCCGACAAACAGCCTTCAGCATCATCTTCTCGGTTGCTGTGTCTTCCGTACTTGCTAAAACCATCACTGTGGTGCTGGCCTTCATGGCCACAAAACCTGGGAACAAGGTGAGGAGATGGCTGGGGAAGAGTCTGGCCAACTCCATTGTCCTTTCCTGCTCCAGTGTCCAAGTTGTCATCTGCACCATCTGGCTGGGCATCTCTCCCCCTTTCCCGGAGTCTGACATGCAGTCTCAGCCTGGAGAGATCATCCTGCAGTGCAATGAAGGGTCTGTTGCCATGTTTTATGGTGCCCTGGGCTACATGGGCTTCCTATCTGCCATCTGCTTCACGGTGGCTTTCCTGGCCAGGAAGCTTCCAGGGTCCTTCAACGAAGCCAAGCTGATCACCTTCAGCATGCTGGTCTTCTGCAGTGTTTGGGTGTCCTTTGTGCCCACCTACCTGAGCACCAAGGGGAAATACATGGTAGCCGTGCAGGTCTTCTCTATCTTGGCCTCCAGTGCTGGGCTTCTGGGCTGCATCTTCCTTCCCAAGTGCTACATTATCATACTGAGGCCTGATCTGAATACTAAGGAGCATCTCACGACAAAATCTAAAGACAGCACATGACTCTTAAAATATTATTTTATAGCTGAACTGCAGTCCAGCAGTAATGGAACTGCAGTACTTTTCATTTAAATGTAGCTTCACACCTGATAAATCACACTTGTCGGAATTTTTTAAATTTATTTATTTCATAAAATTTACATTCCACTTTGTTGTAGAAAAAACCTCAGAGCAGTTTCCAAAAGGACAGAGCAATAAAATTATCATTTTATTTAAAACTACAATGAAATAAATGAAAACAAATGAAAGCTCATACAAGTTTCATAAATATCTGAGTAGGCCTGTCTAAATAAGAACGTCTTCAGCGGATGCCGAAATGTCTACCTTGAACGTGTCTGCCTGTTATCAATAAAAATCAATGCATAGTAACTCACCGCAAGTCACAGAGCTTTTCTACTTCATGTTTTAGAAGTGCTTGTTTATTGCAGTGTGACCCATCAAAGTGGCCATTGGCAGCTGCTGGACATTACTTCTTGGCTACGGTTGTTTCTGTAGAGGGCAGGCATGCTGAGTTGGCTGCCCATGGGGTTGCTCAAAAAAAGGTCTGGAGGCACTCTGGGATCACAACTGGGGGGCACACTCTGATTTTTAAAAAGAATACCAAAAGATGATACCCAGCTCTGCCTCTCTTTCAAATCAGAACCAGTGAAGGTGGTGAAGGTCCTGTGTGTGTGTCTGGAGGAGGTTGGAGGATGGATGGCGGCTAACAGATTGAGGTTGAATCATGACAAGACAGAAGTACTGTTTTTTGGGGACAGGAGGCGGGCTGGTGTGGAGGACTCCCTGGTCCTGAATGGGGTAACTATGCTGCTGAAGGAGCAGGTGTGCAGCTTGGGAGTCATTTTGGACCCACAGCTGTCCATGAAGGTGCAGGTTGATTCTGTGTCCAGGGCAGCTGTTTATCAGCTCCATCTGGTACATGGGCTGAGACCCTACCTGTCCATGGACTGTCTCTCTAGAGTGGTGCATGCTCTAGTTATCTTTTGCTTGGATTACTGCAATGCACTCTACGTGGGGCTACCTTTGAAGGTGACTCAGAAACTACAACTAATCCAGAATGCGGCAGCTAGACTGGTGACTGGGAGTGGCTGCCGAGACCACATAACACCGGTCTTGAAAGACCTACATTGGCTCCCAGTACGTTTCCGAGCACAATTCAAAGTGTTGGAGCTGATCTTTAAAGCCCTAAACGGCCTCGGTCCAGTATACCTGACGGAGCCCAGACACTGAAGTCCATTGCCGAGGGGCTTCTGGCGGTTCCCTCGCTACGAGATGCCAAGTTACAGGGAGCCAGGCAGAGAGCCTTCTCTGTAGTGGCACCCACCCTGTGGAATGCCCTCCCACCAGATGTCAAAGAGAAAAACAACTACCAGACTTTTAGAAGACATCTGAAGGCAGCCTGTTTAGGGAGGCTTTTAATGTTTAATAGATTGTTGCATTTTAATATTCTGTTAGAAGCCACCCAGAGTGGCTGTGGATAATAAATTAATACCTTCTTTGAATGGAAGTCATTAATCAAAATATGCCAATGTATTTCCTCCCACGCGAATACCAAATGCAACATGTGAAAACTTAGCAAAGAAACTTAGCCATGAATCCTGTTTTTCGGTGGCTAAAAACCAGACATTCATCAAGTATTCACTATAGAGTTTACTTACAGTACAATCAGTCTTGTTAGCACAAAGTTATAAACTCAAATTAAAAAGCAGTTCCAGTTACATGTACGTAGCCGTGTTGGTCTGCCGTAGTCAAAATAAAAAATAAAATAAAAAAAATCATTCCAGTAGCACCTTAGAGACCATCTAAGTCTGTTCTTGGTATGAGCTTTCGTGTGTTTTTTATGTCATGCATGCCCTATGCATGATATCACATGGCACAACTAAGCCCGACATGGCGTCACATGGTTCGCCTGGCCCCATCAGCCCCTCCTGCGGCTTTGACAAGCCCTGGTGGGCATTTCATAGGTTGTGACAGGCCTTGTTAGTGTGGGAATGTTTAGGAGTGTGGATGAGTATATATTATTTATATATCTCAATCCCAGCTTGTGTGAGCAAGCTCCAAACTTAGCAGAGTTTACATTCCCTTTTAAAACACAGCAGAAAACGTTTGCATAGGCTTGCTTAAGCCAGCTATATTCCTGGTATATTCCCCTTGTTCCCTCTTAAAAGTAAAGATACAAGACAGCACTGATTATTAGATTTAAAAGTGTTTACTCACGGACATCCAAGAGTCACAGTACAGGCTTCAAGGAGGCAGACAAACTTAGATAAATGTATTTACATGCAGTGAAGCTGCTTCCATGAGGGAACAGGCTTCACCTCTGCTTCTCTCAGCTGCAGGCTGAGAGAGAGCATGCTGCTTCTTCAAAGGATGAGGCAAAATGGAGAGTGATCTTTGGGATGTTGTTCCCAGGTAAGACCACACCTACTTCTGGTTCCTGTAACTCAGTCCAGGTAAGCAGGAAGTTAAGCCTGGAGGACTGAGTTACCTTCATGTCCTCTCTAGGAGTGTTGTGTTTGGCTGCTCTGTGTTTACATCCCACAAACCCCTTCTCAGACGAACACAACATACAAAAACATACAACTTTATTCAACCACCCAGAGTCCCAGCTTGACACGTAGATTCTGGAAACTCTCTCTTGGGAGGGGCTTCGTCAGGATGTCCGCAGCCATCTCATTGGTGCAGCAGTACGACAGTTCCACAAGTCCATCCTGGACTGCCTGACGTATATAATGGTACCTCACACCTATATGTTTTGTCCTGGCAAGGAACTTTTCAGTCTGAGTCAGTTTTATGCAACTCTGATTGTCCTCCAGCAAACTGACAGCTTGCTTTCTCACCAAACCAAAGTCCTTGATGAGTTCATCGAGCCAGGCAATCTCTCGGCACGCTTCCGATGCAGAAATATATTCAGCTTCTGTGGAAGATAATGCTACACAGTTCTGTTTATAACTGCCCCACACAACAGGTCCATCCCCAAACATAAAAACATGACCACTTGTTGATTTATAGTCAGCATTATCCCCAGCCCAATCTGCATCAGTGTACCCCACCAACTTAGGGTCACTGACAGCTGGCAACCTTAATTTACAGTTCACTGTACCCTTCAGATAACGCACCACCCTCTTCACACCAGCCCAATCATGCTCAGTGGGAGAACTCACTTTCCTGCTAAGAATCCCCACTGCATTGGCTATGTCAGGTCTACATGTGGTAACTAAATACAAAAGTTTACCAATTACCGACCTATATTCACTGTTATCTGGCAACAGCTTCGAATCCTGCTGATTCTTGAGGAAGTCTGTGGCCATGGGCGTTGCAACTGTGTTTGCATCTTGCAACTGCATGCATTCAATCAGTTCATTTATTTTCTGTCGCTGGCTGAGAAGGAATGATCCGTCTTCCTCTCTTTCCACCTGGATTCCTAGGTAGTACTTGACATCTCCTAGTTCTTTGACTCCCACCTCTTTGCTGAGGTGTTTCACAATTTGCACATAGTCTCTGTTATTAGATGTTGCGATAATCAAGTCATCAACGAAAGCCAATATATAAGAAAATTGTCCATTACTTGACTTACTGTACAAGCACTTGTCAGCGTTTCCTTGCTTGTATCCAAGTTGCACCAGCATACTGTGCAATTTCTGATTCCAAGCTCTAGCAGCCTGCCTTAATCCATAAAGTCCTTTTTCTAATTTGCAGACTAGATGAGCCTCATTCGGTTTTATAAAACCCTTAGGCTGTTTCATATAAATCTGTTCTGTAATCTCGCCATGCAAAAACGCAGTCGAAATATCGATGTGACGCACGTCCATTTGCTTAGAGGCTGCTATGCTCAAAAGCATTCTTACGCTACTGTATCTTACAGTTGGTGCAAACGTTTCATCATAATCTTCACCATATTTCTGTGAAAAGCCTTGTGCTACTAGCCTTGCTTTGTAGCGTTGCACTTCCCCTTCTGACCCCTTCTTAACCTTGAAAACCCACTTGCAGCCAATGGCTTTCTTACCCGGAGGTAGTTCTGTGAGGGTCCAAGTCTTATTTTGATGCAGTGCATCCATCTCCTCCTGCGCGGCCTTCTTCCAGAGACTGGCTTCTGCAGTTGGCATCTGCTGAATCTCTTCCCATGTGGAAGGTTCCTGTGGTGACGCCGACCCTGCAAGGTAGGACAACCTTACCGGTGGAACACCTCTGTTGGTTCTGGATGAGCGTCTGACCTCTGGTTCTGGTTCCTGAACCGCATCAGCTTCTTCATCATCCTCCAACGCTGGCATGTCCCCTTCTGGATCCTCTTCGTCTCTGGAGCCGCCAGGATTCTGGTCCTCTGCGTCTTCTGGTGCATCACCTGTAGGGGGCGCTATGACACTAGAAGGCAGATTAGTACTTTGTGGGGTTACAGAAGGAAAGTGTATAAGTTCTTGAGTCCATTCTGACTCCTTGGAACAGTCAATGACAGTCTTCCTTGTGTCAACCTTTGCAGACTGGCTTTCTGAAAGATCAACCTCATAAACATTATTGATGAGCTTTCCTTGGATATACACCTCACCATGCTTGGTTACATTGCATCGTCCATTTTCAAATGTGACCTTGAAACCTTTCTTTTCAAATGTGGACACACTAAGTAAGTTACAGTTCAATTCTGGTACAAACAGAACATTAGACACTCTGGTTCTAAATGATTCATTGTCTACATTGAATTCCAAATGCACAGAACCTGCACCTTTTGACTTCAAAATGCGGCCATCTGGTATCTGAATTTCAGATTCTTGATCATTCAACTCATCAAAATACTGCTTATTGAAACAGAAATGGGAGCTCGCTCCAGAATCTAAATACCACTTATTATGCACATTTTCATAATTTTGGACAGCTAAGCTCCTTTCTTGCAGCAGCATGTTGCGCTCATGCTTCCCCCTTTTGTCCCCATCTGGCTTAAAGGGGCGGGGTTTGTTCACTTTAGGAGATTTACAGTCCTTTGCCATGTGACCTCTCCTCTGGCAGTTAAAACAAGTTATTTCTTTGGCCTTTTTAAATTGCTTTGAAGCATAATTACAGTCACTTCTCCTAGAGTTGCGTTCTTGAGAATCCAAGCTTTCTCTGCATTCCTCTCTTAAATGGCTGATTAATTCATTAAAAGTCAGATCTTTTGTGTGATCCATTAGGCTTCTAAATGAAGAAAATGCTGGTCCTAGCGATGCTAGCAAGAAAGTCACCTTAGTCACTTCATTAAGAGCTTCAGGAGTGAGAGCAATTCTTTGCACAATCTCTGAAAAACTCTTAACATGCTCTGTGAACTGCTCTCTGGAGTTCATCTTTAACTTGAGCAATTTATCTAGCAAATGCCTGTAGGAGTTCTGTGTAGATGCTCCATAAATCCGCTCAATGTCTTTTAAAATCTGGGATGCATCATCCTCAATGTTTATTAAGGATAGATGCTCATCGCGAAGTGCATTTAAAATTATGTGCTTGGCTTCGCTATTCTTCCTTTCCCAGGCTTCAATTTTTGCTAAATCTTCTGCTGCAGTTCCTGTAGGCTTTGGGTCTTTTATAGCCTGCCGAACATTCCTTGCACTCAGATATACCATTAAGCGTTGCTTCCAGTGCACAAAATTATGGTCGTTCAGCAGCATATAGTTTGGCCTTGCTTCACTATCAAAAGCTACACTAGCCATCTTAAAATTCAAAAAGTTCAAAAAAAAGTTCAAAAATCCAAAAATTTGTCAAAATTCCAAAAATCAAAACCTCAAAAATGCTCAAAAATACAAAAAACTCAAATAAATCTTCACTGCCTCTGAGTACTGTAAACTCTGAGGGAGGGGAGGGGGTTAATCCCTTTTCAGCACAAGACAAAAGAACAAAGACAAAGAAAACATGTGCTCACCAGGAAGTACTTTCAAAAAATCTAACTCAACTCAAAAACACAATCCAATGCAATCCTTCAAAAATACACAAAAATATGCAATACTGGGCCCAATAACCCTTTGTGGGAATGTTTAGGAGTGTGGATGAGTATATAAAATCAAAAATTCTTTCCAGTAGCACCTTAGAGACCAACTGAGTTTGTTCTTGGTATGAGCTTTCGTGTGCATGCACACGAAAGCTCATACCAAGAACAAACTCAGTTGGTCTCTAAGGTGCTACTGGAAAGAATTTTTGATTTTGTTTTGACTATGGCAGACCAACACGGCTACCCACCTGTAACTGGATGAGTATATATTATTTATATATCTCAATCCCAGCTTGTGTGAGCAAGCTCCAAACTTAGCAGAGTTTACATTCCCTTTTAAAACACAGCAGAAAACGTTTGCATAGGCTTGCTTAAGCCAGCTATATTCCTGGTATATTCCCCTTGTTCCCTCTTAAAAGTAAAGATACAAGACAGCACTGATTATTAGATTTAAAAGTGTTTACTCACGGACATCCAAGAGTCACAGTACAGGCTTCAAGGAGGCAGACAAACTTAGATAAATGTATTTACATGCAGTGAAGCTGCTTCCATGAGGGAACAGGCTTCACCTCTGCTTCTCTCAGCTGCAGGCTGAGAGAGAGCATGCTGCTTCTTCAAAGGATGAGGCAAAATGGAGAGTGATCTTTGGGATGTTGTTCCCAGGTAAGACCACACCTACTTCTGGTTCCTGTAACTCAGTCCAGGTAAGCAGGAAGTTAAGCCTGGAGGACTGAGTTACCTTCATGTCCTCTCTAGGAGTGTTGTGTTTGGCTGCTCTGTGTTTACATCCCACAGTTAGGGCTTGGTGCACTGTGATATCACATGCCTTTCCTACAGAGAATATTGGGTTTGTGTGTGTGGATTTTCTCACAGCCCTTGTGCTAGGAATCAGATATCATATTTAGTTCTCATTGCTGGGTGCTGTCAGACGTCAGAGGATCCAAATCCCTGCGGTAGGTTGCCAGGAATGGATAAGACAAGGAAAGTTCTTACCAGTGCCTTTTATTCAATATTCACGGAGAGAGGCTTAGAAATGCAGCCTCTTGGGGTAATGGTGTTGCTCCAAGTGAAACCCCACTCCCTCTATCTCTCCTACTTCCTCATGAGTCATCACTGCAGGTGCTGGAAAGGGCCTTTTGCCTTTGAGCTGTCTGCTCTCCTACTTTCAATGCCTGCCAGGTTCTGGGAGGAGGGAGGTCTGGAATGCTTTCCAAAGACACTGAGTCCGTCTGCTGTCTCTCCCCTGGTGCTGCCTCTTCCAACTCCTCTCCCATTATTTCCCAGCTTTTCCCCTTGTCTGCCTCTGAGCTGTGATCTTTCTCAAACCCCTGTTGTAATTTCTTCTGCTCTGGAAGGGTCGGGATGACAGGTGCTCCTATATACTTAAACGAACACGTGATATTTCCTCCATTTCACCCATAATTGCATTTCCATACTAAATCAATGCTAATCCAAAACCTTGGATGCAATCCTGTGCTCCCTTACCACCATCAAAAATATAAAAAGACTAGACTTTTGTTCCATTTTGCTGTAAGTAAACTCCTCAGTGCCTGGTTTTAGCACACACAGAAAGCAAAATTCACGCCTAAGCCTCTTTGCAGTTTTCACATGTTAAATTTTCTATTTGGGTGGGTGGAAATATGTTGAGTACCTTTCATCTTCCTTAACAACTATGATTCTATGAGAGCAAGAAAATGTGTGTGTGTGTGTGTGCGTGCGTGCGTTGTTGTTGTTGTTCAGTTGTATAAGAGCAAGAAGCTTAATGTAAAAAAAAAAGCAGAGTCTGGAATCCTTTCTGTCTGTGTGCCCCAATACTTGCCACGTGCTGTTTGGAAGCGACTGCAATCCTTTCAGGTTCAACAAAATATAGTGGTGACAGTCTGCGCCACTGAGCAGACCAGTTTGTGGATTCCAATTGGCACTAGCACCAGCTTTTGCAGCGAATGCCAGAAGCAGCCTTGTTGTGGACACTATACTTCTGTTGATGCAACCTAGGATAATGTTAGCCATTTGTTGCAGCATCATTCTATTGACTCATGTTAAGCTTGTGGTCTTCTAAGACACCTAGATCTTTTACACATGTAGAACCCTCAAGCTATTTTCAGCAGCTTATTTTGAACAGCACACAGTGATAAAAGATTGAAGCCCATACCCATAAGATTGGAATAAACAATCAACCGGCAGGCTTGCAGTCCTCCCCGGCAGCCACTGGATTGCATTTTGACCATGAGACTAACAGTTACTTCCCATTTAAGCAAACTACAAAGTGCCAATATTGGTGTGCCGATTTCATGCTGTTCGTATTTTTAACATGCACATCCTGTTTTCCCAAAAACTTTCATAGGAGGTCATTGTGGATGATATTTCTTGACTATCATGCAGCCCACGTTTTCTAATCCCAACCCCGTTTTGTTGGATCATTGGTGAGTTTCTGCAAACAGGTTTTGCTGTTAGAGATTTCAGAGTTGCCTACGTGCAGAAATTCAGCTGTCTATCTCCAAGCAATTAGTAGTTGGCAGAAAGCCCAGATCTGCTCTCTCTCAGACCCTTAGCAACGACCTGTGATTGGTCAATGAGTTCCTAAAGACTCAGCTCTGTGTGAGAGCTTTGTGGTTAGTGTGGTTAGTGTGTGGTGCAGGTGCTGATGTGAGAAAGTGGTCAGTTTAGAGAGAGAGAGACAGAGAGGAAAAGATTTTATGTTTTGTTTCTTTTATTTTGTAAAGTCTGTAAATAGTAACTTATGGATACTAGTTGCTTCAATCAATAAATACTGTATATAGTTATCCAGTGAGTTGCTGAGTTCCTGCGTTGTGCTGTCCAGTCAATTACACAACAGCCAGAAGCTTCCAGAAAAGTCTGCGTCTAACTCTGCGGTGTCCAGGAATACGTTATACTCCTGACACTAAATCTTAAGATTTGCTCCACCCAACCACCTGTGCAAGGAGCCACACAGAGGGTTTGTGATCTATGCCAGAGGCAATTCTTCCCCTTATCATTGTGTGAATAATGGTGATTTAGTTCTGTAATTCTGTCAAAGCTCAAGGGACTTCCCTGAATATTACATCTGAGACTTTTAGCAGAAATTGCCAGATTTGGGAGTAACACGAGGCAATTTCTTGCATCGAGCCTGAAAAAGGTCGGGGTATAAATATGTTGCACTCCACTGAGATCTTGGGTTGGGGGTTTCAAAATAGCAGGGATGCTGCCAGTGTGATATCACCCTCTTTGAATGAGAAGCCCTGGCGGGACTCCATCTGTATTAGCAAAGTCACAGACTGCAGCTTTGATCAGTTTTGGCTTCTCTGCAGCAAACAGGCAAGAGGGAAGTGAGTGACAGCCTCAGGCATGTCCATGATAATACTGCTTCTGCTCTACAACGTCTATGGGCAGTTGAAGAGAAAATGTCCCTTGAATTTAGTGAGAGATAGATATCATCCCTGGGACTGTTATAGAGCAGGAGACCATCTCATCGGTGGGATTATACCCACACTAACTGGAGCATCCCAGCCAGGCACTTTCTCCCAGGTTCCCTTTATCCACATACGTCCGTAAGTAAATTATGTGGGGATGAGTTGAATGGTAGTAAATCATAAATCTAATTCATTAAACCTCTTTAAGAGAGATGGTGGGTATTTTTTTTTTTGCATTGGTCCCTGCTAAATCACTGTCTCTTCATATGTCTCTGTTTTGCAATGTGATTCTGGAACGGAGCAATATGAGCCATCCAGTTATTTTCACCACCTTATTTGGAATAACACACTATGATAACAGATTAAAGCTTTTACCTGACCCATAAGATTGGAGCCTGATGTATGTCTCCAAATCCCCTGGATCAATGCCTTATTTCCTTTTACCTTGCTGTCTTATTGGTTTTAAGTTGCATTTTAAATTTTATTATTGTATATATAGTATATATATATGTATATTAATATGAAAAGTCTTTCTTATAAGGTTGTACAATCATGGCTGTGACTGTCATGATAGAAGCCTTCATTTCTGAATATACCACTACATTTCTGAATAGACACATGTGCCTTGCCTTTGTCACAAGGATTTAATAGGATTGGCTATTAAACGCCTGTTTATGACTGAGTGTGAGTATCACTCTAAAACTAAATATGTATCGCTTGGAAATGCCCTTCATATTGCAGAATGTGGAACGTTACATGTGTTGTTAAATTGAGGGTGATGATGCAGAATATATGATATCTTGCAGAAATAGAAACATAGATTTACACCACTATCTGGCCTTCCTGCTCGCCATCCAAGAGATCAACCAGAATCCCAGGCTCTTACCCAACATCACCCTTGGCTACAATATCTATGAGAACTATTACAATGCAAGAATCACATACGACGCCATGGTAGAGCTGCTCTATACCGGCCATGCAAGTATTCCAAACTACAGGTGTGGAAGGCAGAATGACCTGCTGGGTGTTTTAGATGGTGCAGACTCTGAAATCTCCCTCCATATTTCAAACATGTTGGGCATCTACAAAATACCACAGGTGTGAAATGGGGTGCACTTTAATTTCACTTTGCTTTGAAATGCCTTTTTTCTGTCTGAGGGACAAAGTTACTGTCAGTCTCAAGCTTCATTTGTCCTTTCAACAACTTTCTTTCTTACAAAATCCTTCTACTAGATTACACGGTATTGAATTTTGCTCCCCCCGGCATAGAACGAATACAAGAGAGAGTCCACAGCCAGAATGTTAGTATGACTAGGGTTTGGACAACTCAATATGTGTAGCCCAAGGCTGCAACTGAATCCTACTTACCTGGGGCTAATTCCCAATGAATTTTATAACTCTTGCTTCTTGGCAGACTTGGTTAGGATTGTTCCTGGCACAGCTTCACTGGTAATGAACATATTGTCTTTTGATATGGAAATTCTGTGATATGGAGATGAGACATGCATACAAGGGGTTTCAAACAAAGCCAAGCAAAACACCTTTCTCTTCCATTCCCATCTAGGTTAGTTATGGTTTTGTCTCCCATGACATCAACGATAAAACTCAGTTCCCTTTTTTCTACCGGATGCTCCCCAAATATGATCACCAATACACAGGGATTGTCAAGTTGCTCCTGCATTTCAGGTGGACGTGGATCGGTCTCTTTGCTCCAGACAATGACAATGGAGAAAGGTTCATGAGGTCTTTGACCCCTATGCTCACCTCCAATGGGATTTGTGTTGCTGTCTCATACAGAATCCCTGAAATGACTCGGTATGAAGTGAAAATTCAGGTTGATTCATTTCTCACATGGAGACAAGTCAATGTATTTGTTCACTATGCAGAGACTCGTTCTTTCTTCAGTGGAATATTCTTTATAAATCAAATACTCACATTTGGGCTAGAGTCCACTGAGGGGAAAGTCTGGATCACTACAGCTTTGTGGGACATCACTCAGACGTTGTCTGACTGGAGATTTCATTTCCAGCACTACCACTGTTTCTTTTCCTTCTTAATTCAGACAGAAATTGCCCTAAAACATGACAATTTTGACTTCAGTCGCTTACTTCCTTACTGGAGGGAAGTGTTTGATTGTTTCTTTTCAAAGCACACATTGTCTGCGAAAGAACGTCACAGATGTGAACAAAAAGGGGAATTGCCCCTGGATGTCCTTAAGCAGAGTCTTTCTCCAGACAACTACAACGTCTACAGCAGTGTGTATGCTGTGGCACAGGCCTTAAATTCTGCTTACTCATCCAGATCCAAGCAGGTGGCAATGATGGGTGGAGGAGACGGGCGGAGGCTTCAGAGGCTGCAGCCATGGCAGGTATTCCCTTTTCCATCACGGATAGCTCCACTGAAATATACGTATTATATGCATAAAGATACCAGTCTCCACTGTGCCTCCTGTTAGGGCACCAGCAAGTTGGCATGCTGAAGTGCAGCAGTCAGAGTCAGATAAGCCGAGGTCAAACGGTCCGGGGTCAGAAGCCAGCTGAAGTCAGGTATTAGTATGGGGTCAGGAGAAGCCGATGTCAGGAACAGTCCAAGTCAGGAACCAGCCAAGTCAGTGAGGAACAAGCCAGGAGTCAGGAACAGAACAAACAAGAGCAACCATGCACTCAGCACAGCAGTTGCAGGTGCTAGGGAAGGGGGCAGCCGGCCTTTCTTAAGTAGCCGGCCTGTAACCACGTCTCTTACGAGTTGCAGCTGCCTCTAATTGTTCCCTGCGTCTCTCAGCTCTACGCTCTACAGCTGAGAAGGGAGGAGGGGAGGGGCCCTGCCGGTTTCTCTCCTCACAAGGGCCTGATTCTGGCTCGACTTCTTCCTCCTCCTGTTCTGGTCTTTCCCCCTCTCCATCTGACTCTTCCTCTTCCGAGGAGTGCTGCCACCAGTCTTCTCCAGGTATGAACTCCTCCATTTCCCCAGGTTCTTCCATGGGTGCAGCCTCGCCAGGGGGGGCTTGCTACCACTCCTCCTCATCTAGCTCAACCCTGACACCTCCTTCCAAAAGAACACAAACCCTGGTTCAGATCCTACAGTATATCCCTAGAACTTTCTACCACTTGGCAATGTTTGGGGTGGCCAGTAACACTATTTTGAAAAGTTTTTAATTTACTATGCATTTGAACTCATTTTAAGGCATTGTAATCATATTTTACATGATGCATCCTGAATTCCGGGAGCAGGTTTTTTTGTTTGTTTGTTTTGTTTTTTATTCAGATGCATTTAGGTGTTGTTCTGAATCAATACAGTGGGCTGAGTTCTCAAAACTGCACTGATATTTGGGATTCCTGAGCAGTGCTGGGAATGAGGCTTCTACTACCTTCTCTTATGGGGTTATGTATCAAGTCTCCTTCCAGGAGGAAGATTAGAAAAAATGAGAGACCTGCGCAGGGAGCCTCAGAATTTAAGTTCCATCAGAATTTTTCTACATCTCTATGCCTTCTCAGATTTTTGAAGAAATATTGTTTTAGTTCTGAGGCAAAGTTTGGTGTTAATGGAATAAACAAGGGAATTCATATTGCTGAATATAAACATTTAACTGCATAGAAATTGTCTTCACCTTCTGCTGAGCGATGTGGGAATGTAAGGATCAATAATTTCCCTTTCCGTAACACATTCAAAATGACATTAAACATCAACATGCTTCCCAAGAAAAAAATCTTCACAGAACAAGAATCATCATCACTTTGGCATCTTTGTGTCTACACGTCCCTAGTTCCAGGACAATGAAATTGGTATCCCTTTAGGCAAGGGAAGTCTCAGGGGTCATTATCCTGCCCCCAGCTTGAACTGCTGATGTGAAGGATTCCTAGTTGTGATTCAAGGACCCAACTCCCGCATTTGAAAATAAAGCACAATGACACATAAATTTGGGTTAAATGGAGGTAGTTATTATTAGTTACAGCATGTGAGTGGTATTGCCTTAGGCATTGGGTTGAACAAACTATAGTTGACTCCCCCCGCAGAGCGTGGAGTCACTCAAGGGATAACCGCCCAGGAGGTGGAGCCTGTTGATGCAAGATACAACTGGAAGCTCCACCCCTGAAGTCACCGGGGGTCGTGCCATGGCCCTAGCCACCAACAGGGCATCGGACAGGATCCACGACCGCCGGATTCCTTTACGGAATACCCAATATTTAGGCTATCTGTGCTATGGTTACTCTGTTCTCTGTGTTGTCTGGATGGAGAAGGGAAATTTATCCCCAAATGGGCAGCACTGAAATAACCTTCCTTTTCTCTGTGTGCCATGTTAGTTCCACCCTTTCCTAAGTAACTTTGAGTGTTACAATACTTCCATGGATGGCGTGTATTTGGACAAAGATGGGGAACTTGCAGCCAGCCTTGATATTTTGACCTCAGTAGTGTGGCCCAACACTTCAGTGGCTTCAGTGAAAATTGGGAGTCTAGAGCGGCAGGCATCCCCAGAAACAAGGTTCCGCATTGACCGGGATGCCGTTGTGCGGCTCAATGGACTTACCCAGGTGAGGAAAGCCAAGAATTTAAGAATGTTGATTGCTGTTAATGCCTCTCACACGTTGTAATCTTTTTAAGCATAGGGCAAATAACAATAAAACCCAAAAGGTGCACCTGCACACCTCTTTCCCTGGCTTGGGCTGGCAGTGGCTGTGGCATGCAGACCAGCCCAAACGCAAGCCACTGCCAGCCTGAGCAGAGAAAGGACCCCGGCTCTTACCTGATCTTCACTGCGACAGCCTCGCTCTGATACATCATTTTTACTTCCAGAGCACAGCGCACCCCTAATAATAATAATAATAATAATAATAATAATAATAATAATAATAATAATACATTTCTTGTAAAATGCACACCGGGCCCCCAAAAGAGGACATGTGTATGGAAACCCAGACAGATGGCAACACTAGGTAATTAATTAGATATGACCAAAGGCAGAAATCAGTTTAGAAAATTTATTCAATAACCAAAAGTGGAAACAAAATAAAAAATAAAAAATTCCTTCCAGTAGCACCTCAGAGCATAGCTGTCAACTCTTCCCTTTTTTTAAAGGGAAATACCCTTATTCCGAATAGGATTCCTCACAAGAAAAGGGAAAATTTGACAGCTATGCCTTAGAGACCAACTAAGTTTATTATTGGTATGAGCTTTCGTGTGCATGCACACTTCTTCAGATACAGTGAAACAGAAGTCACCACACCCCGGCTACCTACCTGTAACTAGAACTAAAAGTGGGAAACTAGTGAATGCAAAATCGAAAATTCTTTCCAGTAGCACCTTAGAGACCAACTAAGTTTGTTCCTGGTATGAGCTTTCGTGTGCATGCACACTTCTTCAGATACCATGACTGCAGTGAATGCAGCTTGTGAAGGACAACAAGCCATTCTGAGCATCGGGACGGGCACACCTAAGAAACTGGAGTCATTTGCTAGTGAAATAAGGCTTTGCCTTTTCTATGTCTTTGACTCAGTTCTGTAGCTTGTTGGTACACTTCTAACACTTTTACTGGGGTTGTAGCTAAATATTGCTACTTGGTGACAAGAATAAGACATGCAATGATGAAAGCAACCACCAAAGATCATGATTCCAGTTAACCCATAGCAAACGGAGAGGCGACAGAGACTCAGCTTTTAAGAGCCATGTTTTTAATAACCAATTTTAAAACTGTGTAAGATTCAATCTTATTATAAGATATAGAAAACTAACTTATGAATTGGATGGTATTATTTTCCTGCTGGTCTTTGACCATATTAAAGTTTTACTAATTTACTTACTTACTTACTTATAACACTTTCCCTTCTCTTTATGGTTAGACCTTGCCACAGTCACAGTGCACCAAAAGCTGTCACCCAGGATACGTCAAGGTGATTCAGGAAGGAAAGCCATTGTGCTGCTATGCTTGTGCACCATGTGCAGAAGGGACATTCTCCACTCGGGAAGGTAAGGGATGCCAAGGAGAAAGGAAGCCCTTTCAGGAGAGTACAGACCTCATCTGGGATATGCTTTCTGTATGTTTGCTTAATTTCCAGAAATTTGTGAGATATGATGCTTCCTTATTTCTGGAGATTAGAAAAAGAAATGCTAACTTCACGATTAATGAGCTGGGTGGATGATCCTGGGGGAGGAGGTGGGCATGAAAAGCAATGTGTGGCATGACAGTTGGTGGCATGTCCCACCAACGATGAAAGTCTGATCCAAAAGGTGCATCTTCAGTAGAAGTAAGCATACGGAGGGTGAAATCCCAATGTGTACCTTGGAGTCTCATTTGTATAATTTGGAAAATTCTATGCTTTGGGTCTGTCTGCCACCCAAAATGATGTTCCATGGAATATTGAAGAATTTGGATCAATATTATAGATGGAACACAGGTACCATTTTCATAGGAAGTCACTCTTGCTCATTGCAGATGCAGATCATTGCAACAAATGTCCCGAAGATGAGCATCCAAGCAAGGACCAGGATCAATGTGTCCCCAAGATTATCAGCTTCCTAGCCTATGAAGACACATTGGGGATCCTCTTGGTTTCCATTGCCCTCCTCTTATTTTTAATCACAAGCTTTGTCTTAGGAATCTGCATTAGATTCCAGGAAACTCCCATTGTCAAAGCCAACAATCGGGACCTCTCCTACATCCTCCTCGTCTCTCTCTTGCTCTCCTTTTTGTCCTCCTTCCTCTTCATTGGCTGGCCAAGGACATTGACCTGCCTTCTCCGACAAACAGCCTTCAGCATCATCTTCTCGGTTGCTGTGTCTTCCGTACTTGCTAAAACCATCACTGTGGTGCTGGCCTTCATGGCCACAAAACCTGGGAACAAGGTGAGGAGATGGCTGGGGAAGAGTCTGGCCAACTCCATTGTCCTTTCCTGCTCCAGTGTCCAAGTTGTCATCTGCACCATCTGGCTGGGCATCTCTCCCCCTTTCCCGGAGTCTGACATGCAGTCTCAGCCTGGAGAGATCATCCTGCAGTGCAATGAAGGGTCTGTTGCCATGTTTTATGGTGCCCTGGGCTACATGGGCTTCCTATCTGCCATCTGCTTCACGGTGGCTTTCCTGGCCAGGAAGCTTCCAGGGTCCTTCAACGAAGCCAAGCTGATCACCTTCAGCATGCTGGTCTTCTGCAGTGTTTGGGTGTCCTTTGTGCCCACCTACCTGAGCACCAAGGGGAAATACATGGTAGCCGTGCAGGTCTTCTCTATCTTGGCCTCCAGTGCTGGGCTTCTGGGCTGCATCTTCCTTCCCAAGTGCTACATTATCATATTGAGGCCTGATCTGAATACTAAGGAGCATCTCACGACAAAATCTAAAGACAGCACATGACTCTTAAAATATTATTTTATAGCTGAACTGCAGTCCAGCAGTAATGGAACTGCAGTACTTTTCATTTAAATGTAGCTTCACACATGATAAATCACACTTGCCGGAATTTATTAAATTTATTTTTTTATTTCATAACATTTACATTCCACTTTGTTGTAGAAAAAACCTCAGAGCAGTTTCCAAAAGGATAGAGCAATAAAATTATCATTTTATTTAAAACCACAATGAAATAATTTTAAGCAAACTAAAACTCATACAAGCTTCATAAACATCTGAGTAGGCCTGTCTAAATAAGAATGTCTTCAGCAGATGCTGAAATGTCTATCTTGAATGTGTCTGCGTGGTATCAATAAAAATGAATGCATAGTAACTCACCGCAAGTCACAGAGTTTTGTACTTCATGTTTCAGAAATGCTTGTTTATTGCAGTGTGATCCATCAAAGTGGCCATTGGCAGCTACTGGACTTCACATCTTGGCTACGGTTGTTTCTGTATAAGGCAGGCACGTTGTTTTGGCTGCCCATGGGGTTGCTCAAAAAAAGGTCTGGAGGCACTCAGGGATCACAACTTGGGGGGCACACTCTGATTTTAAAATAGAATAACAAAAGATGATACCCAGCTCTATCTCTCTTACAAATCAGAACTGGTGAAGGTCCTCTGTGAGTGTCTGGAGGAGGTTGGAGGATGGATGGCGGCTAACAGATTGAGGTTGAATCCTGACAAGACAGAAGTACTGTTTTTGGGGACAGGAGGCGGGCTGGTGTGGAGGACTCCCTGGTCCTGAATGGGGTAACTATGCCGCTGAAGGAGCAGGTGTGCAGCTTGGGAGTCATTTTGGACTCACAGCTGTCCATGAAGGCACAGGTTAATTCTGTGTCCAGGTCAGCTGTTTATCAGCTGCATCTGGTACGTGGGCTGAGACCCTACCTGTCCGCGGACTGTCTCTCTAGAGTGGTGCATGCTCTAGTTATCTCTTGCTTGGATTTCTGCAATGCACTCTACGTGGGGCTACCTTTGAAGGTGACCCGGAAACTGCAACTAATCCAGAATGCGGCAGCTAGACTGGTGACTGGGAGTGGCTGCCGAGACCACATAACACCGGTCTTGAAAGACCTACATTGGCTCCCAGTACGTTTCCGAGCACAATTCAAAGTGTTGGTGCTGACCTTTAAAGCCCTAAACGGCCTCGGTCCAGTATACCTGAAGGAGCCCAGACACTGAAGTCCATTGCCGAGGGGCTTCTGGCGGTTCCCTCGCTGCAAGATGCCAAGTTACAGGGAGCCAGGCAGAGAGCCTTCTCTGTAGTGGCACCCACCCTGTGGAATGCCCTCCCACCAGATGTCAAAGAGAAAAACAACTACCAGACTTTTAGAAGACATCTGAAGGCAGCCCTGTTTAGGGAGGCTTTTAATGTTTAATAGATTATTGCATTTTAATATTCTGTTGGAAGCCACCCAGAGTGGCTGGGGAAACCCAGCCAGATGGGTGGGGTATTTATAAATCAATAAATCAATAAATTAATACCTTCTTTGAATGGAAGTCATTAATCAAAATATGCCAATGTATTTCCTCCCACACGAATACCAAATGCAACACGTGAAAACTTAGCAAAGAAACTTAGCCATGAATCCTCTTTTTCGGTGGCTAAAAACCAGACATTCATCAAGTATTCACTATAGAGTTTACTTACAATACAATCAGTCTTGTTAGCACAAAGTTATAAACTCAAATTAAAAAGCAGTTCCAGTTACATGTAGGTAGCTGTGTTGGTCTGCCGTAGTCAAAACAAAATAAAAAATTAAAAAAATTCATTCCAGTAGCACCTTAGAGACCATCTAAGTCTGTTCTTGGTATGAGCTTTCGTGTGTTTTTGATGTCATGCATGCCCTATGCATGATATCACATGGCACAACTAATCCCGACATGGCGTCACTGCAGGTGCTGGAAAGGGCCTTTTGCCTTTGAGCTCTCTGCTCTCCTACTTTCAATGCCCACCAAATTCTGGGAGGGAGGAGGTCTGGAATGCTTTCTAAAGACACTGAGTCCGTCGGCTGTCTCTCCCCTGGTGCTTCTTCTTCCAACTCCTCTCCCATTATTTCCCAGCTTTCCCCCTTGTCTGCTTCTGAGTTGTGATCTCTCTCAAACCCCTGTTGTAATTTCTTCTGCTCCGGAAGGATCGGGATGACAGGTGCTCCTATATACTTAAATGAACACGTGATATTTCCTCTATTTCACCCATAATTGCATTTCCATACTAAATCAATGCTAATCCAAAACCTTGGATGTAATCCTGTGCTCCCGTACCACCATCAAAAACAAAAAGACTAGACATGTATTCATGCCTAAGCCTCTTTGCAGTGTTCACATGTTACATTTTCTATTTGGGTGGGTGGAAATATGTCGAGTACCTTTCATTTTCCTTAACAACTATGATTCTGTAAGAGCAAGAAACTTAATGTAAAAAAAAACGCAGAGTCTGGAATCCTTTCTGTCTGTGTGCCCCAATACTTGCCACGTGCTGTTGGAAGCGACTGCAATCCTTTCGGGTTCAACAAAATATAGTGGTGACTGTCTGTGCCACTGAGCAGACCAGTTTATGGATTCCAATTGGCACTAGCACCAGGTTTTTAGCCAGTGCCAGAAGCAGCCTTGTTCTGGACACTATGCTTCTGTTGATGGAACCTAGAATAATTTTAGCCATTTGTTGCAGCATCATTCTGTTGACTCATGTTAAGCTTGTGGTCTTCTAAGACACTTAGATCTTTTACACATGTAGAACCCTCAAGCTATTTTCACCAGCTTATTTTGAATGTGATAAAAGATTAAAGCCTTTACCCATAAGATTGGAATAAACAATCCTCAGGCAGGCTTGCAGTCCTCCCCGGCAGCCACTGGATTCCATTTTGACCATGACACTAATAGTTACTTCCCATTTAAGCAAATTACAAAGTGCCAATATTGGTGTGCCGATTTCATGCTGTTCGTATTTTTAACATGCACATCCTGTTTTCCCAAAAACTTTCATAGGAGGTCTTTGTGGATGATATTTCTTGACTATCATGCAGTCCACTTTTTCTAATCCCAACCCCGTTTTGTTGGATCATTGGTGAGTTTCTGCAAACAGGTTTTGCTCCACCCAACCACCTGCGCAAGGAGCCACACAGAGAGTTTGGGACCTATGCCAGAGGCAATTCTTCCCCTTATCATTGTGTGAATAATAGTGATTTAGTTCTCTAATTCTGTCAAAGCTCAAGGGACTTCCCTGAATATTACATCTAAGACTTTTAACAGAAATTGCCAGATTTGGGAGTAACAGGAGGCAATTTCTTGCATTGAGGATTAATATAAGTATGTTGCACTCCACTGAGATCTTGGGTTGGGGGTTTCAAAATAGCAGGGATGCTGCCAGTGTGATATCACCCTCTTTGAATGAGGGGCCCTGGTGGGACTCCATCTGTATTGGCAAAGTCACAGGCTGCAGCTTTGTTCAGTTTTGGCTTCTGTCAAGCAAACAGGCAAGAGGGAAGTGAGTGACAGCCTCAGGCATGTCCATGATAATACTGCTTCTGCTCTACAACGTCTATGGGCAGCTGAAGGGAAAATGCCCCTTGAATGTAGTGAGAGATAGATATGATCCCTGGGACTATTACAGAGCAGGAGACCATCTCATTGGTGGGATTATACCCACACTAACTGGAGCATCCCAGCCAGGCACTTTCTCCCAGGTTCCCTTTATTCAAATACGTCTGTAAGTAAATTATGTGGGGATGAGTTGAATGGTAGCAAATCATAAATCTAGTTCATTAAACCGCTTTAAAAGAGATGGTGGGTAATTTTTTGCATCACTCCCTGCTAAGTCCCAGTCTCTGTTTTGCAAGTTGATTCTGGAACAGAGCAATATGATCTCTCCAGTTATTTTCACCACCTTATTTGGAATAGCACACTATGATAACAGATTAAAGCTTTTACCTGACCCATAGAATCGGACACTGATGTATGTCTCCAAATCCCCTGGATCAATGCCTTATTTCCTTTTACCTTGCTGTCTTATTGGTTTTAAGTTGCATTTAAAATTTTATTATTGTATATATAGTATATATATGTATATACAATATGAAAAGTCTTTCTTATAAGGTTGTACAATCTTGGAAGGTGGCATGGCTGTGACTGTCATGATAGAAGCCTTCATTTCTGAATATACCACTACATTTCTGGATAGACACATCTGCCTTGCCTTTGTGGCGAGGATTGTCCCAACATTTGAAGGTGGGTTGATTACTAAAAGCCTGTTTATGACTGAGCGTGAGTATCACTCTAAAACTAAATTTGTATCACTTGGAAATGCCCTTCATATTGCAAAATGTGGAATGTTACATGTGTTGCTAAACTGAGGGTGGTGATGCAGCATATATGATACCTTGCAGACGTAGAGGAATAGATTTACACCACAATCTGGCCTTCCTGCTCGCCATCCAGGAGATCAACCAGAATCCCAGGCTCTTAACCAACATCACCCTGGGCTACAATATCTATGACAACTATTACAATGCAAGAATCACATATGACGCCATGGTAGAACTGCTCTATACTGGCCATGCAAATATTCCAAACTACAGGTGTGGAAGGCAGAATGACCTGCTGGCTGTTTTGGATGGTGCAGACTCTGAAATCTCACTCCATATTTCAAACATATTGCGCATCTACAAAATCCCACAGGTGCGAAATGTGGTGCACTTTAATTTCACTTTGCTTTGAAATGCCTTTTTAAGCTTCATTTGTCCTTTCAACAGCCTTCTTTCTTACTAAATCCTTCTACTAGATTACACGGTATTGAATTTTGCTCCCCCTGGCACAGAACGAATACAAGAGAAAGCCTACAGCCAGATTGTTAGTATGACTAGGGTTTGGTCAACTCAATATGTGTAGCCGAAGGCTGCAACTGAATCCTACTTACCTGGGGCTAATTCCCAATGAATTTTATAACTCTTGATTCTTAGCAGAACTGGTTAGGATTGTTCCTGGCACAGCTTCACTGTTAATGAATATATTGTCTTTTGATATGGAAATTCTGTCATATGGAGATGAGACGTGCATACAAAGGGATTCAAACAAAGCCAATCAAAACACTTTTCTCTTCCATTCCCATCTAGGTTAGTTATGGTTTTGTCTCCCATGACATCAATGATAAAACTCAGTTCCCCTTTTTATACCGAATGCTCCCCAACAATGATCACCAATACACAGGGATTGTCAAGCTGCTCCTGCATTTCAGGTGGACGTGGATCGGTCTCTTTGCTCCAGACAATGACAATGGAGAAAGGTTCATGAGGTCCTTGACCCCTATGCTCACCTCCAATGGGATTTGTGTTGCCGTCTCATACAGAATCCCAGAATTGACTAAGTATGTAGTGAATATGCACTTTGATTCATTTCTCACATGGAGACAATTCAATGTATTTGTTCAGTTAGCAGAGACTCGTTCTTTCTTCAGTGGAATATTCTTTATAAATGAAATACTCACATTTGGGCTAGAGTCCACTGAGGGGAAAGTCTGGATCACTACAGCTTTGTGGGACATCACACAGACGTTGTCTGACTGGAGATTCCATTTCCAGCACCGCCACTGTTTCTTTTCTTTCTTAATTCAGTCTGAAATTGCCCTAAAACATGACAATTTTGACCTCAGTCGCTTCCTTCCTTACTGGAGGGCAGTGTTTGATTGTTTCTTTTCAAATCACACGTTGTCTGCGAAAGAACGTCACAGATGTGAACAAAAAGCGGAATTGCCCTTGGATGTCCTCAAGCAGAGTCTTTCTCCAGACAACTACAACGTCTACAGCAGTGTGTATGCTGTGGCACAGGCCTTAAATTCTGCTTACTCATCCAGATCCAAGCAGGTGGCAATGATGGGTGGAGGAGACGGGCGGAGGCTTCAGAGGCTGCAGCCATGGCAGGTATTCTCTTTTCCATCACGGATAGCTCCACTGAAATATACGTATTATATGCATAAAGATACCAGTCTCCACTGTGCCTCCTGTTAGGGCGCCAGCAAGTTGGCGTGCTGAAGTGCGGCAGTCAGAGTCAGATAAGCCAAGGTCGAACAGTCCGGGTCAGAAGCCAGCTGAAGTCAGGTATCAGCATGGGGTCAGGAGAAGCCGAAGTCAGGAACAGTCCAAGTCAGGAACCAGCCAAGTCAGTCAGGAACAAGCCAGGAGTCAGGAACAGAACAAACAAGAGCAACCATGCACTCAGCACAGCAGTTGCAGGTGCTAGGGAAGGGAGCAGCCGGCCTTTCTTAAGTAGCCGGCCTGTAACCACATCTCTTACGAGTTGCAGCTGCCTCTAATTGTTCCCTGCGTCTCTCAGCTCTACGCTCTACAGCTGAGAAGGGAGGAGGGGAGGGGCCCTGCCGGTTTCTCTCCTCACAAGGGCCTGATTCTGGCTCGACTTCTTCCTCCTCCTGTTCTGGTCTTTCCCCCTCTCCATCTGACTCTTCCTCTTCCGAGGAGTGCCGCCACCAGTCTTCTCCAGGTATGAACTCCTCCATTTCCCCAGGTTCTTCCATGGGTGCAGCCTCGCCAGGGGGGGCTTGCCACCCCTGCTCCTCATCTGGCTCAACCCTGACACCTCCTTCCAAAAGAACACAAACCCTGGTTCAGAGCCTACAGTATATCCCTAGAACTTTCTACCACTTGGCAATGTTTGGGGTGGCCAGTAACACTATTTTGAAAAGTTTTTCATTTGCTATGCATTTGAACTCATTTTAAGGCATTGTAATCATATTTTACATGATATATCCTGAATTCCGGGAGCAGGTTTTTTGTTTGTTTGTTTTGTTTTTTATTCAGATGCATTTAGGTGTTGTTCTGAATCAATATAGTGGGCTGAGTCTTTGAAAACTGCACTGATATTTGGGATTCCTGAGCAGTGCTGGGAATGAGGCTTCTACTACCTTCTCTTACGGGGTTATGTATTAAGTCTCCTTCTAGGAGGAAGATTAGAAAAAATGAGAGACCTACGCAGGGAGCCTCAGAATTTAAGTTCCATCAGAATTTTTCTACATCTCTATGCCTTCTCATATTTTTGAAAATATATTGTTTTAGTTCTGAGGCAAGTTTGGTTTTAAAGAAATAAACAAGGGAATTCACATTGCTGAATATAAACCTTTAACGACATATAAATTGTCTTCACTGGTATTTGACACCAGTGAAGTTAGCTAAGATATATCATGGTACAAGCAATATGTGTTGGAAATGTAAAAATCTGGAAGGTACCTTTTATCATATGTGGTGGACATGTTCAAAGGTTAAGGCTTTCTGGGAGAAGATTTATAATGAACTTAAAAAAGTAATGAAAGTATATGATAAGTTAGTATTTTAAAATTTTATTAAGAATAGGGGTGAATGATAAGAAAATAGTTACAAAGTTACTAAAGTATAATAGTATTGAACGCAGCAGAGAGAATGGGGGAAGTCCCCAGATAAGATTTGAAATTAGAATTAAACAATCATTATTTAGTGTTCCAGTGTTTGTGTGTAGGTATGTATAAGTTCTCTTTTATATTTTTTTCTTGTTGTTTTTTAATGTGTTTGTTATGTTTTTAAATTGTATTTGTGTGATGTATTGTGCATTTGTTGTTTAATGTGAAAATTAATAAAATCTTATTAAAAAATAAAAAATAAAAATAAATTGTCTTCACCTTCTGCTGAGCGATGTGGGAATGTGAGGATCAATAATTTCCCTTTCTGTAACACATTCAAAACAACATTAAACATCAACATGCTTTCCAAGAAAAAAATCTTCACGGAACAAGAATCATCATCACTTTGGCATCTTTGTGTCTACGCGTCCCTAGTTCCAGGACAATGAAATTGGTATCCCTTTAGGCAAGGGAAGTCTCAGGGGTCATTTTCCTGCCCCCAGCTTGAACTACTGATGTGAAAGATTCCTAGTTGTGATTCAAGGACCCAACTCCCGCATTTGAAAATAAAGCACAATGACACATAAATTTGGGTTAAATGGAGGTAAAAGGCCACAACTTTTATTGGTTACAGCATGTGAGTGGTATTGGCTTAGGCATTGGGTTGAACAAACTATAGTTGACTCCCCCCGCAGAGCATGGAGTCACTCAAGGGATAACCGCCCAGGAGGTGGAGCCTGTTGATGCAAGATACAACTGGAAGCTCCACCCCTGGGACTTCCGGTGGCGGCGCCGGCTCATGCAGACGGGAGCTAACGCTCCGGTCAACTTCGGAGTTTTTTGGGGGTGTCCGTGACCGCGCCACGGCCCTCGTAAAGCCACAGGAGGGGAGTCCTGTGGACAGGGTTCTTGCGGGCACCAGACGCGCCGTCCCAGCTCCCGATCTACCCCCGTAAGGAGGAGGATTGGGCGAGCTGGGCTCCGGTGCGGTGCTGAAGAAGCCATTGCTGGCCGAAGTTGACGAAGCAGTGGGATCTGCTGGGCTTAAAGAGCGCCCCATTCTTCCGAAAATTGATCGAAAACAAGAGACTCTGTAAGTACTGATCTAATTGGATTACAATTTGAAGAAATTATTGGAAATTTGGCTTGCGGAGGGAAACGTAAAAATAGGGAGTCCGTTTCCCTTTGACAGCGGCAAGGCGGAAGCAGAGACAAGGAAGCTGTGCCGCGGACTTTTCTTTGATCTTTAAAAGTAATTTCAAGCTGATTTCACGATTATTGAAGGATTTAATTGAGTGACTGTACAAAGACTGAACTTTTTGGATTTATAAAAAGAGCTAGAAGACACCGCTACACCCTCGGGATATGGAGACCGGGTCAGTTAGTGGGCAGCGCTACTTTGTTTAACTTTGTTTCATTTCTGTTACCAACTGGAGACTGTTACAATCTGCTACGCTTTTAGTGTGCTTTCTTGGATGCACTGTTTATTAGACTGAAACTGCCTTGGTACTTTTAGTACTTTTAGATACTTTTCTTGACCCAGAAGAGAAGTTTGGGAAAGTTTTAAAACTTGGAAAAAGAGTTATTGGAGTTGGAAGCAGTGGGACTTTTACTTTGAAAACTGCTGTGACTGCTCTGTTCTTTGTTCTCTGGCACTGTATGTTTGGTCTGTTGGCCACCTGGTGTTTGCAGTAGGATTGTTTTGAGACTGGCGACTTTGTGTACCTTGTGGTGACCTTGAACAATACAGCTCTCTGCTGGAAAGCAGTAAGCTACTAGTAAGCTGCCAGCAAAGCATATTGAAAGAATGCAAACCCAGGAAACAACACCTACATCTGGATCTGTCTCCTCTAGGATAAGATCTAAAAAAGGTGACGAGGAAAAACAGAGAAAAGGGTCAGCGTCAAAACCTTTCGAAGAACAAATGCTATCGGCTATCCAGAAATTAAGTGCCAGTTTGCAATCAGTGCACAGTGAACTTAAAGAAACAAGAGAAGAACTTAAAGGGACTAGAGAGGAATTACAAAGTGATATCAAAAAATCATCTGACTCTTTACAAGCAGCAATTGCTTCTGTTGAGAAGACAGTGACCCAGAATAAGACTGAAATTACTAGAATTGGAAAAGAGGTTGATACTCTTAAAAAGGAATCCAAAGACGTCAGAGAAAAAATTAAAAAAGTGGAGACTAAAGTTGAAAATTTGGAACCAGAAGAGCTTCAGAAAATCAGGTCACAGCAGAGAGGTCTACAAGAGTCTTTGGCTTTTTTGCAGTTGAAAGAGAAAGAGACTAACATAAGATTGAGAGGCGTCCCTGAACTTGAGCAAGAAAATTTGAAGGACTTTTTAATTAAAGAATTCTCGGAATTTTGGGAGCTGGAGGATTCGGATTTAAAATCATGTATAGTGAAAGCATATAGGTTTGGAACGAAAGAAAAGAAGAATAAAAAAGCAGTGAATGATTGCATGGTGGTCTTTCAGAACAGGGCCCAGAGAGACCAGATATTGGACCTTCACTATAAGAACAACTTAGTGATCCAGCAGAGACCAATAATCATTTTTAAAGACATCCCACGTTACTTTTTGGACAGGAGATTTCATTATTACGACTTAACTACAGAATTAAGAGCAAGAAAAATCTCATTCAGCTGGGAATTTCCAGAAGGCCTGACTTTCAGATACAAAGAGAGAAGAGTAAGAATTAAATCACCTGAGGACAAGAAGAAATTTTTGGATAAATACAGTGCCGACTTTGTAGGATCCTCCCTTGACCCAGCAAGGCTGCTTAAACTAGATCTTCCACCCTCGGGGAAACCATCACCAGGAGAAGGAGAAAGCAGCGAAGAAGAAGAAGAAGAAGAAGAAGAAGAAGAAGAAGAAGAAGAGGAAGAAGGAGCGAAGGGAGGATTGAAGATATAAATCAAAATGGCGTTGAAAGTGCTAACGTGGAATGTCCATGGCATGAACCTGAGGCCGAAAAGACATAGAATATATCATATATTAGAGAAGAAAAAGCTAGATATAATTTGTTTACAGGAGACCCACGTTGTTCGGCATCATAGAAGGATTCTTCAGAACAAGAAACTAGGTCAAGAATGTATATCATCTGATAAGGTTAAGAAAAGAGGAGTTGTAATTTATGCAAAAGAGAACTACAACCCAAGGCATTTATTCAAAGATGAAGAAGGGAGATTCACTGCAATAGAAATTACAGTACAAGGCGAAAAAATCATGATACTGGGACTCTATGCACCGAATGAAGGAAAATCAGATTTCTACAGGAAAATACATGAGCTGTTGATGGACTATTTGGATTACAATTTAATTTGCCTGGGAGATTTTAATGGGGCGGTTTCGACGATGATGGATAGATCGCAGAGATCTAAGATTACAAACGAAGGAAAACTGCCGAAAACCTTTTTTAAAATGATAGAGAATTTGGACTTAATTGATACATGGAGGTTGAAAAACCCAACAGAAAAAGAAGCAACTTACTTTTCTGAACCTCAGAAGTCATGGTCGAGGCTAGACTATGTTTGGGCCTCTAGAAGTCTGGCACCTAAAATCCAGAAGGCAGAGATTTGCCCTAAGACATGTTCCGATCATAATGCAGTGCAGGTGGACTTTAAAATCTACTCTAAGGATTCATTTCGGTGGAGAATGGATGATGCACTATTAAGAGAACCCAAGCTAGTGGAAGAAGCAGCTAAAAAGATGAGAGAATATTTCCAATTAAACTTAAATACAGAGGTGGAGAAAAGAATTGTATGGGACGCGAGCAAAGCAGTCATGAGAGGGTTCCTCATAAAGGAAAAAGCAAATAAAAAGAAACAACAGAATTTGGAAAAGGAAAGAATATTGCAACAAATAAAAGAGAAAGAGAAGAAATTGAGAGGATACCCGAAAAATCAACACATTCAGAAAGAAATAAAAATGCTGCAGTCCCAATATTCCAAGATTTTAAATCAGGAAATTGAATGGAAAATTAAATTGATGAAACAAAGAACATTTGATTCAGCAAATAAATGTGGGAAATTACTGGCTTGGCAGTTGAAAAAGAGACAGAAATTGAATACCATCACCAGCTTAAAGGTTAATGACAAAACAATAGTGATCCAGAAGAGATTAGAAATTGTTTTCAAAAAAATTTATAAACTTTTGTATAAAAAAGATAATGTGGAAGAGAAAGGCATTGTGCAATTCTTGGATAAAAATGGATTGCAAAGAGTCCCAGAAGAAAAAGCAAAAATACTCAACCATCCGATATCGACTTTGGAACTGGAAGAGGCAATTAGTAACATGCAGATTGGAAAAGCCCCAGGACCTGATGGACTAACAGCAAAATATTATAAAGTGTTAAAGGACTGGTTAATTCAACCTTTTAAAGATATTTGCAATGGTATGCTGGAAGGAGACAGGGCACCCGACTCATGGAAGGAGGCGTATATTACGCTGATTTTAAAACCAGATTCTGACGCTACCCTTATGAAAAATTACCGACCAATTTCATTGTTAAATGTGGATTATAAAATATTTGCGAATATTATGGCCTCTAGATTGAAAGGAGTGTTGAAAGACTTTATCCACAAGGACCAAGCAGGTTTTTTACCTGGAAGACATATTTGTAGCAATACAAGAAACATTGTGGATATATTGGAAAGACTTGAAAAGAAGATAAATACTGATGCTCTACTTATTTTTATTGATGCAGAGAAGGCCTTTGATAATATCTCTTGGTGTTTTATGAAGAAAAATTTGGAAAAGATGGGAGTCGGCCAAAGATTTTTAAATGGCATTAATGCTATTTATACAGAGCAAAAAGCTAAAATTATAATTAACAGTGTAATATCGAAAGAGATTAGGATTGAAAAAGGAACGAGACAGGGGTGCCCGGTCTCCCCGTTGCTATTTATCACAGTCCTGGAAGTTCTTTTGAATATGATTAGATCGGATGATATGATAAAAGGAATAAGGGTGGGAGAGAAGGAGTATAAACTTAAAGCCTTTGCCGATGATTTGGTGTTATCTCTACAAGAACCAGAAAGCAGTGTGATCAGAGCGCTAGAG
Source organism: Lacerta viridis (assembly GCA_900245905.1). Lineage (NCBI taxonomy): Eukaryota > Metazoa > Chordata > Lepidosauria > Squamata > Lacertidae > Lacerta > Lacerta viridis. The sequence continues at coordinate 98,056 of OFHU01004322.1, read as the reverse complement.
ACTATTGAAAATTTTGGAAGAGTAGCAGGATTCAAATTGAACAAAGCCAAGACTAAGGTGTTGACAAAAAATATGTTGCCTTCGCAGATACAAAGGCTACAAGATCTCACTGGATTGAACTTTGTTAAAAAGGTTAAATATTTGGGGGTTAACTTGACTCCAAAAAATATAAATCTGTTCAAGGACAATTATGAAAAATTATGGCAGGAAATAAAAAAGGATCTGGAAATATGGACTAGGTTAAAGCTATCCCTTATGGGCAGAATTGCGGCCATCAAAATGAATGTGTTACCAAGGATGCTGTTTCTTTTTCAAGTGATTCCGATTATAGATAAGTTGGAGTGTTTTAGGAAATGGCAAAAGGACTTATCGAAATTTATTTGGCAAGGGAAAAAACCGAGAATTAAATATAAGATTCTTATAGACTCTAAAGAGAGAGGAGGTTTTTCCCTACCGGACTTACGGTTGTATTTTGAAGCAGCTGCCTTTTGCTGGCTAAAGGATTGGTTTAAGCTGGAAAACACAGACTTGTTGGATTTGGAAGGACATGATAATGTATTTGGATGGCACGCATACCTTTGGTATGATAAAGTGAAGGCCCATAAGGCTTTTAAAAATCATATAATTAGAAATGCCTTGTATCAGGTTTGGACTCGAAACAAAGACTTGTTGGAGAGAAAGACCCCCAATTGGATTTCGCCAGTGGAAGCGAAAGCACATAAAAGACCCAACATGCCTGCGAAATGGCTGAAATACGCAGATATATTGCAACAAGAAGGTAAAAGCTTTAAGTTAAAAAGCTACGAGCAAGTAAAGGAAGGGGTGTATGACTGGTTGCAGTATTATCAAGTAAATGAAGTTTTTAAAATAGATAAAAAGTGGGCTTTCAAATAGAAAAATCTAAGTTGGAAACAGAACTTTTGGATACGAACTCCAAGAACCTCTCCAGGATGTATAACTTGTTGCTGGAATGGCATACAAAAGATGAGTTGGTAAAATCTGCAATGATTGATTGGGCAAAGGATGTGGGACATAATATTTTGTTTTCAGATTGGGAAAGACTATGGAGGGAAGGTATAAAATTTACTGCTTGTAATTTGTTAAAAGAAAATGTGATGAAGATGATTTATAGATGGTATTTAACACCGGTTAAATTAGCTAAGATGTATCATGGACTGAGTAATGAATGTTGGAAATGTAAGAAAGTAGAAGGTACCTTCTATCACATGTGGTGGACGTGCCCAAAGGTTAAGGACTTCTGGGAGAAGATATACAATGAGCTTAAAAGAGTGTTTAAATACACATTTTCTAAGAAACCAGAGGCCTTCCTATTGGGTATCTCCAACCATGAGATACACAGAAAAGACAAAGTGTTTTTTATGTATGCCACAACTGCTGCAAGAATTCTGATTGCTAAACCCTGGAGAGAAGTGACTAGTGGGGTGCCACAGGGTTCTGTCTTGGGCCCAGTCTTATTCAACATCTTCATCAATGACTTGGATGATGGGCTTGAGGGCATATCCTGATCAAGTTTGCAGATGACACCAAATTAGGAGGGGTGGCTAATACCCCAGAGGACAGGATCACACTTCAAAATGACCTTAACAGATTAGAGAACTGGGCCAAAGCAAACAAGATGAATTTTAACAGGGAGAAATGTAAAGTACTACACTTGGGCAAAAAAAATGAAAGGCACAAATACAGGATGGGTGACACCTGGCTTGAGAGCAGTACATGTGAAAAGGATCTAGGAGTCTTGGTAGACCATAAACTTGACATGAGTCAACAGTGTGATGCAGCAGCTAAAAAAGCCAATGCAATTCTGGGCTGCATCAATAGGAGTATAGCATCTAGATCAAGGGAAGTAATAGTACCACTATATTCTGCTCTGGTCAGACCTCACCTGGAATACTGTGTCCAGTTCTGGGCACCACAGTTCAAGAAGGATACTGACAAGCTGGAACGTGTCCAGAGGAGGGCAACCAAAATGGTCAAAGGCCTGGAAACGATGCCTTATGAGGAACGGCTTAGGGAGCTGGGTATGTTTAGCCTGGAGAAGAGAAGGTTAAGGGGTGATATGATAGCCATGTTCAAATATATAAAAGGATGTCATATAGAGGAGGGAGAAAGGTTGTTTTCTGCTGCTCCAGAGAAGCGGACACGGGCAATGGATTCAAACTACAAGAAAGAAGATTCCACCTAAACATTAGGAAGAACTTCCTGACAGTAAGAGCTGTTCGACAGTGGAATTTGCTGCCAAGGAGTGTGGTGGAGTCTCCTTCTTTGGAGGTCTTTAAGCAGAGGCTTGACAGCCATCTGTCAGGAATGCTTTGATGGTGTTTCCTGCTTGGCAGGGGGTTGGACTGGATGGCCCTTGTGGTCTCTTCCAACTCTATGATTCTATGATTCTATGATTCTATAAATATTGGAAGGGTGAGGAGTTACCGACTGTAGAGGAATGGCAAATGAAGTTGATGGACTATATGGAACTCGCAGAACTGACCGGGAGGCTCCGTGACCAGAGGGAAGAGGTGGTGCAAGAAGACTGGAAGAAATTTAAGGATTATTTGAAACAACGTGAAAAATTGGACTTTTGAGTGAAATCAGCGGAAATATAGGCATTAGCTATATAATGTTAGGAAATAGGATATAAGAAGTGAGGAGTGAATATGTTTAGAAGATATTATATGTTAATTAAACAAGATATTGGGATTAAGGTGTTAAAATTGGGAATTAGTGATAGAGATAAGAAGTGTTATAATTAATAAGAATTATTATGAATGTGTTTTAGACTGGTTAAGAAACTGCTAAACTAGATTTATATTGTACGCAGATAAGGGAACGGGGGAAGTCCCATATTAAGATTAGAAATAAGGTTATAAAAATTAGATGAATTTTTTCTTTTTGTATTGTTTTAAATTGTTTATTTGTTTTTTCTTTTGTAGTGTTGTTTTGTTGTTGTGTTTATTTTTATTTTGTGTTTTGTAAAATTTAATAAATTTCTTTAAAAAAAAAAAAAGGAAGCTCTACCCCTGAAGTCACCGGGGGTCGTGCCATGGCCCTAGCCACCAACAGGGCATCGGACAGGATCCACGACCGCCGGATTCCTTTACAGAATACCCAATATTTAGGCTATCTGTGCTATGGTTACTCTGTTCTCTGTGTTGTCTGGATGGAGAAGGGAAATTTATCCCCAAATGGGCAGCACTGAAATAACCTTCCTTTTCTCTGTGTGCCATGTTAGTTCCACCCTTTCCTAAGTAACTTTGAGTGCTACAATACTTCCATGGATGGCATGCATTTGGACAAAGATGGGGAACTGGCAGCCAGCCTTGATATTTTGACCTCAGTAGTGTGGCCCAACACTTCAGTGGCTTCAGTGAAAATTGGGAGTCTAGAGCGGCAGGCATCCCCAGAAACAAGGTTCCGCATTGACCGGGATGCCATTGTGCGGCTCAAGGGACTTGCCCAGGTGAGGAAAGCCATAGATGGAGAATTTAAGAATGTTGATTGCTGTTAATGCCTCTCACACGTTGCAATCTTTTTAAGCAGATACCAAATATCAATAAAATCCTAAAGGTCGCCTATTAAGAAGCTATTTGAATATAAGACATATATAAAAGGACATGTATGTGTGTTTATAAATATGTACATTTAGCATGCACACGTGTTTGTAGTTGGATAACTGCTTTTTATGTTTCTATACAATGTCCTGATTTTTTGTGAGACGGTGTTATAGAAACACTTCATTAATAAAAGGAAATTCATGAGGGAAGGTGGGGGGCGGGATAAAGAAAAGTCATGCCCTCTATTAATTTGTTGGGTAGTAAAAGAGAAGTAATTTTGGGTTGCCATATCTTGAAGAGAAAAAAAGACGACAAGATGCTGCCAGCCAAAGCCTGGTAAAGAGGCACCCGGGAGCGGGGGCGGGGAGGGGGGTGCTACTCTGCTCACAAACTTCTTTTCCTGGCTAGGGTTGGCAGTGGCTGTGGCATGCGAAGCGGCCCAAACCCAAGCCACTGCCAGCCTGAGCAGAGAAAGGAGCCCAGCTCTTACCTGATCTTCACTGAGACAGCCTCGCTCTGATGCAGCATTTCCACTTGTGGGTCAGAGCAGAAAAAAAACCCAAACCACCCAAAAGGGGACAAGTCTGGGAAAATCCAGGTATATGACAACGCTAGGTAATTACAGGTAGGTAGCCGTGTTGGTCTGCCATAGTCCAAACAAATTTAAAAAATTAATTCCAGTGGCATATTAGAGACCAACTAAGTTTGTTATTGATATGAGCTTTCGTGTGCATGCAGTATCTGAAGAAGTGTGCATGCACACGAAAGCTCATACCAATAACAAACTTTTTGTTGTTGTTGTTGTTCAGTCGTTCAGTCGTGTCCGACTCTTCGTGACCCCATGGACCAGAGCACGCCAGGCACGCCTATCCTTCACTGCCTCTCGCAGTTTGGCCAAACTCATGTTAGTAGCTTCGAGAACACTGTCCAACCATCTCATCCTCTGTCGTCCCCTTCTCCTTGTGCCCTCCATCTTTCCCAACATCAGGGTCTTTTCTAGGGAGTCTTCTCTTCTCATGAGGTGGCCAAAGTACTGGAGCCTCAACTTCAGGATCTGTCCTTCCAGTGAGCACTCAGGGCTGATTTCTTTGAGAATGGATAACAAACTTAGTTGGTCTCTAAGGTGCTACTGGAAGGAATTTTTTTATTTTGTTTCAGCTAGGTAATTAATTAGATATGACCAGAGGCAGAAATCAGTTTAGAAAATTTGTTCACTATGCAAACTGCAGTCATTAGCTATTGAGTTAAGAGTTACATGGAGAGGAATGGCGATGCCTTTTCTATGTTTTTGACTCCGTTCTGTAGCTTATGGATACACCTCCAACACGTTTCCTTCTCTTTATGGTTAGACCTTGCCACAGTCACAGTGCACCATAAGCTGTCACCCAGGATATGTCAAGGTGATTCAGGAAGGAAAGCCATTGTGCTGCTATGCTTGTGCACCATGTGCAGAAGGGACATTCTCTACTCGGGAAGGTAAGGGATGCCAGGGAGAAAGGAAGCCCTTTCAGGAGAGCACAGACCTCATCTGGGATATGCTTTCTGTATGTTTGCTTAATTTCCAGAAATTGTGAAATGTGATGCTTCCTTATTTCTGGAGATTAGAAGAAGAAGAGTTTGGATTTGATATCCCGCTTTTCACTACCCGAAGGAGTCTCAAAGCGGCTAACATTCTCCTTTCCCTTCCTCCCCCACAACAAACACTCTGTGAGGTGAGTGGGGCTGAGAGACTTCAGAGAAGTGTGACTAGCCCAAGGTCACCCAGCAGCTGCATGTGGAGGAGCGGAGACACGAACCCGGTTCCCCAGATTACGAGTCTACCACTCTTAACCACTACACCACACTGGCTCTCAGAAAAAGAAATGCTAACTTCATGATTAATGAGCTGGGTGGATGATCCTGGGGGAGGAGGTGGGCATGAAAAGCAATGTGTGGCATTACAGTTGGTGGCATGTCCCACCAACCATGAAAGTCTGATCCAAAGGGTGCATCTTCAGTATAAGTAAGCATAGGGAGGGTGAAATCCCAATGTGCACTTTGGAGTCTCATTTCTATAATTCGGAAAATTCTGTGCTTTGGGTCTAAGCTGCCACCCAGAATGATGTTCCATGGAATCTTGAAGAATCTAGATCAATATTATAGATGGAACACAGGTACCATTTTCATAGGACAATGAAGTCACTCTTGCTCATTGCAGATGCAGACCATTGCAACAAATGTCCCGAAGACGAGCATCCAAGCAAGGACCAGGATCAATGTGTCCCCAAGATTATCAGCTTCTTAGCCTATGAAGACACATTGGGGATCCTCTTGGTTTCCATTGCCCTCCTCTTATTTTTAATCACAAGCTTTGTCTTAGGAATCTGCATTCGATTCCAGGAAACTCCCATTGTCAAAGCCAACAATCGGGACCTCTCATACATCCTCCTCGTCTCTCTCTTGCTCTCCTTTTTGTCCTCCTTCCTCTTCATTGGCTGGCCAAGTAAATTGACCTGCCTTGCCCGACAAACAGCCTTCAGCATCATCTTCTCGGTTGCCGTGTCTTCTGTATTGGCTAAAACCATCACTGTGGTGCTGGCCTTCATGGCCACCAAACCCGGGAACAAGGTGAGGAGATGGCTGGGGAAGAGTCTGGCCAACTCCATTGTCCTTTCCTGCTCCAGTGTCCAAGTTGTCATCTGCACCATCTGGCTGGGCATCTCTCCCCCTTTCCCGGAGTCTGACATGCAGTCTCAGCCTGGAGAGATCATCCTGCAGTGCAATGAAGGGTCTGTTGCCATGTTTTATGGTGCCCTGGGCTACATGGGCTTCCTGTCTGCCATCTGCTTCACGGTGGCTTTCCTGGCCAGGAAGCTTCCTGGGTCCTTCAATGAAGCCAAGCTGATCACCTTCAGCATGCTGGTCTTCTGCAGTGTTTGGGTGTCCTTTGTTCCCACCTACCTGAGCACCAAGGGGAAATACATGGTAGCCGTGCAGGTCTTCTCTATCTTGGCCTCGAGTGCTGGGCTTCTGGGCTGCATCTTCCTTCCCAAGTGCTACATTATCATACTGAGGCCTGATCTGAATACTAAGGAGCATCTCACGACAAAATCTAAAGACAGCACATGACTCTTAAAATATTATTTTATAGCTGAACTGCAGTCCAGCAGTAATGGAACTGCAGTACTTTTCATTTAAATGTAGCTTCACACATGATAAATCACACTTGCCAGAATTTATTAAATTTATTTATTTCATAAAATTTACATTCCACTTTGTTGTAGAAAAAACCTCAGAGCAGTTTCCAAAAGGATGGAGCAATAAAATTTTATATATAGCAGAGTCTGGAATCCTTTCTGTCTGTGTGCTCCAATATTTGCCATGTGCTGTTTGGAAGCGACTGCAATCCTTTCAGGAGCAACAAAATATAGTGGTGACAGTCTGCACCATTGAGCAGACCGGTTTAAGGATTCCAATTCACACCAGCTTTTCGGCCAGCATCAGAAGCAGCCACACATAGAAAGCAGTACAGGATTTCACCCCGGATGTAACCAATGCATTGATAACAACAGTTAGGCTAACCCAGTACCAGGGGTGCCAGCTATAGCGGGTGGAAGAGGTTTCACCTCCCCTCAAAAAATTTGGGTAGGGGGATGAGGCCCCCTAATACTGAGGGAGTTGCCATCTACTGCCATTCCATGTGGGAGCAGGAAGCATGGAGGGCTATTTTCTCACTCTACCCCCCCCCCCTTTGATGGAACAGACTTGACGGCAGTCCTGTGATGAGAGAGGTGCCATTGGAGCGGAAAGCTCCAACACATGGTGCTGTAAGGACGCTTAGTGGTTGCTCATGAGTAACAGTCCAAGGCAAAGAACTTCTAAAAACTAAGTTCTTTATTGTGCAAGCTATATACAGCAAAGCAAAGTCTCAAACGTCCTTTCCCTACTGATTAGAGTCCAGGAATGAACTCTTTCGGTTTCCCTTCCAACAGAGCAGCTTCGGAAACCTGAAGCCCCTGCTTCTCCCCCTCTTTGACCCATCATGTAGCGTGAGAACCTGACCTCTATCTATTGCTTTCCCTGTGCTGTTTCGGCTCTTCGACCCCTTCTAAGCCTTTGCATTGCCTTTCTGTCTCCCCCTCTCCTTCCCCTCCTTCCCCGCCTGAGGAATGTGTGGTATGCGAGCTCCCACTGGGGGAGGAGGAGTAGCTCGTAAACAGCGGGCGTGGGTCTCTGTACTCTAAAAACTCCTGCGATCCCGGCCGTAGTGGAAGGGAGGGGGCTTTCCTGACAGGTGCTATAAGGCAAGCACACCTTCCTCAGATGGTAGGGAAGCTCCCCATGGGCAGCAAGCCAGAAGCAACTCTGGGCAGCGAAGAGGCAAGCTTGCACACTTTGACTGTCCGCTATTGGGCTTCTCCCATCGGAAGGGCCCCACGTGAGATCTTTAGGAACCTGGCATGGCATCCTGCATGGAGCGCAAGCAACGTGCATCGCTTAATGAGAGCACTGATGCGCAGGCTCACGCAAATATACCCAACCTGGGGAAAGGGAGGTTCCCTTGCTTCCTCACCCCACTTCCCTTTGTTAGCATTTTCATCATCCCTCCCTTTCTGTCAATCTCCTGACTCAGTGGAGAGAGAGGGGGAGGAGCTTACTTGGTAACTGTTATTCCTAACTGTTCTTAACTGTCAGTTCTGAGGAGAGTATTCTGAGGTAAAATGTGTTCTCATCTTTGCTAGGTGACTGAAACACACACAGTCTGTATAGTCTCTCTCTCTCTCTCTCTCTCTCTCTCTCTCTATCTATATATGTTTAGCTTATAAATAAAAGAAGGATTACTTCAAAACCTCTAGAGCTGAACTTCATCTGTTTATTGGTGCTCACAGCTAGCAGTTGTGAGTCCGGATATTTGGATTAATCCATCACCCTTGACTGGTTCACTTTCATTCAAGAGAAGCCACAGTTCTTTTTTTTATTAAATTAAGAAAATTTAATTAGGCAAGAATATATATGTTAAATATAGAATTATTTGGAAGGAAAGAAAAGGCGATTAAATTAGATTTTATAGATGAGAGAGGAAAACTGTAAATTATATTTGATTATGGAGTCAGCATGTGGGGGGCTGGGGAAGTCAGGATAGAAGAATTGAATATATGATTATCTGACCCAGGAGGGGGGTCGGGATTAAGCAACAATTAGAATATTGAATGTGGTTGAATTTAAAATGATTTTAAGGGTTCCTGTGAGAGGGGAGCAAGGTTAAATTGCTCCCCCCGGTGGGAGGGGGGGGAGTAGCGAAATGTTCAACCCTGTAATATTTGTGGTTTTAATTGGAAAATCTGAAAAGCCACAGTTCTTACCCCCCACATTCCTGATTAGACCCCCCACACACACTTCTCAATGTTTCACTCTCCCTGCCAAGACCTAGTTGCCTCTTCCTTTCCAATAAAACCTGGTGGAAACAGTTCTGGTCCTGACCGTGTGGTGCCAGATAAGAAAAGAAAGGGAGGAGAGGAGGAAGAAGAGAAGGGGTGTACAGTGGTACCTCAGTTTTCGAAGGTCTCCGTTGACGAACGTTTCGGAATTCAAATGCCATAAACCCACAAATAAATGTTCCCATTTTCAGATGCGTCTTTGAGTTTTCAGTTTTTGAACATTTCGGAACTTGAACGGTCTTCCGGAATTACGTTTGAAAACTGAGGTACCGCTGTATTGGGGGGGGGAGGTAGAAAGCATGTATGCAGGAAAGCTTTGCAGTGGAGGGAGAGGGTGGCAGGGAGGCTAGATCCTGCTGTGATCTATCCAATACGTTATTTTAAAGGGGGGCAGAGAGGGGGTGAAAGAAAGAGGTTGGATTGCCCAATGCAACCGGCGCTGAGAGGTTTCTGCTGTGTTTCAAAGACTGTGGCATTTCAGGAGTGATTTTGGTTTGGACGCTGGAAAAGTAGCAACTGGTATGTGTGTGAGAGGGGGAAGAGGTGGGAAGAATTGGCCAGGATTGGCCTGGGGAGTGTTGAGAGAGTGACAGTGCCTCCCTGACTATCTCTTCCCCCACACCTCTTTCCTTTTGCTTGTGGCCAGGCTGACCATCTGATAAGAGGTGAATTAGGAGGGAGGTTGAAAGACAGACCAATATATGCTGCCAGTGGGAGTATCTTGTGAGTCACGTGTAAAAGGATTAGAATTGCTGGCTGCTACTTTCTTTCAGCGTGACAGCCCTCTCCCAATGCGACATGGCTGCCCTCTACAGAAACAACCGTAGCCAAGAAGTAAAGACCAGCAGCTGCCAATGGCCACTTTGATGGATCACACTGCAATAAACAAGCACTTCTAAAACATGAAGTAGAAAAGCTCTGTGACTTGCGGTGAGTTACTGTTCATTGATTTTTATTGATACCAGGCAGACACGTTCAAGATAGACATTTCGGCTTCTACTGAAGACATTCTTATTTAGACAGGCCTACTCAGGTGTTTGTTTGTTTTTTTAAAAAAATTATATTTATTGAAAAATTTTAACACATAAAAAATACACACAAACACATTTAACAACAACATTAACAAAAATAAAAATATACATATAAATCTTAAACCCAGTATCTATTCCTCACATTGTAAATAGACTTCCTCCTATCTCCTCTTCCCGCGTTCCTTGTCTATCATCTTTAGTAATTTCTAAACATCTTACCAAATCATATTTACTATAAAACTTACCTAAATATTCAATCTTAACTATTTTTCTTAACTTATATTCATCTGTCTTAAACACTTAACCTTACTCTAAGTCTACAGTCTAGCCTTCCTTCCTAGTTATATCTAATTCTCAATCATACAATAATTTTTAAAATACAATTTAAATTTCTTCCAATCTTCTTCCACTGCGGCGTCCCTCTGGAATTTGCTGCCAAGGAGTGTGGTGGAGTCTCCTTCTTTGGAGGTCTTTAAGCGGAGGCTTGACAGCCATCTGTCAGGAATGCTTTGATGGTGTTTCCTGCTTGGCAGGGGGTTGGACTGGATGGCCCTTGTGGTCTCTTCCAACTCTAGGATTCTATGATTCTATGATTCTATGGTCACGAAGTTTCCCGGTCATCTCAGAGAGCTCCATATGGTCCATCATCTTCATCTGCCATTCTTCAATCGTTGGTAGTTCTTCTGTCTTCCAGTTTTTAGCTATTAAAATTCTAGCTGCTGTTGTGGCATACACTACTCAGATGTTTATAATGCTTGTATGAGTTTTAATTTGTTTCCGTTTACTCTATTGTGGTTTTACCTTTTCGTTAATGAATTTTTATTGCTTTACCCTTCTGGAAACTGCTTTGAGGTCGTTTTCTACAATGAAGTGGAATATAAATTTTATGGGGAAAAATAATTTAATCAAGTGCGATTTACCATGTGTGAAGCTTCATTCAAAATGAGAAGCATTGCAGTTCCATTACTGCAACACTGCAGCCCTGCTATGGGAAACAGCCCTACTAGAAAAACTAACCAGTAAGCTTTCACAGGTAGGTAGCCGTGTTGGTCTGCCATAGAAAGAACAAAATAAAATAAAAAATGCCTTCCAGTAGCACCTTACAGACCAACTAAGTTTGTTCTTGGTATGAGCTTTCGTGTGCATGCACACTTCTTCAGAAACCAGTAACCTGAAATTGACACAGGGACAAACAGAAGAAGATGCCTTCACCCCAGTATGGTTCCCCTTCATCACACACACAGCCCAAAAAGACAATGACAAAACTCTGGTGTTTCCTGCTTGGCAGGGGGTTGGACTGGATGGCCCTTGTGGTCTCTTCCAACTCTATGATTCTATCTACCGACAGCATACAAATCAATATGGCTAACCTGATCCAAAACACCCACCAACCCCACTCACACAGGAAACCAAAGATCACCACAGCCAACCACAAATGAACAATCACACCCTACGCCAACCCCAACCTCTCTCACTGCCAAAGGAGCACAAGCGAACAACAGAGAACCTACACAAACAATGCTGACACCAAACCCTACTCATATTAAGTAAAATAAAAACATTCGTCACCCCACCCCACCTATCTCCCCATCCCACCCACCTCCCCATCCCACCCACCTCTCCCCCTTTTCTTCCTAATGTCTCAACAACAAAAACTGATTTGTAAAAATGTTATATGGAAAAATAAGAGAGAGACATTGCACTGGAGCCTTATTTGCTCCCCCTGGGTACCTTGAGTTGCGCCCGGTGAGAAATGAAGGAAGCAGTCAAAAGACACGAGGCTTCTGGCTTCGAAGGGAGAAAGATTTATTCTGCATGCAGAAGGCACTTGCGGTGTTCAGACACCCAAAGCAAGTACAAAAGTTAGTCAGTTTACCAGCAGTTCTTATACAGTTTTCCAACTCATCCCCCCCACCTTCGGAATCTCAACCTAAAAGTGGGTGCACGCAAGTAGGGTCAGGGGTTATTGTATACAGGAATAGAGGGGGACCTTGGTCTGATGTTCATCAGAGTCACGCTGTCTAGAGACCTTGGTCTGCAGCCCATCATTACACGCATTGTCTATACCTTGCTGACACGGGTAACCTCCTACCCTAATACAATGTTTTAGAATCCTTGAGAGGCCTCTCCAACCCCTATATTTTGTCTATGCTTTTAGCTGGATTTTAGCTGGGTAATACGTCATTCTGTGATAAGGGACTCTCGTCCTTCTTTCTAGCAGGCATTTAGAGCACTAATGGGTCTTCAGGTTTTTAGGTGAAAGTGAAACGCCAAGCCTCTCACTTAACTGCATTTAGTTTTTGGGATGCTAAAATCCCTCTTGTAAAAGGGAGCCTTTTTAGCAGCACTGACCAGCTCACAATAAGAATTATACAAAAGATATAAACTTATACCATAGCAGGCTTCAGCTAAATATTTGCAAATATAATAACTATAATTTGGTCACCTCATTCTCCAGCACTACCTTTGTAAATCAAGCAAATCATTAATAAAAATATTTTTTAAAAAATATATTTTAAGAGTCAGGTGCTATCTTTAGTTTTTGTTGTTAGATGCTCCTTTGTATTCAGATCAGGCCTCAGTATGATAATGTAGCACTTGGGAAGGAAGATGCAGCCCAGAAGCCCAGCACTGGAGGCCAAGATAGAGAAGACCTGCACGGCTACCATGTATTTCCCCTTGGTGCTCAGGTAGGTGGGCACAAAGGACACCCAAACACTGCAGAAGACCAGCATGCTGAAGGTGATCAGCTTGGCTTCGTTGAAGGACCCTGGAAGCTTCCTGGCCAGGAAAGCCACCGTGAAGCAGATGGCAGATAGGAAGCCCATGTAGCCCAGGGCACCATAAAACATGGCAACAGACCCTTCATTGCACTGCAGGATGATCTCTCCAGGCTGAGACTGCATGTCAGACTCCGGGAAAGGGGGAGAGATGCCCAGCCAGATGGTGCAGATGACAACTTGGACACTGGAGCAGGAACAGGAAATGATAATGCAGTTGGCCAGACTCTTCCCCAGCCATCTCCTCACCTTGTTCCCAGGTTTGGTGGCCATGAAGGCCAGCATCACAGTGATGGTTTTAGCCAGTACAGAAGACACGGCAACTGAGAAAATGATGCTGAAGGCTGTTTGTCGGGTAAGGCAGGTCAATTTACTTGGCCAGCCAATGAAGAGGAAGGAGGACAAAAAGGAGAGCAAGAGAGAGACGAGGAGGATGTAGGAGAGGTCCCGATTGTTGGCTTTGACAATGGGAGTTTCCTGGAATCTAATGCAGATTCCTAAGACAAAGCTTGTGATTAAAAATAAGAGGAGGGCAATGGAAACCAAGAGGATCCCCAATGTGTCTTCATAGGCCAGGAAGCTGATAATCTTGGGGACACATTGATCTTGGTCCTTGCTTGGATGCTCGTCTTCTGGACATTTGTTACAATGGTCTGCATCTGCAATGAGCAAGAGTGAGCACTGTCATGGTATCTCTGTTCTATCTATAATATTGATCTAGATTCTTCAAGATTCCATGGAACATCATTTTGGGTGGCAGCTTAGACCTAAAGCATAGAATTTTCCAAATTATAGAAATGAAACTCCAAAGCACACATTGGGATTTCACTCTCCCTGTGCTTACTTCTACTGAAGATGCACCTTTTGGATCAGACTTCCATGTCCCACCAACTGTCATGCCACACATTGCTTTTCATGCCCACCTCCTCCCCCAACATCATCCATCCAGCTCATTAATCACGAAGTTAGCATTTGTTTTTCTAATCCCCAGAAAAAAGGAAGCATCACATCTCACAATTTCTGGAAATTAAGCAATCATACAGAAAGCATATCCCAGATGAGGTCTGTGCTCTCCTGAAAGGGCTTCCTTTCTCCTTGGCATCCCTTACCTTCCCGAGTGGAGAATGTCCCTTCTGCACATGGTGCACAAGCATAGCAGCACAATGGCTTTCCTTCCTGAAGCACCTTGACATATCCTGGGTGACAGCTTTTGGTGCACTGTGACTGTGGCAAGGTCTAACCATGAAGAGAAGGAAACGTGTTAGAAGCATACCCAGGATCAAAACTGGGGGGGGGGAACCATGGTCGTTCAGGTTGTGACATTTCAGCACAGAAAGGCAAATGAAACCAAAATTTTAGGAAAATTATATATTATTATTTGTTGTTGTTGAGCTTCAGACCATATTTTGCGCTCTCCTCTTTCACCCTCATTAAAAGGTTCTTTAATTCCTCCTCACTTTCTGCCATCAAGGTTGTATCATCAGCATATCTGAGGTTGTTGATATTTTTTCTGGCAATCTTAATTCCGGATTGGGATTCATCCAGTCTAGCCTTTCGCATGATGAATTCTGCATATAGCAGTGCTTTATTACGGTAGTTATTACAATTATTTGCTTGATTTTTTTTAAAAAAAAATTATTCTAGTTACATGTCTTATACCAGGGGTGGCCAACTCCCAAGAGACTGTGATCTACTTTCAGAATTAAAATCTGGCAGTGATCTACCCCCGTTTTTTGGGGATCAGCTCAAAGTTGTTGACCTTTTTTGGGGATGAGGAATGCCCCGTTTTTTAGGGGTTCGGTTCGTTTTTAGTTGTTGAGCTTTTTTTAGGGACTAGACCTTCTGAAATAATTGATTTAAAAACTAACTCAGCAAGACAGAAGACTGCCTGCTTTGTAAAGTGTGACAACCTTTGAGGTACAAAACACCCAGACAAGGAAAACCAACTCAGCTAACTAGTTTACACAGATCTGAGGAGCCAGTTGATGCGTGCTAGGCCTTCGATTTCACATATGGCGCCCAAACAACTGTACCCACACCACACTACCTCCAAAGTAAACCAAAAAGCTAAAAGCAAATGCAGTAGCAAACCTCAGAACTGAACTTAAAACAAAATCTGTATTCCCCTGCAACTGCACAGGCAAACCACCTAGAAATCAAACCTTGCTGCAAAACAATGCCACCCCCAATGGAGGCTGGAACCTGCCCCACAAAAGGAACCTGGGACAAGCTGAAGCACCAATGGCTCAATTACCCTCTTTGATAACATAAAATGCACAATGATTATTTAAAAAAATATTTATTCCTTTTAATTAATTTTCTAAGCAGTAGCACTGGAAAGCAAGAGCACACAAAATCCTGAATTATTTGATTACTGACCACATTATGTAAACAGCAAACAAAAACAGCTTGAAAAAACAGAAAAACTGCCCCCCCCCAAAAAAACCAGAAAGCCCCAAATGGCTGAAAAATTCAGTTTCCCAGGATCCTCAGCCCTCACAAAGGAACTAATCACCATGCAAGGGGACTCAGTTTCCCAAGCTCCCTTGCAACGATGATTCCCGGCCCGATCTCTGATAGGCACGCCAGCTCTTTGTCGGCCTGAGGGAGGGGGAAACAGCTGGCGCAACACATACACACACACACACACACACACACACACAGTGGTTAGCTGTGTTGGCTCTCGCAAGAGGCTCAATTGTTATTGAGATTTTGGGAGGGGGAGAAAGACCAGTCGTTGAGCTTTTCTTTAGGAGGAGAGCTTTTGTTTCCTTTTAGGCTGTCGATAACCATTTAATTTTTTTTTTTACTTCGGGGGGCAACTGCCCCCCTGCCCCCCCTGGGTACGCCCATGGTTAGAAGTGTATCAATAAGCTACAGAACTGAGTCAAAGACATAGAAAAGGCATCACCATTCCTCTCCATGTAACTCTTAACTCAATAGGTAATGACTGCAGTTTGCATAGTGAACAAATTTTCTAAACTGATTTCTTCCTTTGGTCATATCTAATTAATTACCTAGCGTTGGGATATACCTGGGTTTCCCCAGACATGTCCCCCCCTTTTTATTATTTTTTATTATTTTCAAGTAAACCAAAATACATCCAAACAATCAAGCAAACATACAAAATACAACAAATACTAAAAACAAAAACATAACAAAGGAAAATTCTTGTTACTCCTCTATCTTTTTTTATATAACATTGTTAATTGACTTCCCTCGATCCTTTCCTTCTGAGTTTCACTTTAAATCATCCTTAGCAGTTTTAGTTACAGGTGGGTAGCCGTGCTGGTCTGCCATAGTCGAAACAAAATAGAAAATTCTTTCCAGTAGCACCTTAGAGACCAACTGAGTTTGTTCTTGGTATGAGCTTTCGTGTGCATGCACACTTCTTCAGATACACTGAAACAGAAGTCATGCACACGAAAGCTCATACCAAGCTCATATCTGAAGAAACTCATATCTGAGGAATTAAAGAACCTTTTAATGAGGGTGAAAGAGGAGAGCGCAAAATATGGTCTGAAGCTCAACATCAAAAAAAACTAAGATCATGGCCACTGGTCCCATCACCTCCTGGCAAATAGAAGGGGAAGAAATGGAGGCAGTGAGAGATTTCACTTTCTTGGGTTCCATGATCACTGCAGATGGTGACAGCAGTCACGAAATTAGAAGACGCCTGCTTCTTGGGAGAAAAGCAATGACAAACCTAGACAGCATCTTAAAAAGCAGAGACATCACCTTGCCGACAAAGGTCCGTATAGTTAAAGCTATGGTTTTCCCAGTAGTAATGTATGGAAGTGAGAGCTGGACCATAAAGAAGGCTGATCGCCGAAGAATTGATGCTTTTGAATTATGGTGCTGGAGGAGACTCTTGAGAGTCCCATGGACTGCAAAAAGATCAAACTTATCCATCCTTAAAGAAATCAGCCCTGAGTGCTCACTGGAAGGACAGATCCTGAAGTTGAGGCTCCAGTACTTTGGCCACCTCATGAGAAGAGAAGACTCCCTGGAAAAGACCCTGATGTTGGGAAAGATGGAGGGCACAAGGAGAAGGGGACGACAGAGGATGAGATGGTTGGACAGTGTTCTCGAAGCTACTAACATGAGTTTGGCCAAACTGCGAGAGGCAGTGAAGGATAGGCGTGCCTGGTGTGCTCTGGTCCATGGGGTCACAAAGAGTCGGACACGACTGAACGACTGAACAACAACAGGATTTTATTGATATTTGGTATCTGCTTAAAAAGATTGCAACGTGTGAGAGGCATTAACAGCAATCAACATTCTTAAATTCTCCATCTATGGCTTTCCTCACCTGGGCAAGTCCCTTGAGCCGCACAATGGCATCCCGGTCAATGCGGAACCTGGTTTCTGGGGATGCCTGCCACTCGAGACTCCCAATTTTCACTGAAGCCACTGAAGTGTTGGGCCACACTACTGTGGTCAAAATATCAAGGCTGGCTGCAAGTTCCCCATCTTTGTCCAAATGCACGCCATCCATGGAAGCATTGTAACACTCAAAGTTACTTAGGAAAGGGTGAAACTAAAATGGCACACAGAGAAAAGGAAGGTTATTTCAGTGCTGCCCATTTGGGGATAAATTTCCCTTCTCCATCCAGGCAACACAGAGAACAGAGTAACCATAGCACAGATAGCTAGGAATCCTTCACATCAGCAGTTCAAGCTGGGTCAGGAAATTGACCCCTGAGACTTCCCTTGCCTAAAGGGATACCTATTTCATTGTCCTGGAACTAGGGACGTGCAGACACAAAGATGCCAAAGTGATGGTGATTCTTGCTCTGTGAAGATTTTTTTTCTTGGAAAGCAAGTTGATGTTTAATGTCGTTTTGAATGTGTTAAGGAAAGGGAAATAATTGATCCTTACATTCCCACATCGCTCAGCAGAAGGTGAAAATTTATGTACAGTTATAGGTTTCTATTCAGCAATATGAATCTCCTTGTTCATTCCTTTAAGACCAAACTTTGCTCAGGAATCCCAAATATCAGTGCACTTTTGAAAACTCAGCCCAATATATTGATTCAGAACAACACCTAAATGCACCTGAATACAAAAAACAAAAAAGAAAAAACCTGCTCCCGGGGTTGAGGATACGTCATGTAAAATATGATTATGATGCCTTAAAATGGGTTCAAATGCATAGGAAATGAAACACTTTTCAAAATAGTGTTACTGGCCACCCCAAACATTGCCAAGTGGTAGCAAGTTCTAGGGATATACTGTAGGCTCTGAACCAGGGTTTGTGTTCTTTTGGAAGGAGGCACAATGGAGACTGGTAACTTTATACATAGCATATGTATATTTCAGTGGAGCTATCCGTGATGGAAAAGGGAATACCTGCCACGGCTGTAGCCTCTGAAGCCTCCGCCCGTCTCCTCCACCCATCATTGCCACCTGCTTGGATCTGGATGAGTAAGCAGAATTTAAGGCCTGTGCCACAGCATACACACTGCTGTAGACGTTGTAGTTGTCTGGAGAAAGACTCTGCTTGAGGATGTCCTGGGGAAATTCCCCTTTTGGTTCACATCTGTGACGTTCTTTTGCAGAAAACAAGTGCTTTGAAAAGGAACAATCAAACACTTCTTCCCAGTAAGGAATTAAACGTCTGAAAAAATAATTGTCATGTTTTAGGGCAACCCCTGTCTGAATTAAGAAGGAAAAAAACCAGTGGGAGTGCTGGAAACGTACTTTCCAGTTAGACAACGTCTGGGTGATGTCCCACAAAGCTGTTGTGATCCAGACTTTCCCCTCAGTGGACTCTAGCACCAATGTGTGTATTTGAATTATAAAGAATACTCCACTGAAGAAAGAACGAGTCTCTGCATAGTAAACAAAAACATTGAATTGTCTCCATGTGAGAAATGAATCAACCTGAATTTTCACTTCATACCGAGTCAATTCTGGGATTCTGTGTGAGACGGCAACACAAATCCCATTGGAGGTGAGCATAGGGGTCAAGGACCTCATGAACCTTTCTCCATTGTCATTGTCTGGAGCAAAGAGACCGATCCACGTCCACCTGAAATGCAGAAGCAGCCTGACAATCCCTGTGTATTGGTGATCATCTTTGGGGAGCATCCGGTAGAAAAAAGGGAACTGAGTTTTATCGTTGATGTCATGCGAGACAAAACCATAACTAACCTAGATGAGAATGGAAGAGAAAAGTGTTTTGCTAGGCTTTGTTTGAAACCCCTTGTATGCCGGTGTCATCTCCATATCACAGAATTTCCATATCAAAAGACAATTATGTTCATTACCAGTGAAGCTGTGCCAGGAACAATCCTAACCAAGTCTGCCAAGAAGCAAGAGTTATAAAATTCATTGGGAATTAGCCCCAGGTAAGTAGGATTCAGTTGCAGCCTTGGGCTACACATACTGAGTTGACCAAACCCTAGTCACACTAACATTCTGGCTGTAGACTCTCTCTTGTATTCAGGGGGAGCAAAATTCAATACCATGTGATCTAGCAGAAGGATTTTGTAAGAAAGAAGGCTGTTGAAAGGACAAATGAAGCTTGAGACTGACAGTAACTTTGTCCCTCAGACAGAAAAAAAGGCATTTCAAAGCAAAGTGAAATTAAAGTGCACCCCATTTCACACCTGTGGTATTTTGTAGATGCCCAACATGTTTGAAATATGGAGGGAGATTTCAGAGTCTGCACCATCTAAAACACCCAGCAGGTCATTCTGCCTTCCACACCTGTAGTTTGGGATACTTGCATGGCCGGTATAGAGCAGCTCTACCATGGCGTCGTATGTGATTCTTGCATTGAAATAGTTCTCATAGATATTGTAGCCCAGGGTGATGTTGGGTAAGAGCCTGGGATTCTGGTTGATCTCTTGGATGGCGAGCAGGAAGGCCAGATAGTGGTGTAAATCTATGTTTCTATTTCTGCAAGATATCATATATTCTGCATCATCACCCTCAATTTAACAACACATGTAACGTTCCACATTCTGCAGTATGAAGGGCATTTCCAAGCGATACATATTTAGTTTTAGAGTGATACTCACACTCAGTCATAAACAGGCGTTTAATAGCCAACCCTATTAAATCCTCGTGACAAAGGCAAGGCAGATCTGTCTATCCAGTAATGTAGTGGTATATTCAGAAATGAAGGCTTCTATCATGACAGTCACAGCCATGCCACCTCCCAAGATTGTACAACCATATAAGAAAGACTTTTCATATTGTGTATACATATATATACTATACATACAACAATAAAATTTAAAATGCAACTTAAAACCAATAAGACAGCAAGGCAAAAAGAAATAAGGCATTGATCCAGGGGATTTGGAGACATACATCAGTGTCCGATTTTATGGGTCAGGTAAAAGCTTTAATCTGTTATCATAGTGTGTTATTCCAAATAAGGTGGTGAAAATAACTGGAGGGCTCATATTGCTCCGTTCCAGAATTACATTGCAAAACAGACATATGAAGAGACAGCGATTTAGCAGGGACCAATGCAAAAAAATACCCACCATCTCTTTTAAAGAGGTTTAATGAATTAGATTTATGATTTACTACCATTCAACTCATCCCCACATAATTTACTTACGGACGTATGTGGATAAAAGGAACCTGGGTGAAAGAGCCTGGCTGGGATCTTCCACTTAGTGTGGGTATAATCCCACCGATGAGATGGTCTCCTGCTCTATAATAGTCCCAGGGATCATATCTATCTCTCACTAAATTCAAGGGGCATTTTCCCTTCAGCTGCCCATAGACGTTGTAGAGCAGAAGCAGTATTATCATGGACATGCCTGAGGCTGTCACTCACTTCCCTCTTGCCTGTTTGCTTCAAAGAAGCCAAAACTGAACAAAGCTGCAGTCTGTGACTTTGCTAATACAGATGGAGTCCCACCAGGGCTTCTCATTCAAAGAGGGTGATATCACACTGGCAGCATCCCTGCTATTTTGAAACCCCCAACCCAAGATCTCAGTGGAGTGCAACATATTTATACCCCGACCTTTTTCAGGCTCGATGCAAGAAATTGCCTCCTGTTGCTCCCAAATCTGGCAGTTTCTGCTATAGGTCTCAGATGTGATATTCAGGGAAGTCCCTTGAGCTTTGACAGAATTAGAGAACTAAATCACTATTATTCACACAATGATAAGGGGAAGAATAGCCTCTGCCATAGATCACAAACTCCCTGCATGGCTCCTTGCACAGGTGGTTGGGTGGAGCAAAACCTGTTTGCAAAAACTCACCAATGATCCAACAAAACGGGGTTGGGATTAGAAAATGTGGGCTGCATGATAGTCAAGAAATACCATCCACAAAGACCTCCTATGAAAGTTTTTGGGAAAACAGGATGTGCATGTTAAAAATACAAACAACATGATATCGGCACATCAATATTGGCCCTTTGTAGTTTGCTTAAATGGGAAGTAACTGTTAGTCTCATGGTCAAAATGCAATCCAGTGGCTGCCGGGGAGGACTGCAAGCCTGCCTGAGGATTGTTTATTCCAATCTTATGGGTAAAGGCTTTAATCTTTTATCACATTCAAAATAAGCTGGTGAAAATAGCTTGAGGGTTCTACATGTGTAAAAGATCTAGGTGTCTTAGAAGACCACAAGCTTAACATGAGTCAACAGAATGATGCTGCAACAAAAGGCTAACATTATTCTAGGTTGCATCAGCAGAAGTATAGTGTCCAGAACAAGGCTGTTTCTGGCATTCGCTGCAAAAGCTGGTGCTAGTGCCAATTGGAATCCATAAACTGGTCTGCTCAGTGGCGCAGACAGTCACCACTATATTTTGTTGAACCTGAAAGGATTGCAGTCTCTTCCTAACAGCACGTGGCGAGTATTGGGGCACACAGACAGAAAGGATTCCAGACTCTGCTTTTTTTTTACATTAAGTTTCTTGCTCTTATAAAACTGAACAACAACAACAACAACACACACACACACACACACACACACACACACACATTTTCTTGCTCTCATAGAATCATAGTTGTTAAGGAAGAAGAAAGGTACTCAACATATTTCCACCCACCCAAATAGAAAATGTAACATATATGAAAACTGCAAAGAGGATTAGGCGTGAATTTTGCTTTTTGTGGGTGCTAAAACCAGGCACTGAGGAGTTTACTTACAGTAAAATGGAATAAACGTCTAATCTTTTTTATTTTTGATGGTGGTAAGGGAACACAGGATTGCATCCAAGGTTTTGAATTAGCATTGATTTAGTATGGAAATGCAATTATGGGTGAAATGGAGGAAATATCGTGTAAGTATATAGGAGCACCTGTCATCCCGACCCTTCCGGAGTAGAAGAAATTACAACAAGGGTTTGAGAGAGATCACAGCTCAGAGGTAGACGTTGGGGAAAGTTGGGAAATAATGGGAGAGGGGTTGAAAGAAGAAGCACCAGGGGAGAGAAAGCTGACGGACTCAGTGTCTTTAGAAAGCATTCCAGACCTCCCCCCTCCCATAACCTGGCAGGCATTGAAAGTAGGAGAGCAGAGAGCTCAAAGGCCCTTTCCAGCACCTGCAGTGATGACTCATGAGGAAGTAGGAGAGGTGGAGGGGTGGGGTTTCACTTGGAGCAACACCATTACTGGATGGCCCTTGTGGTCTCTTCCAACTCTATGATTCTATGATTCTATGAGCCCAAAAGGCTGCATTTCTAAGCCTCTCTCCGTGAATATTGAATAAAAGGCACTGGTAAGAACTTTCCTTATCTTATCCATTCAAGACAACCTACCGCAGGGAATTGGATCCTCTGACGTCTGACAGCACCCAACAACGAGAACTAAATATGATATCTGATTCTTAGTACAAGAGCTGTGATAAAATCCACCCCCCTCAATATTCTCTGTAGGAACCGCATGTGATATCACACAGTGCATCAAGCCCCTACAAGCCTGTCACAACTTCTGAAATGCCCGCCAGGGCTCATCAAAGCCGCAGGAGGGGCTGATGGGGGCCAGGCGCACCATGTGACTCCATGTCGGGCTGAGTTGCGCTGTGTGATATCATGCACACAGCATGCATGACATCAAACACATACACACTGGGCACCACAATGTGGATCGGAACCCAGTGCACCTGACTGGGAGACGAGAGTGCCATATGTAACTGGACCAACTGCTTTTTAATTTGAGTTTATAACTTTCTGCTAACAAGACCTTGGCCTTAGACGGGCTCTGCACTGGCCTCCATTGTACTGTAAGTAAACTCTATAGTGAATACTTGATGAATGTCTGGTTTTTAGCCCCCGAAAAAGAGGATTCATGGCTAAGTTTCTATGCTAAGTTTTCAGGTGTTGCATTTGGTATTCGTGTGGGAGGAAATACACTGGCATATTTTGATTAATGACTTCCATTCTAAGAAGGTTGGTATTCTTTGTTTAAAATAAGAGTGTGGGCCCCAAACAGAGCTGTGATACCAGAGTGCCCCCACACCTTTCTTTCAACAACCAACCATAGCCAAGAAGCTGCCAATGGCCACTTTGATGGATCACACAAGCACTTCTAAAACATTAAGTAGAAAAGGACTGTGACTAGTGCTGAGTTATTATGCATTGATTTTTATTGATACCAGGCAGACACTTTCATGGTACACTTTGCAGCATCTAATGAAAACATTCTTATTTACTCAGATGTTTATGAAGCTTGGATCAGTTTTCATTTGTTTTAATTTTTTTCATTGTGGTTTTAAATAAAAGGATAATTTTATTGCTCTATCCTTTTGGAAACTGCTCTAAGGTTTTTTCTACAACAAAGTGGACTGTATATTTTATGAAATAAATAAATAAATTTAATAAATTCCGAGAAGTGTGATTTATCATGTGTGAAGCTACATTTAAATGAAAAGTACTGCAGTTCTTAAAGAAATGGGAGTGCCGGATCACCTCATTTGTCCTCCTGAGAAATCTCTATGTGGGACAAGAAGCTACAGTTAGAACTGGATATGGAACAACTGATTGGTTCAAAATTGGGAAAGGAGTACGACAAGGCTGTATATTGTCTCCCTGCTTATTTAACTTATATGCAGAATTCATCATGCGAAAGGCTGGACTGGATGAATCCCAACCGGAATTAAGATTGCCGGAAAAAATATCAACAACCTCAGATATGCTGATGATACTACCTTGATGGCAGAAAGTGAGGAAGAATTAAAGAACCTTTTAATGAGGGTGAAAGAGGAGAGCGCAAAATATGGTCTGAAGCTCAACATCAAAAAAACTAAGATCATGGCCACTGGTCCCATCACCTCCTGGCAAATAGAAGGGGAAGAAATGGAGGCAGTGAGAGATTTCACTTTCTTGGGTTCCATGATCACTGCAGATGGTGACAGCAGTCACGAAATTAGAAGACGCCTGCTTCTTGGGAGAAAAGCAATGACAAACCTAGACAGCATCTTAAAAAGCAAAGACATCACCTTGCCGACAAAGGTCCGTATAGTTAAAGCTATGGTTTTCCCAGTAGTAATGTACGGAAGTGAGAGCTGGACCATAAAGAAGGCTGATCGCCGAAGAATTGATGCTTTTGAATTATGGTGCTGGAGGAGACTCTTGAGAGTCCCATGGACTGCAAGAAGATCAAACCTATCCATTCTCAAAGAAATCAGCCCTGAGTGCTCACTAGAAGGACAGATCCTGAAGTTGAGGCTCCAGTACTTTGGCCACCTCATGAGAAGAGAAGACTCCCTAGAAAAGACCCTGATGTTGGGAAAGATGGAGGGCACAAGGAGAAGGGGACGACAGAGGATGAGATGGTTGGACAGTGTTCTCGAAGCTACTAACATGAGTTTGGCCAAACTGCGAGAGGCAGTGAAGGATAGGCGTGCCTGGCGTGCTCTGGTCCATGGGGTCACGAAGGGTCGGACACGACTGAACGACTGAACAACAACAACAACACAACAACAACTGCAGTTCCATTACTGCTGCACTGCAGTTCAGCTATAAAATAATATTTTAAGAGTCAAGTGCTGTCTTTAGATTTTGTCGTGAGATGCTCCTTAGTATTCAGATGAGGCCTCAATATGATAATGTAGCACTTGGGAAGGAAGATGCAGCCCAGAAGCCCAGCACTAGAGGCCAAGATAGAGAAGACCTGCACGGCTACCATGTATTTCCCCTTGGTGCTCAGGTAGGTGGGAACAAAGGACACCCAAACACTGCAGAAGACCAGCATGCTGAAGGTGATCAGCTTGGCTTCATTGAAGGCCCCAGGCAGATTCCTGGCTAGGAAAGCCACCGTGAAGCAGATGGCAGACAGGAAGCCCATGTAGCCGAGGGAACTATAGAACAGGGCAACAGACCCTTCATTACATTGCAGGATGATCTCTCCAGGCTGAGACTGCATATCAGACTCCGGGAAAGGGGGAGAGATGCCCAGCCAGATGGTGCAGATGACAACTTGGACACTGGAGCAGGAAATGACAATGGAGTTGGCCAGACTCTTCCCCAGCCATCTCCTCACCTTGTTCCCGGGTTTGGTGGCCATGAAGGCCAGCACCACAGTGATGGTTTTAGCCAATACAGAAGACACGGCAACCGAGAAGATGATGCTGAAGGCTGTTTGTCGGGCAAGGCAGGTCAATTTACTTGGCCAGCCAATGAAGAGGAAGGAGGACAAAAAGGAGAGCAAGAGAGAGACGAGGAGGATGTAGGAGAGGTCCCGATTGTTGGCTTTGACAATGGGAGTTTCCTGGAATCTAATGCAGATTCCTAAGACAAAGCTTGTGATTAAAAATAAGAGGAGGGCAATGGAAACCAAGAGGATCCCCAATGCATCTTCATAGGCCAGGAAGCTGATAATCTTGGGGACACATTGATCTTGGTCCTTGCTTGGATGCTCGTCTTCGGGACATTTGTTACAATGGTCTGCATCTGCAATGAGCAAGAGTGAGCATGGTCATGGTATCTCTATTCTATATATAATATTGATCTACATTATTCAAGGTTCCATGGAACATCATTTTGGGTGGCAGCTTAGACCCAAAGCATAGAATTTTCTGAATTATAGAAATGAGACTCCAAAGCACACATTGGGATTTCACTCTCCCTATGCTTACTTCTACTGAAGATGCACCCTTTGGATCAGACTTTCATGGTTGGTGGGACATGCCACCAACTGTCATGCCACACATTGCTTTTCATGCCCACCTCCTCCCCCAGGATCATCCATCCAGCTCATTAATTGTGAAGTTAGCATTCGTTTTTCTAATCTGCAGATATGAGGAAGCATCACATCTCACAATTTCTGGAAATTAAGCAAACATACAGAAAGCATATCCCAGATGAGGTCTGTGCTCTCCTGAAAGGGCTTCCTTTCTCCCTGGCACCCCTTACCTTCCCGAGTGGAGAATGTCCCTTCTGCACATGGTGCACAAGCATAGCAGCACAATGGCTTTCCTTCCTGAATCACCTTGACATATCCTGGGTGACAGCTTTTGGTGCACTGTGACTGTGGCAAGGTCTAGCCATAAAGAGAAGGAAAAGTGTTGGAGGTGTATCAATAAGCTACAGAACAGAGTCAAAGACAGAAAAGGCATCGCCATTCTTCTCCATGTAACTCTTAACTCAATAGCAAATGACTGCAGTTTGCATAGTGAACAAATTTTCTAAACTGATTTCTGCTTCTGGTCATATCTAATTAATTACCTAGCATTGCCATATACCTGGGTTTCCCCAGACATGTCCCCCCCCTTTTATTATTATTTTTTTTCAAGTAAACCAAAATACATCCAAACAATCAAACAAACATACAAAACAAAACAAAAAAATACAACAAATAAAAACAAAAACATAACAAAGGAAAATTCTTGTTACTCATCTTTTTTTTTAGCATTGTTAATTGAATTCCCTCGATCCTTTCCTTCTGAGTTTCACTTTAAATCATCCTTAGCAGTTTTGTTTGCATAATACCTAACATTTTAACAAGAGTTACCATTTAAAGTGATATTTTACCTATATTATAAATCTACACTCTGAATTTTAAACTAAGATCTAACTGCATGCTATAAGCCTATCTCTCTTCCTCTAAGAGTCCATAATTCTAAACATTGCAATACTTTTTCAAGTAAACTTTAAATTTCTCCCAATCTTCTTCCACCGTATCTTCTTTCCGGTTGCGCAGTCTCCCCATCAGTTCAACAAGTTGCATAAAGTCCATCATCTCATTTGCCATTCATCAATCATCGGTATCTCTTGTGTCTTCCAGTTCTTGGCAACAGACATGTCCCATTTTGGGTGGTTTGGGTTTTTTGTTTTTTGTTTAAAGTTGTTGCTAAGACACATGCATGCTCGGGTGGGCGCACTGTCGCAGTGAAGATCATTTAGGAGCTGGGATCCTTTCTCTGCTCAGGATGGCAGTGGCTTGGGTTTGGGCCGCTTCGCATGCCACAACCACTGCCAGCCCTAGCCAGGAAAAGAAGTTTGTGAGCAGAGTAGTGTCCCCTGCCCCCCCACACGGGTGCCTCTTTACCAGGCTTCGGCTGGCAGCATCTTCGTCTGTCCTCTTTTTTTCTCTTCAAGATATGGCAACCCGAAATTACTTCTCTTTTAAAGGTAAAGGGACCCCTGAAAATCAGGTCCAGTCGTGTCCGACTCTGGGGTTGCGGCGCTCATCTCGCTCTATAGGCCAAGGGAGCCGGCGTTTGTCCGCAGACAGCTTCCGGGTCATGTGGCCAGCATGACTAAGCCGCTTCTGGCGAACCAGAGCAGCGCATGGAAACGCCGTTTACCTTCCCGCCAGAGCGGTACCTATTTATCTACTTGCACTTTGACGTGCTTTTGAACTGCTAGGTGGGCAGGAGCTGGGACCGAGCAACGGGAGCTCACCCTGTGGCAGGGTTTCGAACCACCGACCTTCTGATCAGGAAGCCCTAGACTCTGTGGTTTAACCCACAGCGCCACTTGGGTCCCCAATTTCTCTTTTACTACCCAACAAATTACTAGAGGGCATGGCTTTTCTTTATCCCGCCCCCCCACCTCCCCTCACGAATTTCCTTTTATTAATGAAGTGTTTATATAACACCGTCTCACAAAATATCAGGACGGTTTATAGAAACATAAAAAGCAGTTATCCAACTACAACATGTGTACATGGTAAATGTACATATTTATAAACACATATACATGTCCTTTTATATATATACAAGTCCCAGTA
Organism: Lacerta viridis; assembly: GCA_900245905.1. Lineage (NCBI taxonomy): Eukaryota > Metazoa > Chordata > Lepidosauria > Squamata > Lacertidae > Lacerta > Lacerta viridis. Next base: position 70,110 of record OFHU01004322.1, on the reverse strand, counting down.
CGTTTCCGAGCGCAATTCAAAATGTGGGTGCTGACCTTTAAAGCCCTAAACGGCCTCAGTCCAGTATACCTGAAGGAGCGTCTCCACCCCCATCGTTCTGCCCGGACACTGAGGTCCAGCTCCGAGGGCCTTCTGGCGGTTCCCTCACTGCGAGAAGCCAAGTTACAGGGAACCAGGCAGAGGGCCTTCTCGGTAGTGGCACCCCCTGTGGAACACCCTCCCACCAGATGTCAAAGAGAAAAACAACTACCAGACTTTTAGAAGACATCTGAAGGCAGCCCTGTTTAGGGAAGCTTTTAATGTTTAATAGATTATTGTATTTTAACATTCTGTTGGAAGCCGCCAGAGTGGCTGGGGAAACCCAGCCAGATGGGCAGGGTATAAATTATTATTATTATTATTATTATTATTATTATTATTATTATTATTATTATCTTATATTGAAATAGCTTCTTATTAGGCGACCTTTAGGATATATGGATATTTGGTATCTGCTTAAAAAGATTGCAATGTGTGAGAGGCATTAACAGCAATCAACATTCTTAAATTCTCCATCTATGGCTTTCCTCACCTGGGCAAGTCCCTTGAGCCGCACAATGGCATCCCGGTCAATGCGGAACCTGGTTTCTGGGGATGCCTGCCGCTCTAGACTCCCAATTTTCACTGAAGCCACTGAAGTGTTGGGCCACACGATCCAGGTCAAAATATCAAGGCTGGCTGCAACTTCCCCATCTTTGTCCAAATGCACGCCATCCATGGAAGTATTGTAACACTCAAAGTTACTTAGGAAAGGGTGGAACTAAAATGGCACACAGAGAAAAGGAAGGTTATTTCAGTGCTGCCCACTTGGGGATAAATTTCCCTTCTCCATCCAGACAACACAGAGAACAGAGTAACCATAGCACAGATAGCTAGGAATCCTTCACATCAGCAGTTCAAGCTGGGGCAGGAAATTGACCCCTGAGACATCCCTTGGCTAAAGGGATACCTATTTCATTGTCCTGGAACTTGGGAAGAGTAGACACAAAGATGCCAAAGTGATGATGATTCTTGCTCTGTGAAGATTTCTTTTCTTTTCTTTTCTTTTTTGATAAAAGATCGTTTATTTATCTTTTGTACATTGTTTAACAAAACTGTACAATATGCGTTTCATAAACCAATAAAAGGATGTACCATAAACACTCCATATACAAATAAAAATAAAAATAAAAACTTTGAGAACAAGAAAAAAAAAACATCGCTTGGTTTGGTTATTGTTCTTAACTAATATCCAATTCTATTACCTTATAAATTATTACAAGGGGATCTGCCATGATTTAAGTAGTATATACCAAACATAACATATCATTTAAGAAAACATAAGTAAGACATCATAAAAGAAATAGAAAAGAGAAAGGAAAAGGAAAAGGAAAAGGAAAGGAAAGGAAAGGAAAGAAAAGAAAAGAAAAGAAAAGAAAAGAAAAGAAAAGAAAAGAAAAGAAAAGAAAAGAAAAGAAAAGAAAAGAAAAGAAAAGAAAAGAAAAGAAAGGACTACCCTCACCTCCCACCCACCCCAAAATTTAGAAAACCAGTACCAACACAAATTCGACACCCATTCGACTTCCTGTCAGACCCAACCGTATAACTCACTCTTACTTGTGAGTGTGTATCAACATGTCTACCTATCTTCACATATGTCTTTATTTCACTACAATATCAACCAGTACCAAATTTTCACTTCATAACCTTCCTTCTTTTCCCAAGGTTTTTGAAAAGCTGACATAACTATCCATCCCTTACTATATTTCTGAACATATATTATATATCTAGCCCAATTTTCTTGAAATTTTTGCTTTGATCCCCCTCTAGCCCAATTTTCTTGAAATTTTTGCTTTGATCCCCCTCTCAAGCTGTTGGTTATCTGGGCCATTTTGGCAAACTCTTGTAATTTGCTTTGTCATTCTATTATTGAAGGTGGTTCTTGTTCTTTCCACCTCTTTGCAATTAGAATTCGAGCTGCCGCCGTGGCGTACAAAAAAACCTCTTTTAGTTTGGTTGGGATTTCTTTAACGACTATGCTTAATAGCAGGGATTCTGGTTTTTTAGGGAATGTAATTCCTAACATTTTTTTGAGTTCTTCATAAATCAGGCCCCAAAACGTTTTTATTTTCTGACATATCCACCACATATGGAACAGATCTCCATTGTTCTCCCCTCATCTCCAGCACGCACTAACAGATCCTTTATAATTTTTTGACAGTCTTAAAGGTGTTAAATACCATCTATGTTGGATTTTCATCATATTTTCTTTTATATTCGAAGAAGTTGTAAAATTCATATTAACCTTCCACAGACGTTCCCACTCGTTCATCATTATCGGTCGTCCGATATCTTGTGTCCATCTCACCATAGATGATTTTACTGTCTCCTCCATAACCTCCCATTCAAGTAGAAGCTGGTAACTTTTCGAGATTATCTTATACTTACTGTTTATTAACTCTGCCTCTAACCTTGTTGGCTCTTTAGAGAATCCTGTCTTTTTATCTTGTTGGAACACTCCATACATTTGATGGTAATCCAACCACCCCCCAATGGATCTTTTATCTCCTCATACTTTCTTTACTTGACTTCTCCTTTGTCCTCCATTAATAAGGTATTGTATGTAAGACAATCTTCTCATTATAGGGGATTGGAATGCTAAAGTAGGGAGTCAAGAGATAAAAGGAACAACTGGCAAGTTTGGCCTTGGAGTTCAAAACGAAGCAGGGCAAAGGCTAATAGAGTTCTGTCAAGAGAACAAGCTGGTCATCACAAACACTCTTTTCCAACAACACAAGAGACGACTCTACACATGGACATCACCAGATGGGCAACATCGAAATCAGATTGATTATATTCTCTGCAGCCAAAGATGGAGAAGCTCTATACACTCAGCAAAAACAAGACCTGGAGCTGACTGTGGCTCAGATCATCAGCTTCTTATAGCAAAATTCCAGCTTAAACTGAAGAAAGTAGGAAAAACCACTGGGCCAGTAAGATACAATCTAAATCAAATTCCTTATGAATACACAGTTGAAGTGAAGAACAGGTTTAAGGATTTAGATTTGGTGGATAGAGTGCCTGAAGAACTGTGGATGGAGGCTCGTAACATTATACAGGAGGCAGCAACGAAAACCATCCCAATGAAAAAGAAATGCAAGAAAGCAAAGTGGCTGTCCAATGAGGCCTTACAAATAGCGGGGGAGAGAAGGCAAGCAAAATGCGAGGGAGATAGTGAAAGATACAGGAAATTGAATGCAGATTTCCAAAGAATAGCAAGGAGAGACAAGAGGGCCTTTCTAAACGAGCAATGCAAAGAAATAGAGGAAAATAACAGAATGGGAAAAACCAGAGATCTGTTCAAGAAAATTGGAGATATGAAAGGAACATTTCGTACAAAGATTACCACAATTAAGGACAAAAGTGGAAAGGACCTAACAGAAGCAGAAGACATCAAGAAGAGGTGGCAAGAATACACAGAGGAATTATACCAGAAAGATATGGAGGTCTCATACACCCCAGGTAGTGTGGTTGCTGACCTTGAGCCAGACATCCTGGAGAGTGAAGTCAAATGGGCCTTAGAAAGCCTTGCTAACAACAAGGCCAGTGGAAGTGATGATATTCCAGCTGAACTATTTAAAATTTTAAAAGATGATGCTGTTAAGGTGCTACACTCAATATGCCAGCAAGTTTGGAAAACTCAGCAGTGGCCAGAGGATTGGAGAAGATCAGTCTACATCCCAATCCCAAAGAAGGGCAGTGCCAAAGAATGCTCCAACTACCGCACAATTGCACTCATTTCACACGCTAGCAAGGTTATGCTTAAAATTCTACAAGGCAGGCTTAAGCAGTATGTGGACCGAGAACTCCCAGAAGTGCAAGCTGGATTTCGAAGGGGCAGAGGAACCAGAGACCAAATTGCAAACATGCGCTGGATTATGGAGAAAGCTAGAGAGTTCCAGAAAAACATCTACTTCTGCTTCATTGACTACGCAAAAGCATTTGACTGTGTCGACCACAGCAAACTATGGCAAGTTCTTAAAGAAATGGGAGTGCCTGATCACCTCATCCGTCTCCTGAGAAATCTCTATGTGGGACAAGAAGCTACAGTTAGAACTGGATATGGAATAACTGATTGGTTCAAAATTGGGAAAGGAGTACGACAAGGCTGTATATTGTCTCCCTGCTTATTTAACTTATATGCAGAATTCATCATGCGAAAGGCTGGGCTGGATGAATCCCAAACCGGAATTAAGATTGCCGGAAAAAATATCAACAACCTCAGATATGCTGATGATACAACCTTGATGGCAGAAAGTGAGGAGGAATTGAAAGAACCTTTTAATGAGGGTGAAAGAGGAAAGCACAAAATATGGTCTGAAGCTCAACATCAAAAAAAACTGCAATCAAATGCCAACAGTGCCCTTCAGCTCTCTATATTGGACAAACAGGCCAAACCCTACGCCAAAGGATAAATGGACATAAATCTGATATCAGGAATCACAAGACAGAGAAACCAGTAGGAGAACACTTCAATCTCCCAGGACATTCTATAAAAGATCTCAAAGTAGCTGTCTTAATACAAAGAAATTTCAGAAATAGACTGGAAAGAGAAGTGGCTGAATTGCAACTAATCACCAAACTTAAAACCATGGAGAAACCTGGTCTGAACAAAGACATTGGATTCTTATCTCATTATACATAACAAAGCTATCTTTAGCCATCTCACCCCTTGCCTTTCCCTGCAAGACTAATTGCAGCCGTTAAGAGTCGTCAACAGGTTTTCCACACCTATCAGCTGATCACCCATTCCCACCACCCTTCTGAGTAATACCCCTCCCCACTCCCTCACTATATTTAAGGATCTGGTGACTTCTGTTTCAGTGTATCTGAAGAAGTGTGCATGCACACGAAAGCTCATACCAAGAACAAACTCAGTTGGTCTCTAAGGTGCTACTGGAAAGAATTTTCTATTTTGTTTCAAAAAAACTAAGATCATGGCCACTGGTCCCATCACCTCCTGGCAAATAGAAGGCCAGGCACGCCTATCTTTCACTGCCTCCCACAGTTTGGCCAAACTCATGCTAGTCGCTTCGAGAACACTGTCCAACCATCTCATCCTCTGTCGTCCCCTTCTCCTTGTGCCCTCCATCTTTCCCAACATCAGGGTCTTTTCTAGGGAGTCTTCTCTTCTCATGAATATGATTACGATGCCTTAAAATGGGTTAAAATGCATAGGAAATGAAAACACTTTCCAAATAATATTACTGGCCACCCCAAACATTGCCAAGTGGTAGCAAGTTCTAGCGATATACTGTAGGCTCTGAACCAGGGTTTGTGTTCTTTTGGAAGGAGGCACAGTTGAGACTGGTATCTTTATGCATATAATACACAAATTTTATTGGAACTATCAGTAGAAAAGGAAATACCTGCCACGGCTGTAGCCTCTGAAGCCTCCGCCCGTCTCCTCCACCCATCATTGCCACCTGCTTGGATCTGGATGAGTAAGCAGCATTTAAGGCTCGTGCCACAGCATACACACTGCTGTAGACGTTGTAGTTGTCTGGAGAAAGACTCTGCTTGAGGACATCCAGGGGCAATTCCCCTTTTGGTTCACATCTGTGACGTTCTTTTGCAGAAAACATGTGCTTTGAAAAGGAACAATCAAACAATTCATCCCAGTAAGGAATTAAACGTCTGAAATCATATTTGTCATGTTTTAGGGCAATCTCTGTGTGAATTAAGAAGGAAAAAAACCAGTGAGAGTGCTGGAAACGTAATCTCCAGTTAGACAATGTTGGGGTGATGTCCCACAAAGCTGTTGTGATCCAGACTTTCCCCTCAGTGGACTCTAGCACCAATGTGTGTATTTGAATTATAAAGAATACTCCACTGAAGAAAGAACGAGTCTCTGCATAGTAAACAAAAACATTGAATTGTCTCCATGTGAGAAATGAATCAACCTGAATTTTCACTTCATACCGAGTCAATTCTGGGATTCTGTATGAGACTGCAACACAAATCCCATTGGAGGTGAGCATAGGGGTCAAGGACCTCATGAACCTTTCTCCATTGTCATTGTCTGGAGCAAAGAGACCAATCCACGTCCACCTGAAATGCAGGAGCAGCTTGACAATCCCTGTGTATTGGTGATCATCTTTGGGGAGCATCCGGTAGAAAAAAGGGAACTGAGTTATATCACTGATGTCATGGGAGACAAAACCATAACTAACCTAGATGGGAATGGAAGAGAAAATTGTTTTGCTTGGCTTTGTTCGTTTGTTTGTTTTTATAAGAATTTATTAAACTTTGATAATACAACAAACACAAAATACAACAAAACACTACAAAAATTACAAAAAAGATAAAAATACAAATATCCAAAAAAAACTAAAAAGCTCAACAAAAACACAAATTTTTATTTAATTATCCTTATAATATTGCCTAACATTATTAGGGGACCTCCTCACATCCTCTCTTTCTGCGTTCATTGCAAATCCTCTTTAGTAATTTCATAACATTGTATAATCATCATTCTCTTCTAATCTTATTCCTTATAAAAATGAAATACTATTACCTAATTCTTATCTCCTATCTTAAACTAACTAATTTCATAACTGTAACCTTATATGTCCTCTGATTTCATTCTCAGATAACAATCTTTTCATGCTGTTTCAAATAGTCTTTAAATTTCTTCCAATCCTCCTGCACCGCTTCTTCCCTCTGGTCTCGGAGTTTCCCGGTCAGTTCTGCGAGTTCCATATATTCAATCATCTTCATCTGCCAATCTTCCACTGTTGGTAATTCTTCAGTTTTCCAGTTTTTAGCTAATAGAATCCTAGCAGCTGTTGTGGCATACATAAAAAATGTTCTATCCTTGTTGGGAATTTCATAGTTGGTCATGCCCAGCAGAAAGGCCTCTGGTTTCTTACTAAATGTGTTTTTCAACACCTTTTTAAGTTCATTATATATCTTCTCCCAGAAGTCCTTTACCTTTGGGCACGTCCACCACATATGAAAGAAGGTACCTTCCACTTGCTTACATTTCCAGCATTTATTACATAAACCATGGTACATTTTAGCTAACTTAACTGGAGTTAGATACCATCTGTAAATCATTTTCATGATATTTTCCCTTAACATATTACATGCAGTAAACTTAGTACCTTCCCTCCACAATTTCTCCCAATCTTCCAACATTATATTATGTCCAACATCTTTTGCCCAATCAATCATTACCGATTTAACCATTTCATCTTTCGTATGCCACTCTAGCAACAAATTGTACATTCTGGAAAGATTTTTAGTATTTGGTTCTATCAACTCCATTTCCAACTTGGATTTCTCTGACTGAAAGCCTTGTTTCTTATCCAACTTATAAACTTCATTTATCTGGTAGTACTGCAACCAGTCAGATACTTTCCCTTTCAATTGCTCATAACTCTTCAATTTAAAGTTCTGACCTTCTTGTTCTAATATATCAGCGTATTTCAACCAATTAGCAGGCATGTTAGGTCTTTTATAGGCCTTCGCCTCTACGGGTGATATTCATCTGGAAGTCTTTCTTTCTAACAAATCTTTGTTCTGAATCCAAACCTTATACAATGCATTCCTGATAATGTGAGATTTAAAGGCTTTGTGGGCCTTAACTTTATCATACCAAAGATATGCATGCCAGCCAAATACATTGTCATGTCCTTCCAAGTCTAAAACATCAGAATTTTCTAACTTAAACCAATCCTTTAGCCAGCAAAAGGCCGCAGCTTCAAAATAAATCCTAAGATCTGGCAGTGAGAATCCACCTCTTTCCTTAGAGTCTGTCAATATCTTATATTTTATCCTTGGTTTCTTCCCCTGCCAGATAAATTTTGACAAATCCTTTTGCCACCTTTTGAAACAGTCTAACTTGATATGCTTGGCTTTGTTTGAATCCCCTTGTATGCATGTCTCATCTTCATATCACAGAATTTCCATATCAAACGACAATATATTCATTAACAGTGAAGCTGTGCCAGGAACAATCCTAACCAAGTCTGCCAAGAAGCAAGAGTTATAAAATTCATTGGGAATTAGCCCCAGGTAAGTAGGATTCAGTTGCAGCCTTGGGCTACACATATTGAGTTGACCAAACCCTAGTCATACTAACATTCTGGCTGTGGACTCTCTCTTGTATTCGTTCTATGCCGGGGGAAGAAAATTCAATACCGTGTAGTCTAGTAGAATGATTTGGAAGAAAGAAGACTGTTGAAAGGACAAATGAAGCTTGAGACTGACAGTAACTTTGTCCCTCAGACAGAAAAAAGGCATTTCAAAGCAAAGTGAAATGAAAGTGCACCCCATTTCGCACCTGTGGTGTTTTGTAGATGCCCAACATGTTTGAAACATGGAGGGAGATTTCAGAGTCTGCACCATCTAAAACAGCCAGCAGGTCATTCTGCCTTCCACACCTGTAGTTTGGAATACTTGCATGGCCGGTATAGAGCAGTTCTACCATGGCATCGTATGTGATTCTTGCATTGTAATAGTTGTCATAGATATTGTAGCCCAGGGTGATGTTGGGTAAGAGCCTGGGATTCTGGTTGATCTCATGGATGGCAAGCAGGAAGGCCAGATTGTGGTGTAAATCTATGTCTCTACTTCTGCAAGATAGCATATATTCTGCATCATCACCCTCAATTTAACAACACATGTAACATTCCACATTCTGCAATATGAAGGGCATTTCCAAGCGATACAAATTTAGTTTTAGAGTGATACTCACGCTCAGTCATAAACAGGCTGTTAATAGCCAACCCTATTAAATCCTCGTGACAAAGGCAAGGCACATGTGTCTAACCAGAAATGTAGTGGTATATTCAGAAATGAAGGCTTCTATCATGACAGTCACAGCCATGCCACCTCCCAAGATTGTACAACCTTATAAGAAAGACTTTTCATACTACGTCATGATACAATAACAAAATTTAAAATGCAATCTAAAACCAATAAAACAGCAAGGTAAAAGGAAATAAGGCATTGATCCAGGGGATTTGGAGACATACATCAGGGTCCAATCTTATGGGTCAGGTAAAAGCTTTAATCTGTTATCATAGTGTGCTATTCCAAATAAGGTGGTGAAAATAACTGGATGGCTCATATTGCTCCGTTCCAGAATCACATTGCAAAACAGACATATGAAGAGACAGCGATTTAGCAGGGACCAATGCAAAAAAATACCCACCATCTCTTTTAAAGAGGTTTAATGAATTAGATTTATGATTTACTACCATTCAACTCATCCCCACATAATTTACTTACGGACGTATGTGGATAAAAGGAACCTGGGTGAAAGAGCCTGGCTGGGATGCTCCAGTTAGTGTGGGTATAATCCCACCGATGAGATGGTCTCCTGCTCTATAATAGTCCCAGGGATCATATCTATCTCTCACTAAATTCAAGGGGCATTTTCCCTTCAGCTGCCCATAGACGTTGTAGAGCAGAAGCAGTATTATCATGGACATGCCTGAGGCTGTCACTCACTTCCCTCTTGCCTGTTTGCTTCAAAGAAGCCAAAACTGAACAAAGCTGCAGTCTGTGACTTTGCTAATACAGATGGAGTCCCACCAGGGCTTCTCATTCAAAGAGGGTGATATCACACTGGCAGCATCCCTGCTATTTTGAAACCCCCAACCCAAGATCTCAGTGGAGTGCAACATATTTATACCCCGACCTTTTTCAGGCTCGATGCAAGAAATTGCCTCCTGTTACTCCCAAATCTGGCAATTTCAGCTAAAGGTCTCAGATGTAATATTCAGGGAAGTCCCTTGAGCTTTGACAGAATTAGAGAACTAAATCACCATTATTCACACAATGATGAGGGGATAAATTGCCTCTGCCATAGATCACAAACTCTCTGTGTGGCTCCTTGCGCAGGTGGTTGGGTGGAGCAAAACCTGTTTGCAGAAACTCACCAATGAACCAACAAAACGGGGTTGGGATTAGAAAAAGTGGACTGCATGATAGTGAAGAAATATATACCATCCACAAAGACCTCTTAAGAAAGTTTTAGGGAAAACAGGATGTGCATGTTAAAAATACAAAACAACATGATATCGGCACATCAATATTATCCCTTTGTAGTTTGCTTAAATGGGAATTACCGGTAACTATTAGTCTCATGGTCAAAAGGGAGATATTAAAAGCACAACTTCAGGCAATACCAGTGAGACGGAAACATGGAAGGTGCCTAAAGAAGCCAGGGTGGCTATCTAAAGAACTTTTAATTGAGTTAAGATTTAAAAGGGATATGTACAAAAAATGGAAAAAGGGGGAAACCACCAGAGAGGAATTCAAACAAATAGCCAGCACGTGTAGAGACAAAGTCAGAAAAGCTAAAGCACAGAATGAACTCAGGCTTGCTAGAGAGGTTAAAAGCAACAAAAAGGGCTTTTATGGGTATGTCCGTAGCAAAAGGAAGAACAAGGAAACAGTGGGGTCACTTAGAGGAGAAGATGGTGAAATGCGAACAGGAGACAGAGAAAGGGCAGAACTCCTCAATGCCTTCTTTGCCTCAGTCTTCTCCAAAAAAGAAAACAATGCCCAACCTGAAGAATATGGAGCAGATGATTCAGCAGGGGAAACACAGCCCAGAATAAGTAAGGAGGTAATACAAGAATACTTGGCTAGTTTAGATGTATTCAAGTCTCCAGGGCCAGATGAACTACATCCAAGAGTATTAAAAGAACTGGCAGAGGTGATTTCAGAACCACTGGCAGTAATCTTTGAGAATTCCTGGAGAACAGGCGAAGTCCCAGCAGACTGGAGGAGGGCAAATGTTGTCCCTATTTTCAAAAAGGGGGAAAGAGAAGACCCAAACAATTACCGCCCAGTCAGCCTGACATCAATACCAGGAAAGATTCTAGAGCAGATCATTAAGCAAACGGTCTGTGAGCACCTAGAAAGGAACGCTGTGATAACTAAAAGTCAGCATGGGTTTCTGAAAAATAAGTCATGTCAGACTAACCTGATCTCATTTTTTGACAGAATTACAAGCCTGGTAGATGAAGGGAATGCTGTGGATATAGCCTATCTTGATTTCAGCAAGGCCTTTGACAAGGTGCCTGTCAGGTTTTCTGGGCATCATAGAGTTAATGATGCAAGAGGCGTTCTGATCCTGGGAGTTTAGCCTTGCCCACTGTGATACGGGCACTTTCCTTTGTCTAGAAGAAGGGGAGGTTTGGTTTCACTTTCCCCTTCGCCTCACTCTGTGTTCAGTGTATCGTTACTGCTGGATGTGAGTTTGTTAGTTTGCTGCAAGCATGCAGCTCAAGTCTGTAGGACTTGTGTGTGTGTGCTACTAAATAAAGCCTAGTTTAGTTTAGTAGCACTGGCGTCTGTCAAGTTATTTCACGACGCCACGGAGCAGACCTAAAAGCCATCACGACGCTGCGATTCAACTCTGCTAAACTCTGCTGAACGGAAGAACGCTCAGGGCGCAGCAGAAGTGTGCCTGGGCGCCATTGATGTCGGAGACGATCGTAAAGGTGATTGATTGCAGTGCCGGCCAGCAGCACTACTTGGGTCAAAGTTTTATGACCCAATATCAATACCAAAACAGGTTATGGGCAGGTTAATGGCTTAATGGCTTAATTGCTTTATTGCCAAGAAGCTACGCTTTGATGGCGAGGCGTCCTGAGGAGATTGATTGCCAGGACGGGAGGTCTGCATGTCTGCTGAGGCCGGCAGCCGATAGCCCAGCTGGAGGACTGTTTTGTGCCATGCTTTTGAGGCACAAAGCAGGGAAACCTCGCTGGTGAAGAGAAGCCGTTTTCCGGAGCTGGGAGCTGAGAGGCGAGTGCTGAGTTTGCAGCCACGTGAGTTACCTCAAGCCCCAGGGGGGAGATGGCGCAGTCCCATGAGAGTTTCGTGCCACCCTTTCCAAGGTTGGATGGGAGAAATTGGCAAGATTGGGCCAAGAAAATGGAGATTTTTCTGACTGCTAAAGATCTTTGGTCTTGTACTCAGAGCCCACCAGTTCAAGCCCCTGCTGCTGAAGCTGCTGCAGCACTTAAGAAAGACCAGAGGGCTACTGCTCACATAGTCATGGGCTTAGAGGAAGAGCTGATGGTGCACATAGACGCTGCCACTAATGCCCACCAAATTTGGGAGTGTCTTAAGCGTGTGTTTCAAAGAACGTCAGCTGGTGCCAAAATTCATACAACTAGACAGCTGTTTGAGTTACGTTTGCAAGAAGGAGGCTGTGTGCGTCAACATGTGGCCAAAATGCTGGCACTCTTCAACAAGTTGAGACAGCTGAATATTCCTTTTGCAGAGGAACAAAAGGTCTATATCCTCCTGAGCTCACTAGACCCCAGTTATGAGACTCTTTCCCTAACGCTGGAGTCCATGCCTGCAAGCCAGTTGAATCTGGACTATGTTACTGGGAGGCTGCAGGACGAACAGGACCGGAGGCAGAGAGAGAAAGGGAAAGCTGTTAAGGGGGGTTGCTTTTTGCCTAAGCCCAGGAGTGGAGAAAACGCTGAGAGCTCTGTTAAAGCTTTTGCAGCTAAGCGCTGTTATCTGTGCAATTCTGATAAGCATCTTCAGGCAGACTGCGACCAGGCTGACTTCAAAGATGGTCTCCATGGCAACCGGGAGATGAAAGGAAGACCACGTCGTGGGAGAAGAGGACCTTCCAGAGCAAGCAGAGGAGGGGCTGGAGCCCACGGCAAAGCAGCTGCATATGCCTTGGTTGGAAAGACAGTTGCTACCCCCAAGCTGCGTTGGTTAATAGACAGTGGTGCGGGGAGACATTTAGCGCCACCTAGCAGCCAGTTGCGGAACTGCAGGCCGATCCAAGATGCAACTGCAGTCACTCTGGCTGATTCAACCACAAGACCTGTTACAAAAACTGGTGTTATGTTCATGCCTTGTCTTAATGATGACATTGATGTGTATGTTTTAGATGGTATGAAATTTGGTTTACTTTCTGTTTCAGCTTTAGACAATGCAGGTTATCTGGTCAGCTTTGGCAACCAGGTATGCACCATATCCAAAGATGGGAAACAGTTGGTCCAGGTGAAAGGCCATGATGGGGTGTATATGCTGGAAACTGACCACAGCGCCACAGAGAGGGCGCAGGGTGCTGAAACAAGTAATGGCATCTCTGAGGAGACTCAAGCTCAGTATGCCAACTTACCCACGCATGATCAGTGCTTACACTTATGGCATCGCAGGTTCTCGCACGTGAATTGGAAATACGTGCGCAAGCAGGTAGAGTGCACTGATGGTTGTAAAATGAAGGAGTGCTCCAAGTTTCTAGACTGTAGAGCTTGTAAAAGAGCCAAAGTGCATTCTTGCAGCTACCCATCGTCTGAGAGGGTGACCAAGCAAGCTTTTGAGCTTGTGCATGCGGATCTCTGTGGTCCGATGGGGGTGCCAAGCATGGGTAATTCTCGCTATGTTCTTTGTCTCACTGATGATTTTAGTAGAGCAGGTTGGATTTTCACGCTCAAAGACAAGGGGCAAACAGCGAAGGAGATTATAGAATGGGTGAAAGCAGTAGAGGTGGAATTTGGAACCCGCGTGAAAGCGTTTCAGACAGACCGAGGCACAGAATTTACTGCATCTAAGCTGCAGGATTTCTTTCGTGCCAAGGGTATCAAGCATAGAAAAACTGCTCCTTATTCTCCTCAAGAGAATGGTGTTTCTGAGAGGAGGAATAGAACAATGCAGGAGGCAGTAGATGCTCTCTTGTTTGATTCAGGCTTGCCAAAATGCTATTGGGCTGAAGCCTGGAGAACTGTCTGCCACACTCTTAACAGGACATACAGTTCCGTGATAGGGACCACGCCCTACTTTCTACTCTATGGAAAGAAGCCCAAGGTCCACTATTTTCGGACCTTTCGGGGCAGAAGCTTGGGTTCTTATCCCCAGACATTTGCGTAGAAAGGGCAGTCCAAGATCACAAAAGTTGATTTTCTGTGGCTACGAGACAGGTTCGAAAGCCTGGAGATTTGCTTTCCCAAATGGCGATCGTTCACGAGTCATAATCAGCAGGAGCGCTGAGTTTTGTGAGCAGCAAGGCTGGAAAAGGATTCATGGAAATCCTGAGGTGCTCACAGATCCGTTCAGCGATCTTGACTATGAAGATCCGCCAGTTACACCTGCTAGTGGTGCAGAAGGTGGTCAACCTGCTGGTGTTCCGGGCCGCATTCCCGAACACGACCAGGGTGCAGTGTCAGAGGGGGCAATCCCAAAAAGACAGGTGAAGACAGAACCGAGGAGTGCACCCACATCTCCAGAAGTAGCTAGGAGAGGCAAGCGAGGTAGGTCTCCAAGGTCCCCAACAGGGCAACCCAGTCCAGGGGGACATAGCAAGCGCAGTAAGTCGCTTGGTGGTTCACCAGACGCCAGGGACTCCCAGGCTGAGTCTAGCACGTCTGGATCAGGGGGCGAGTCACCGGTGGTGCCACGGCGTTCCAAGCGCACTACAAAGGGGAAACCTCCTGACAAGTTCCAAGCCACTAATGTTTGGGCCGGTTTTGCTCACTGCGAACCGGAAAGCTTCGCTGAGGTGCAGAGATTACCTCAGGCAGAATCCAGCAAGTGGCAACAAGCAATGGAGAAAGAACTTAGTGCCATGAAATCTCTTGGAGTTTTCACGCTGACCACTCTGCCAGCTGGACAGCAAGCTGTGAGCTGTCGCTGGGTCTATAGACTGAAACCCACTGCAAGTGGAGAGCCACAATATAAGGCTAGATTGGTGGCAAGAGGTTTCAGCCAGAGGCCAGGAGTGCATTACTCACAAGTCTATGCACCCACGTCCCGTAGTGAAACAATGAGATTGCTTCTTGCTGTAGCAGCGCAGAGAGGCGCAGAAGCTGCTCATTTTGACATTGACGTCGCCCGATATTGCATTTGCAGTTAATCTGCTGAGCCAAGAGGCAGCAAAGCCCAGTGTGATGGCATGGAATGGGGTCAAAAGAGTCCTTAGATATTTACAAGAGACCAAAGAGTTTAGCCTCACACTGACAGCCCAAGGTGATGAACAGCTCCAATGTTGGGTGGATGCTGATTGGGCTTGCGGCTCAGACAGGAAGTCAATTTCTGGAATAGTTGTAAAATTTGGAGGTTCGGTAATTGGCTGGAGGTCAAAAAAGCAGAGTTTAATTGCTCTATCATCCACTGAGGCAGAGTTCAGTGCTCTTTCAGAAATGTGTCGAGAGCTTGAATTCTACAGGTGCCTAGTGCAGGAAGTGTGTGAGAAGTGTTACCTACCCATCACCATATGGGAGGATAACCAGCCATGCCTGAAGCTGGCTGAATCCGGCCAATTCAACGCACGAACCAAACACCTGGATATTCGGTTCAAAAATGTGCATGAGAGCGTTAGGACAAATGTGGTCAAGCTGAAATACTGTCCTAGCGAAATGAATCTTGCTGATGGATTCACAAAGCCCTTGAGTTTCCAGAAACACGAAGGTTTTCTGTGATGGGTTAAATGTTGAATGAAATGCATATATGTCTACCCAGGATTGCGAACGAGAGGGGGTGTCAGGTTTTCTGGGCATCATAGAGTTAATGATGCAAGAGGCGTTCTGATCCTGGGAGTTTAGCCTTGCCCACTGTGATACGGGCACTTTCCTTTGTCTAGAAGAAGGGGAGGTTTGGTTTCACTTTCCCCTTCGCCTCACTCTGTGTTCAGTGTATCGTTACTGCTGGATGTGAGTTTGTTAGTTTGCTGCAAGCATGCAGCTCAAGTCTGTAGGACTTGTGTGTGTGTGCTACTAAATAAAGCCTAGTTTAGTTTAGTAGCACTGGCGTCTGTCAAGTTATTTCACGACGCCACGGAGCAGACCTAAAAGCCATCACGACGCTGCGATTCAACTCTGCTAAACTCTGCTGAACGGAAGAACGCTCAGGGCGCAGCAGAAGTGTGCCTGGGCGCCATTGATGTCGGAGACGATCGTAAAGGTGATTGATTGCAGTGCCGGCCAGCAGCACTACTTGGGTCAAAGTTTTATGACCCAATATCAATACCAAAACAGTGCCCCATGATATTCTTGTAAAGAAGCTGGTAAAATGTGGGCTAGACAATGCTACCATTCAGTGGATTTGTAACTGGCTGACTGACCGAACCCAAAGGGTGCTCATCAATGGCTCCTCTTCATCCTGGAGAGAAGTGACTAGTGGGGTGCCACAGGGTTCTGTCTTGGGCCCAGTCTTATTCAACATCTTCATCAATGACTTGGATGATGGGCTTGAGGGCATCCTGATCAAGTTTGCAGATGACACCAAATTGGGAGGGGTGGCTAATACCCCAGAGGACAGGATCACACTTCAAAATGACCTTAACAGATTAGAGAACTGGGCCAAAGCAAACAAGATGAATTTTAACAGGGAGAAATGTAAAGTACTACACTTGGGCAAAAAAAATGAAAGGCACAAATACAGGATGGGTGACACCTGGCTTGAGAGCAGTACATGTGAAAAGGATCTAGGAGTCTTGGTAGACCATAAACTTGACATGAGTCAACAGTGTGATGCAGCAGCTAAAAAAGCCAATGCAATTCTGGGCTGCATCAATAGGAGTATAGCGTCTAGATCAAGGGAAGTAATAGTACCACTGTATTCTGCTCTGGTCAGACCTCACCTGGAATACTGTGTCCAGTTCTGGGCACCACAGTTCAAGAAGGATACTGACAAGCTGGAACGTGTCCAGAAGAGGGCAACCAAAATGGTCAAAGGCCTGGAAACGATGCCTTATGAGGAACGGCTTAGGGAGCTGGGTATGTTTAGCCTGGAGAAGAGAAGGTTAAGGGGTGATATGATAGCCATGTTCAAATATATAAAAGGATGTCATATAGAGGAGGGAGAAAGGTTGTTTTCTGCTGCTCCAGAGAAGCGGACACGGGGCAATGGATTCAAACTACAAGAAAGAAGATTCCACCTAAACATTAGGAAGAACTTCCTGACAGTGAGAGCTGTTCGGCAGTGGAATTTGCTACCAAGGAGTGTGGTGGAGTCTCCTTCTTTGGAGGTCTTTAAGCAGAGGCTTGACAGCCATCTGTCAGGAATGCTTTGATGGTGTTTCCTGCTTGGCAGGGGGTTGGACTGGATGGCCCTTGGGGTCTCTTCCAACTCTATGAATTTTGCTTTTTGTGGGTGCTAAGACCAGGCACTGAGGAGTTTACTTACAGTAAAATGGAATACATGTCTAGTCTTTTTGTTTTTGATGGTGGTATGGGAGCACAGGATTGCATCCAAGGTTTTGGATTAGCATTGATTTAGTATGGAAATGCAATTATGGGTGAAATGGAGGAAATATCACGTGTTCGTTTAAGTATATAGGAGCACCTGTCATCCCGACCCCTCCGGAGCAGAAGAAATTACAACAGGGGTTTGAGGGAGATCACAGCTCAGAGGCAGAAAAGTCTGGCCAACTCCACTGTCATTCCTGCTCCGGTGTCCAAGTTGTCACCTGCACCATCTGGCTGGCCATCTCTCCCCCATTCCCAGACTCTGACATGTGCTCCCAGCTTAAAGAGATCATCCTGCAGTGTAACGAAGGGTCTACTGCTATATTTTAATTTGCCCTTGGGTGCATGGGCCTCTTGGCGGCCATCTGTTTCACAGTGGCTTTCCTGGCAAGGAGCTACCTGGGTCCTTCAATGAAGCCAAGCTGATCACCTTCAGCATGCTGGTCTTCTGCAGTGTTTAGATGTCCTTTGTTCCCACCTATCTAAGCACCAAGGGGAAATACATGGTAGCCGTGCAGGTCTTCTCTCTCTTGGCCTCCAGTGCTGGGCTTCTGTCAGGAGTCTAGTTCCCAGCTTGATAACACAGTAAGCCTAGCTAATTAAAAAGATGGCTTTATTGCAAAAAACAAACAGCTCCAGACGGCTCTAACAAAGTCTTCGGCACCATTACTCAAGATGACCCTTCGGAAGACTCTTTCTGACGTCAACAGAAGATATTGAACTTACGAACCTTACGTCTTTTGTTTTGCCTCCTATCTCCTAAGAATCCAATGTGATTGCTGCAAGACAGACCCAAAAAAGAAAATAACAGAACACCACTAGTAATCACATACAACTCCCAAATTAAAACAGTACAACACATCATCAGAGATCTACAACCTCTCCTAGACAATGACAGTTCTCTTTCTCAAGCTCTGGGAGGAAGACCCTTCATCGCCTACAGACAGCCACCCAATCTCAAACAGCTCCTCACCCACAATAATACAACAACAGGACTCAACATGGACACTGGTACCAGAGCCTGCAATAAACCCAGATGCCAACTTTGCTGCCACATAAACCCGGACAACACCATTACTGGTCCCAACAACATCAAACATACCATCTCAGGACTATTTAATTGCTCATCTTCCAACATTGTGTATGCAATCAAATGCCAACAGTGCCCTTCAGCTCTCTATATTGGACAAACAGGCCAAACCCTACGCCAAAGGATAAATGGACATAAATCTGATATCAGGAATCACAAGACAGAGAAACCAGTAGGAGAACACTTCAATCTCCCAGGACATTCTATAAAAGATCTCAAAGTAGCTGTCTTAATACAAAGAAATTTCAGAAATAGACTGGAAAGAGAAGTGGCTGAATTGCAACTAATCACCAAACTTAAAACCATGGAGAAACCTGGTCTGAACAAAGACATTGGATTCTTATCTCATTATACATAACAAAGCTATCTTTAGCCATCTCACCCCTTGCCTTTCCCTGCAAGACTAATTGCAGCCGTTAAGAGTCGTCAACAGGTTTTCCACACCTATCAGCTGATCACCCATTCCCACCACCCTTCTGAGTAATACCCCTCCCCACTCCCTCACTATATTTAAGGATCTGGTGACTTCTGTTTCAGTGTATCTGAAGAAGTGTGCATGCACACGAAAGCTCATACCAAGAACAAACTCAGTTGGTCTCTAAGGTGCTACTGGAAAGAATTTTCTATTTTGTTTCATTTCACCAAAGTTTGGCATGTTCATGTCAGAATTTGGAGCCAGGTGTCAACCTTTTTACAAGCATGTTTTTCGCCAGCACCGCACCTGCAGGTGGAGCTGCATCAGGAGTTCAGGGTGTCACAGAAGTGATGTGTCTTCCCTTTATAATTATCAAAATAATAGTGCTGCTGCTTTTCACTAAAGCCTAAGGGATTTTGTCCAAAGATCAACTTCGAGTCTGCTAAAATATACACTGTAAATTAGAATAACATGAGGTGATGTCTTGCATCTGAGCCAGAAAGGACTGCCACACAAACGTCTCCTGTGCCACCGAAAGTCTGGGCTGAGAGTGAGGACAGGCCATAATA
The DNA here is from genome assembly GCA_900245905.1 of Lacerta viridis. Taxonomy (NCBI): domain Eukaryota; kingdom Metazoa; phylum Chordata; class Lepidosauria; order Squamata; family Lacertidae; genus Lacerta; species Lacerta viridis. Next base: position 50,778 of record OFHU01004322.1, on the reverse strand, counting down.
ACTGTGCCATTTGTGATACCTTGGCTGGGCTCCAGCAGTATCAAGAAAGCTACTGAATCACCACAATTCTTTTAATTGATCACAGAGGAGCAGTCTTAAAGGAGGCAGCACTTCCAGGAAGACCCAGGATGGCGCTAGTTCTGCTGATGCTACTGCCTTGTGCAAACTGTGTGCTACAAAAGACAAGGTGCCCTCTTACTTTGGAAAGGGATGGAATGGACCCAACTAATTATTACAGGCCAGGAGACCACCTCATTAGCGGAGTCATCTCTGCCACAAATACTTTATTTCAAGCTCATATCTTCAACAGCACTCCCTCTACCAGCTTTCTTTGGTAAGCCATTCTGTGGAGATGGAATTATGGGTGTTTTGCTTCCTAGCATTTGGCTGTGAGTCCTGGGAAGACATGCTCCCTCCCTTCCTTGCAAGCCCTTTCCCACCTGGCCAGGTGGTTGGGTGCTGACTGATACCAGCCACAAAAGTTGAGGGTGCTGAACAGACGCTTGGGATGCGCTGTTGTCTGGCAGGGTTGTTGTGGGAGGGGGGGAGGGGTGTTGTTGTTGGGTTTTTTTTAATCTTGATTTTAGATCTTGTGATTAATGTGGAAATGGTTCCATTTGGTTGCAAATTTTTAGTATTTTCTTTATTGTTTTGTTCTTTCCGAGCACAATTCAAAGTGTTGGTGCTGACCTTTAAAGCCCTAAACGGCCTCAGTCCAGTATACCTGAAGGAGCATCTCCACCCCATCGTTCTGCCCGGACACTGAGGTCCAGCGCCAAGGGCCTTCTGGCAGTTCCCTCACTGCGAGAAGCAAAGCTACAGGGAACCAGGCAGAGGGCCTTCTCGGTAGTGGCACCTGCCCTGTGGAACACCCTCCCACCAGATGTCAAAGAGAAAAACAACTACCAGACTTTTAGAAGACATCTGAAGGCAGCCCTGTTTAGGGAAGCTTTTAATGTTTAATAGACTATTGTATTTTAATATTCTGTTGGAAGCTGCCCAGAGTGGCTGGGGAAACCCAGCCAGATGGGCGGGGTATAAATAATAAATTATTATTATTATTATTATTATTATCATTCTTTATAATACATTTTCTTATCTTCTTAATCTCTTTTTTCCCTTTATTAATCTCCATATCTCTTAATCTAGACATGCAAGCACATCGTCCCTTGAGTAATGTTTGGCCATATATTCCTCATAACATATCCATTCATTTTTTAAATTTTGCTTTATTAAGCGTTCATTCTGATTCACGTGGGGAGGTCATGCAACATGCCACTGAGGGGTTGTTATCCCACACTTTCCAGTATATTTTCTGTCACTTTCCTTACCCCAAAAAATGTCTCTGGGCTTGGAGGGATTGTTGTAACTGAGCCTAAATCCATCACATTAATGGTGCGGCCGGTGTGCCATGTGGGCTAGACAATGCTACCATTCAGTGGATTTGTAACTGGCTGACTAACCGAACCCAAAGGGTTCTCATCAATGGCTCCTCTTCATCCTGGAGAGAAGTGACTAGTGGGGTGCCACAGGGTTCTGTCTTGGGCCCAGTCTTATTCAACATCTTCATCAATGACTTGGATGATGGGCTTGAGGGCATCCTGATCAAGTTTGCAGATGACACCAAATTGGGAGGGGTGGCTAATACCCCAGAGGACAGGATCACACTTCAAAATGACCTTAACAGATTAGAGAACTGGGCCAAAGCAAACAAGATGAATTTTAACAGGGAGAAATGTAAAGTACTACACTTGGGCAAAAAAAAAAGAAAGGCACAAATACAGGATGGGTGACATCTGGCTTGAGAGCAGTACATGTGAAAACGATCTAGGAGTCTTGGTAGACCAAGACATGAGTCAACAGTGTGATGCAGCAGCTTGTAGTTTGGATTCAAACTACAAGAAAGAAGATTCCACCTAAAGATTAGGAAGAACTTCCTGATAGTAAGAGCTGTTCGGACAGTGGAATTTGCTGCCAAGGAGTGTGGTGGAGTCTCCTTCTTTGGAGGTCTTTAAGCAGAGGCTTGACAGCCATCTGTCAGGAATGCTTTGATGGTGTTTCCTGCTTGGCAGGGGGTTGGACTGGATGGCCCTTGGGGTCTCTTCCAACTCTATGATTCTATGATTCTATGGATCCCACCCACAAGATAGCCACAGTCTGGAAGCACCCATCATTAGCTTATCCGCAGTCCTGCGCAACTTGGGGGGGGGGGGAGTGAGGTGTTTGCAGAGCAAACATGGGGCAATTAGCAGCCATCAGAGCAGAGTAATGTTCATGTTTCAGGAATATGAAAGGGGTCCTCAAAAAGAGGTAGTGAGGTTTGATGGGACAACTGGGGGAAGGGTGTTCAGATACTTTCAGCTATTAGAAACAGGAGGTAGTGTTTAGCCTCTGTGTGTGTTTGCAGCTGAACTGCAGCTGCTTGTGACTATGTGTGTTTGTTTGCGCATGAGTGTGCAGTTGCTATGACTTCGCTTGATCTGTGCTATAGAGTACACTAGACTCCACTCCATGCATCGTATATAACAAGAACAAATGTGGTCAGGAAAATGAAATGGTCAGGAAAATGAAAAGTTAAGAAAATAAAATGTTGACAAGAGGGTGAGTTATCTGTAAAAGCTTGTAAAACAGCCAGAGTTAAATCTGATATATTCACTGAATGCTCGAGGGTGATCTGATATGTACATTTTTGTAGGAAAGGAACCACAAAATACTGGCAGTTCTTGTCCTTTGTGTTTGCCATCCAAGAGATCAATTGGAATCCCAAACTCTTACCTAACATCACCCTGGGCTACAGCATCCATGAGAACTTTTTTGATGGAACGGTGACATATGATGCCTTGCTGGACCTGCTGTCTCCTGGGCAGGCAAATATTCCAAACTACAGCTGTGGTAGGCAGACTAATGTATTCACTGTTTTGGAAGGGGCTGGCTCTCAAAACTCCATCTGGATTTCGAGCTTGCTGGGCACGTATAAAATCCCACAGGTAGGAATGGAGATAGGTGGGGCATTTGCTGGCTGAGTCTAAATCTGGGGAATGCAGCAAATGGGTGGGATGCATATCCAGAGTGATGCTGGAAAGAGACACTTTTTAAAACAGAGAATTACCAGTGAATTGAAATAAATTTCACTGCTCTTGGAGGACAGAAACCTCTTTCTTTTCTCACACAGTCATCTCTACTCATATATATATTTGCACAGTTTCAAAGCAAAACTATGGATGCTTCCACACAACATTTTATGGTGGACTTGATGTTGCTCATACATGTTTTTCAACATCCACATGGCATTATCCTCATCAAAATGCCATCACACATTATTTTTCAATTTAAACCAGCTTTAGTGTTTCTGGAAAGAAAGAAATAACATTAAGCAAAGAGCCAAGCTTGCTCCATTATCCATGTAACAGTCCTTGAGATATTTGAAGATGGCCATCATATCATATGCCTGTTGTCTTTGTCCATGGAGTTTTCTTGGCAGGGATACTGGAGTGGCTTGCCAGTTCCTTCTCCAGGTGGATCACATTTAGTCTAAACTCTCCGCTATGACCTGTCCATCTTGGGTGGCCCTGCATGGCATAGCTCATAGCTTCCCTGAGTTATTCAAGCCCCTTCGCCATGACAAGGCAGTGATCCATGATGGATGGTTGGACAGTGTTCTCGAAGCGACTGGCATGAGTTTGGCCAAACTGCGGGAGGCAGTGGAGGATAGGGGTGCCTGGCATGCTCTGGTCCATGGGGTCACGAAGAGTCGGACATGACTGAACGACTGAACAACAACAATCATATCATATCTACTTTGGCCACCTCATGAGAAGACTCCCTGGAAAAGACCCTGATGTTGGGAAAGATGGAGGGCACAAGGAGAAGGGGACGACAGAGGATGAGATGGTTGGACAGTGTTCTCGAAGCGACTAGCATGAGTTTGGCCAAACTGCAGGAGGCAGTGAAAGATAGGCGTGCCTGGCGTGCTCTGGTCCATGGGGTCACAAAGAGTCGGACACCACTGAACGACTGAACAACAACATCATCATATCTCCTCTCAGTCTCTTCTTTTCCAGACTTAACATACACAGCTCCTTCAACCATTCCTGATAAGGCTTGGTTTCCAGACCCTTGGTCATCTTGGCCACCCTCCTCTGCACATATTGCAGCTTGTCAACAGACAGAGACTCTGGGATTACCATCTTCCAATATCTAAAGGATTGTCACATGGAAGATGGAGCAAGCTTATTTTCTGCTGCTTCAGGGAGCGGGACCCAAACCAATGAGTTCAAGTTAGAAGAAGAGAGATTCCACCTGAACATTAGGAATAACATTCTGAAAGTAGGAGCTGTTTGACAGTGGAATGGACACCCTTGGAAAATGGTGGGCTCTCCTTCTTTGGAGGTTTTTAAGCTGAGGTTGGATGGCCATCTGTCAAGGATGCATGTTGAGATTTCTTCATTGCAGGGGTTGGACTAGATGACCCTCAAGGTCCCATCCAATACTACAATTCTATGTTTCTAATATTATTCCAGTGCTGGGGTTGGAAATATGTGGGCTTTGATTTGAACTCAGGTTAGTCACAAATCTTCCATTCCTTCCCAGGTCAGTTACGCTTTTGTCTCTAATGTTCTAAATGATAAGAAGCAGTTTCCTTTTTTCTACCGGATGGTCCCCAAAGAAGAAGCCCAGTACCCAGGAATTGTCAAGCTGCTCCATCACTTCAGATGGACATTGATTGGTCTCATTGCTCCAGACACTGACGATGGAGAGAGGTTCATGAAGACCTTGACACCTGTTCTCACCCAAAGTGGTGTTTGTGTTGTTATCTCACTAAGCATCCAAGGACTGAATACAAATACGATAGGGATGAATTTGCTTCCATTCCTCAAGTGGAGACAAGTCCATGTGTTTGTTTACTATGCAGAGTTGACGTATTTCTTAGATGGAATGCTAATCATACAAAAAACTGTTGACGAAAGGATGAAATCCATTGTTGGGAAAATATGGATCACCACAGCTATGTGGGATGTCTCCCTGGAGCTGATGTACAGTGGCTTAACTTTCCAACAAATCCATGGTATTTTTTCCTTCTTTATTGAGACAAATAAAAGGACCAAATATGATGACTTTGAGCCCTTTTTCTTGGCTATCCAGCAGTTTTGGGACAAAGCTTTTAGGTGTTCCTATTTAAAGGATGCATTGTCAGTGAAAGGCTGGACAAGATGCAGAGAGAGAGAGAAACTGGAAATGCTGCTGTCCCAAGATGATATGCAAAGAAGCCTCTCTTTGGACTGCCACAGAATCTACAATGCTGTCCAAACCATGGCACATGCCTTAAATGCTGCATATTCATCTAGATCTAAGCAAAGGGTGAGGGAGAGACTGGAAGCTCAAAGGCTACAGCCATGGCAGGTATTTTCTTTTCCATCATAGACAGTCTGAAAAAGTTTGAGAATCCCTGGTTTAGGACATAAAGAGCTCCTCATCACTAGAGAATGTGGAGTGGAGTGGTAAGGTGAAAATTTGCAAACCTAGTTCGTGTTCCAATTTTTGCTCCATTAGGCTGGCCTCAGAGGACACAACCCTTCTGGTAACAAGTCCCAATCACTCCTTTTACCACACCTATCAGCCTATCACCCATTCCCACCACTCTTCTGAGTAATACCCCTCCCACCCTCTCACTATATTTAATGGCCTGGTGACTTCTGTTTCAGTGTATCTGAAGAAGTGTGCAAGCACATGAAAGCTCATACCAAGAACAAACTTGGTTGGTCTCTAAGGTGCTAAAGGTAAAGGTAAAGGTTGAGGGACCCCTGACCATTAGGTCCAGTCGTGTCTGACTCTAGGGTTGCGTCGCTCATCTCACTTTATTGGCCAAGAGAGCCAGCGTACAGCTTCCGGGTCATGTGTCCAGCATGACAAAGCCGCTTCTGGCAAACCAGAGCAGCTCACGGAAACGCCGTTTACCTTCCCGCTGGAGCGGTACCTATTTATCTACTTGCACTTTGACGTGCTTTCAAACTGCTAGGTGGGCAGGAGCTGGGACAGAGCAACGGGAGCTCACCCCGTCGAGGGGATTTGAACCACCGACCTTCTGATCAGCAAGCCCTAGGCTCTGTGGTTTAACCCACAGCGCCACCCTTATCCCTCTCTAAGGTGCTACTGGAAGGATTTTTTTATTTTTTATTTTCCTTTTACCTGGAGTTATTTTGGCCAGGGGAGATAACATTCCTCAGGCTCTCTCTAAGCCTTCCTTCCTTCTCCATACTAGGCAAAACCCACCTGGCTATGTTCTGGCAACCCACTCCCTCCGCCAAGCACACAACTTTGAGGGAGAGTGTGTGCTGTGAGTCCATATTAGAAATTTGTTTCAGTTTTATTTAAAAGGGGGAAAGCTACCCAATCCATACTTTCGGAAACAATTCGAGAAGGGATCAGCACAGCCATCCTTTGAAATTCCCACTTTTATTAGTTTTCTGATGCAGTTCTCCAACCAGTGCTTAGAAAAACGCTTCTATTGGGGCAGGTGTGCATAAAAAAATGAATATATTAGAGAAAATAACCTACAAAAGTATGTATCGTCATAGTGTGTCTATATTAGCCAAACCCACATACAGAGAAGTCCCCATTAGAAGAAATCGGCACTAAAATGCTGATGAAGCTGAATGAAGAACATGGAGAACAGAATTCAAGATGGGGGCGGCGGGGGGCGGGATGAGAAACTGATAGAACAGTAATTGACTGAGCTACTTGAGTCTGCAACCAGCCCCAAGTCAGAGCTGCTCCAAACATGAAATGGGCAGAAATGGATCGTCAGTGTCCTTTCCCATGTTCTAAATGCTGCTTTTTTCTCTACCATTCCAGCTCCACCCTTTCCTAGGAAATTCCCAGTTCTACAATTCTTCCATGGACTCAGTGTATTTGGACGAGAACGGGGAGCTGGTGGCTGACCTGGACATTGTGAACTGGGTGGTGTTCCCCAATAAGTCTATCCTCAGAGTGAAGTTTGGGAGTATTGACAGACAGGGATTGCCAGACCTGAAGTGCACCATCGACCAGGATGCCATTGAGTGGCCCAAGTGGCTCAATCAGGTGTGGGGGCCCCAATCATATATTTCTTTTCATTGTATGTTCCTTAAGCTTTCATAAGTGTACGATACTCTGTTCCAGTCAACTCCAGCACTGGACTGTTGTTCAAGGTCTCAGACCTTGACATTTCCCAGCTTTCCTACCTAGCAGTACACCCTGTTGAAGAAGAAGAAGAAGAAGAAGAAGAAGAAGAAGAAGAAGAAGAAGAGGAGGAGGAGGAGGAGTTTGGATTTGATATCCTGCTTTATCACTACCCGAAGGAGTCTCAAAGCGGCTAACATTCTCCTTTCCCTTCCTCCCCACAACAAACACTCTGTGAGGTGAGTGGGGCTGAGAGACTTCAAAGAAGTGTGACTAGCCCAAGGTCACCCAGCAGCTGCATGTGGAGGAGCGGAGACACGAACCCAGGTTCCCCAGATTACGAGTCTACCACTCTTAACCACTACACCACACTGGCTCTCAATTCATTTCCCTGTGTGCAGTCATGGGTTTATTGTTTTTCACATGACTGGGTATGTGTTTTCATTCCACAGAGTGGGAAGTGGGAAGTTACATAGACAGGATGTTTGTCTTACTGTCTTTCCCTAAAGTAGGACTTTTGTCCTTTTTCTTTGCTGTGTGATGCTAGAGAGAGAGAGAGGGAGCCATGTTGAAGTGCTCCATCTGCATGTGTTCATATGTAAATAAACTAGATTAGCCAACATGCTGAGTTGCTGTGGTCTGTCACACAAGCTGGGCAAAGCTCTGCGGATCCAGTAAGTGTGTTGATGTACTCCCACATCAATCACTGAGATGTGAGGGGGCTGAGCAAGGCTAAAATGCTCCCGAACTATTGCCCAGGAAGAAGGGAACATGCCAGTCGGGCATGTGTCTCTGCCAGGGTTCTACTTGTGAGTAGAGGCCATTTCCTGCCACATCCAAGGCGGGCCCCTTGTGTATGGGGAGAAGGAATATCACTGTTTTGGGGGGGTACCTCCTTAAGTGTAAGAGTTTGAAGAAGAAAAGGAGTTTGGATTTGATATCCAACTTTATCACTACCCGAAGGAATCTCAAAGCAGCTAACATTCTCCTTTCCCTTCCTCCCCCACAACAAACACTCTGAGAGACTTCAAAGAAGTGTGACTAGCCCAAGGTCACCCAGCAGCTGCATGTGGAGTAGTGGCGAGAAGCAAACCCAGTTCACCAGATTACAAGTCTGCCACTCTTAACCACTACACCACACTGGCTCTCACATACTTCAATGACTAGATATGGTGGTCAAGGATTCAATAACTAGATATGGTGGTCAAGGATTCCTCAAACCCAAGGCTGGCCCACTCATGAAGGAATGTGAGGCAACCATCTCGGGCAGAAGGTTCTCTGCTTCTCTGAAGGAATAACCCAAACATCACGAACCTTCTGCTTGTTTCTTTCACCCAGAACCCTCTTGAATTAATCAGAATAGGAAAGATCTCTACATATCAGTGCTTTCTGTACTAAGAAATGTAAACTGACAGAAACATCTATTCCATGGGTAGGTAAACTAAGGCCCAATCGCCTTCTAAATCTGGCCCGCAGACGGTCCTGGAATCAGCGTGTTTTTACATGAGTAGAATGTGTCATTTCATTCAAAATGCATCTCTGGGTTATTTGTGGGGCATAGGAATTAGTTCTCCCCCCCAAAAAAAATATAGTCCACCCCCCACAAGGTCTGAGGGACAGTGGACCGGCCCCCTGCTGAAAATGTTTGCTGACCCCTGATCTATTCCTACAGCTGGGGTGTGCAACAGAGAAGACCCAGTTTTATGTTACCATACAACATATTGTGTCTCAAGCAATGAAGTGGTTTTTTCAGCCTTGCAGGATTCGATTTAACTGCAAGCTTTGGGTTAAACTTACTATACCGTAAAAATGCAAGGCTCAAATACAAATATAATAGTACTAAATGCAATGAGGATAATTGGAGGTACGAGAATTTGTCTGTAAAAAAGAAAAGGATAGCAGTATGTAAATGTATATGTTTATTTTGTGTGTTTGTGTTTGTTTATATGTGTATGTGTATTTTTAAATAATAAAGAGAGATATTAAAAAAATAAAATAATGCAAGGCTCAAGTTGAACCTGGGGGTAAAGGAAAGGTCCAGTTAGGCCCTTCCCAACCCTATGTCTTATTTACATAGTTACATTACCCTGAACACATTTTCATTGACCCACCTTGTCTTTATGCTTAGACTCTTCCTACTTCCAGGTGTGTGGGAAGTTGTGAACCTGGATTTGTCAAAGTGATTCAGGAAGGAAAGCCAACCTGCTGCTATGGCTGCATTCCCTGTGCAAAAGGGACGATCTCCACTCAGGAAGGTGGGTGACACCAGCAGAAAGGGAAGCCCTTGGGGAAGAATCCAGACAGGTGCATTTAACTCCTGTTAAATTAGCAAAAATTTATAAGAGGAATACAAATATTTGCTGGAGGTGTGAGAAGGAGATAGGGTCGCTAATGCATATGTGGTGGACTTGCGAGATAATTAGGCCTTTTTGGATAATGATACATGAAGAAATTAAGAAGATACTAAAATTATCGATAACTAAAAGACCAGAAGCCTATCTATTAGGAATAATAAACCAAGAAATACCACAGGAAAAAAAAACTGTATGCAAGTACTGCAGCAAGAATAATAATAATAGATAAGAATTGGAAAGCAAAGAAGACCCCAACAAAGGAAGATTGGATAAACAAATTAAATGAATATTTAACCTCAGCAAAATTAACAGCGACAATACGAAACCAATCCAATCAAAAGTTAAGAAATGAATGGAAACAATACGAAGACTATTTGGAAAAATACAGCTCAAAAAATAATATGCTAATGTGCCTAGATTAGAGTGTGAGGTGTTTAAAGTAATGGATGAAAGATGATAAGTTTCAGATTATAAGTAAGAGATGAAAGGATATAAGGAACGCAAGTTGAAAGCACAGTATAGATTAAAGGAAATCGAGAAAAGTGTGGAGGGAAGGGTGAAGGGGTGAGGGTGGGTGAAGTTGCATGTGTATGTACCTTTTGTATATTCTTATCGATGTACAATACCAGTGATAGATATATGGAGTCTGAGGGGGGAGGGGGGAAGAATCCAGTCAAGCATCTTCTAAAAGCATTTCAAGGCAGGATGGGCTGGTATGCTTCAAGTAGAATTCTTGATTTAGGCAGGAGGTGAAATGGATGACCCATGAGGTCACTTTTGACTGGGAGCTTAAGTGTTGGACTTCCTGTTTCCTAAGTTTCATATATTTCATTGGAATTTTGTATTTTAAATTGTGTTCATGATATTCTTTTAATATCTACTTTCAAGGGCACCGGCTCCTGGGAGCCAAAACACTGTAGGGCCCCAATCTTTTATCGCGGGGGCCACCCCCCCACACACCAATGTTCAGGATGTTTCATCGGGTCCCCTCAATCCTCGGGAGAAGGTGGTGCCTCTATATACTTGTACAGTGAAACCTTGGTTCTCGAATGGCTTAGTTGATGAACAAATTGGCTCCCGAACGCCAAAAACCCAGAAGTAAATGTTCCGGTTTTTGAACCTTTTTGTGGAGGCCAAATGTCCGATGCGCCAGTCAGAAGCCATGCCTTGGTTTTCAAACATTTCAGGAGTCGAACGGATTTCTGAAACAGATTAAGTTCGAGAACCAGGGTTCCACTGTATTTCTAACACACATTGTGTGTGAATTCAGCTTCTTTGAAAAGTCTGATAGAAATACCTAAATTGCTAAATGCCTCCCAGCCACCCCCTGCTCCACAGCCTTACTACATGTTGTCATCTCACAGCCACTCACCTTTTCAGGCTCTTTGGTATGAATTCTGAATCCAGAAATGCATGTTTTACAGAAGTCTGTATGGTAGATTATTAGGCCTCAGCATAGCTCCCTGATCCACCCCATGGCCTCAAAACAGCCCTCCCCCCCATTGGGCTGATAAGCTAGGGGTCAACCTGGGGAACCCATTCACTCCCACCTCAGATCCAATCTTGAATTAGTTCACAGATGGAGCTAACATTTGTGAACTTTTAGGAATAAAAAAACCCATTCTAATTAAAAACAGTATACGGATGATTGGAGGCAAGGAAGTACAGAGTTTGCCTCCTTCTGCCCTACCCAACCAAAAGCAGCAAGGTCTGTTTTGCAGGGTTCCCCCTCATATGTGACTTTTTCTGCAGGGACACCACTTGGAATGAACCCCTATTCACTATATGATTGATGCATATGTTCAACAGCTGTTGAGAGCAGTCATAGATCGGAGCAATGTTGCTTTGCAAAGTGACTTTCTCCACAGAAGCAGCCAGATTACTCTGGGCCACCCAACCTGACCCACAGTGATATGAGACTGTCTCAACCCAACCTGAATGCTAACATAATCCCTTCAAATAGGGCAGATATGGCTCAGGGCCTTGGGTGAACCCACTGAAAAGCTCTATTAAACATTACTCTTCTTCTTTCCAGATGCAGAGCATTGCACCAAGTGTCTAGAAGATCACCATCCAAACGAGGCACAGTATAAATGTGTACCCAAGATAATTATCTTCCTCGCTTATGGAGAATATTTAGGGATCCTCCTAACTTTCATTGCCCTCTTATTGTCCTTAACCACAGGGATTGTGTTAGGAATCTTCATTAAATACCTTGACACTCCCCTAGTCAAAGCCAACAACAGGGACCTCTCCTACATCCTCCTTGTATCCCTCCTGCTTTCCTTCTTGTCCTCCTTCCTCTTTATAGGCCGGCCAAGGAAAATGACTTGCTTTCTCCGACAAACAGCCTTCAGCATCATCTTCTCAGTTGCAGTCTCTTCAGTGTTGGCTAAAACCATCACTGTAGTACTGGCCTTCCTGGCCACAAAGCCAGGGAACAGGGTGAGGAGATGGCTGGGGAAGAGTCTGGCCAACTCCATTGTCATTTCTTGTTCCATTGTCCAAGTTGCTATCTGCACCTTATGGCTGGGACTTTCTCCACCGTTCCCAGAGTCTGACCTGCACTCCCATGCTGGAGAGATTGTCTTGCAATGCAATGAAGGATCCATTGCCCTGTTCTATAGTTCCCTCGGCTACATGGGTTTCCTGGCTGCCATCTGCTTCACGGTGGCTTTCCTAGCCAGGAAGCTGCCTGGGGCCTTCAATGAAGCCAAGCTGATCACCTTCAGCATGCTGGTCTTCTGCAGTGTTTGGGTCTCCTTTGTGCCCACCTACCTGAGCACCAAGGGGAAGTACATGGTAGCCGTGCAGGTCTTCTCTATGTTGGCCTCCAGTGCTGGGCTTCTGGGCTGCATCTTCCTTCCCAAGTGCTACATTATTGTACTCAGGCCTAGTCTGAATACAAAGGAACACCTGACAATGAAAACTAAAGAAGGAACCTGATTTTTAACATACTTTTACATTGTAACAATTGGTGTCCAGCACAAAAGTCAGGAAGCCCACATACATAATAAGAATTTATTATTTTCCATTAATACAAAAGAAAAAGCATACAAATCAACATACACATTATAAAGAAACACAATACAAAAACACAATATAAACAACAACAATATAAAAACATAAAGAGAAAACACATACAAACCTTAAATCAACACCTATCTTTGTAATTTTCTTGTTCTTATCTTCTTATTTAAGGGACTTCCCCTGCTCCCTCCACTGTCTTCACAATCATATATATGTTATAGGTAGCTTTATCTCTTATTCCATTATCATATACCTTATTTCTTAATAATCTTAACTTTACTTACTTGATACACTTGTCTTTGCTTTATCAAATATAAATCAAAGTTTAAACCCAAAATCTTGACATATTCTTTAACAAGTAAATCATTCACACCAGAAAAAGAAATATCTTCTTGACAATTATCTAACATAAAACTACTAAAGCCGCTATTCTATTTGATTCTGCTCAAATATTCAATTTAACTGATTTAACTAAATAATCTTTAAATTTTTTCCAATCCTGTGACACCCTCTCCTCCCTCTGGTCCCGGATTCTGGCGGTCAGGTCTGCAAGTTCCATATATTCCATCATCTTCATCTGCCATTCTTCCACCGTTGGTATCTCTTCTCCTTTCCATGTTCTTGCCAATAAAATTCTAGCTGCTGTCGTGGCATACATAAAAAACACTCTATCCTGACTGGGTATCTCTTCATTGGTTATGCTCAGAAGGAATGCCTCTGGTTTCTTACAAAAGGTAACTTTCATTACCTTCTTAAGTTCATTATAAATCTTATCCCAGAAGGCATTCACCACTGGGCACAACCACCACATATGAAAAAAGGTACCTTTCGCATGTTTGCATTTCCAACATACATCTGACATTTTGGTGTTCATTTTAGCTATCTTAACTGGTGTCAAATACCATCTATACACCATTTTCATTATGTTTTCTCTTAAACTATGACAAGCAGTAAATTTGATACCTTTCTGCCACAATCTCTCCCAGTCATCCATCATAATATTATGTCCTACATCTTTCGCCCAATCTATCATTGACGATTTAACCAATTCATCTTTCGTATGCCACTCTAGCAAAAGATTATACATTTTGGAAAGGTTCTTAAAGTTCGATTCTATCAGTTCTGTCTCCAGTTTTGATTTTTCTACTTGAAAACCAACTTTTTTGTCCATTTTAAATGTTTCATACACCTGATGGTACTGCAGCCAGTCGGGGACCTGACTTTTGACTTGATCATAACTTTTCAACTTAAATGCGTCCCCTTCCTGCTGCAATATGTCCATATATCTTAGCCAGTTCGCAGACATGTTTGGTCTCTTATAGGCCTTGGCCTCCACTGGAGAAATCCATCTAGGAGTCTTTCTCTCCAACAAGTCTTTATATCTAGTCCAAACCTGGTACAAGGATTTTCTGACTATATGAGTCTTAAAAGTTCTGTGAATTTTAACCTTGTCGTACCAAAGGTATGCATGCCAACCAAACATATTGTCGTGTCCTTCCAAGTCCAACACATCAACATTTTCTAATTTAAACCAATCCTTTAACCAGCAAAAGGCTGCCGCTTCAAAGTAAAGTCTTAAGTCCGGCAGGGCAAAGCCTCCTCTCTCTTTAGAGTCTGTTAGGATCTTAAACTTGATTCTAGGCTTTTTGCCCTGCCATATAAACTTCGATAAGTCCTTTTGCCATTTCTTAAAACAGTCCAGTTTATCCAAAATCGGTATGGCTTGGAATAAAAACAGCATCCTTGGTAGGACATTCATTTTAACCACTGCTATTCTTCCCATTAATGACAGTTTAAGTCTTGTCCAAATTTCCATATCTTTTTTTATCTCCATCCACAGTTTTTCATAATTATCCTTGTACAGGTTCAAGTTCTTAGCTGTGAGATTGACACCTAAATATTTTACAGTTTTAACAAAATTAAGTCCAGTGGATTCTTGTATTCTTTGAATCTGTTCTGCACTCAAATTTTTGCCTAAAACTTTGGTTTTCTGTTTATTCAATTTGAAGCCAGCTACACGTCCAAATTGTTCAATTAATTCCAAAGCTCTGGGGACACTGCTTTCGGGTTCTTGAAGGGATAACATCAAATCATCTGCAAAGGCGCGTAATTTATATTCTTTCTCTCCCACTCTAATTCCTTTTGTCCATTTATCTTTTCGAATCATATTCAGGAGGACTTCCAGGACCGTAATAAATAGTAAAGGGGAGATAGGGCACCCTTGTCTTGTTCCTTTCTCAACTTCAATCTCCTCCGATATCACACTATTTACTATTACTTTTGCTCTTTGTTCTGTATAGATGGCCTTAATGCCATTTAAAAATTTTTCTCCAACTCCCATCTTTTGCAAATTCTTTTTCATAAATATCCAAGATACTTTATCAAATGCTTTCTCTGCATCAACAAACAAAAGTGCCGCATCTATGTTTATGTCTCTCTCCAGTTTTTCTAAAATGTCCACGATGATTCTCGTATTGTTGCTTATTTGTCTTCCTGGTAGGAAACCTGCTTGGTCTCTATGTATATAATCTTTCAGCACTCTTTTCAACCTTGTAGCCAAAACATTTGCAAAAATTTTATAGTCCACATTCAGCAGGGATATTGGACGATAATTTTTCATTTGAGTCTTATCTGTATCTGGTTTTGGGATCAGTGTGATAAAGGCTTCTTTCCACGTCTCTGGTGCCAGGAAGCCCACATACATAAATGTTTCTTCCTTTCACATAAATCCTGAATGATGAAAAAGAATTCATAATGACTTCACAATAGCCATGGGCCCTTTTGGGCGTAATGTTTGACCTATGCTGTGGTACCACTGCATGATCCCAGTATATATCTGATCAACAACACTAGTCTTTATGTAGTTTTCATCTGGGGTCACCCTGACTCATTTTGCACAATAGAAAATTCCTTCCAGTAGCACCTTAGAGACCAACTAAATTTGTTCTTGGTATGAGCTTTCACGTGCATGCACACTTCTTCAGATACATTTTCGTGCATGCACACGAAAGCTCATACCAAGAACAAACTTAGTTGGTCTCTAAGATGCTACTGGAAGGAACTTTTTGTTTTGCTTTGACTACAGCAAACCAACACGGCTACTTACCTGTAACTGGAACTATGGAAGGCACCTCATATTGCACAGTTTTATTTTCTAATATTATCAAATTTCTTTTCATTTCTATGTCAGTCTGATACTTGGATTTGTTAGGGTACTTTATTTCCTCTACTGATGGCTGTGCCATTTTATTTAAAATATAAAAATTTTCCTTTTTCATTGTGAAAATTGATTAGGGGTGCTAAAATAAATTCAGTAAAGGCACAGACCTCTTGGGTGTCATGTAACCTCTCCATGTTCCCATGTTCTCAACCTCCAATTTGGGGGGGGGGGGGTGCCAATTGAAACCCTCTGAGTTTCTGTACTATTGGTCTTAATATTTTAAGATTATAAACTTCCTTGGGTGCCTTGGATAAAAGGCAGTATAGAAAAATAATAAACAGAGAAACCATGTGCTGGAGAACAGAGGTCCATTCACTCACGCATAATGAAAGTTAATAAGTTGTTCCACAAAAAGTTATTAGTATTATTATTTATTGAAATTATATACCACCCTATACTTGCAGGTCTCAGAGTGGTTCACAGAATAAAATCAGAATATAAACACGTCAATATACATAATCAAAATAAAAACAACAGCCAAAAGTTGTTTGTGCTGGTTTCCAAATTCCCTTTCCAGAGTGCGAACATGGAGTGTGACTTTCCACATGTTTCCACACTGTTCCTGAAGTCTTTATGAACAGTCCTATTGCTAGGACTGATGTATTTACTATGAGAAAAGGCCACACATTTTTCCATCACCCAGTTCCTCCCCACCCTCTCCTCTGCCTAAATCACTGTTACAATTGTTTAGGAACTAAGGAACAAAAACATCTGAGCAGGGAGAAGCCACAACAAAGGAGACCCGGTGGTTTTAACACAGCAAAAGGCAGGGAGGGGCTGAACAACAGTAATTGCTAGCGGCAGGTAAAAGGACGCTGCGAAACACCAACCCAGGAGATATTTTTGCTAGCGGTAGAAAAGCAGGGATTTTAAACAGCTCAGAAAAAGGGGGACAGAGGGAAACACCAACTCCAGAGCAGTAAAGTAACTTTAAAAGGGGGGAACCAGAGGAGTTGGGGTGAAGGAATGACAGGCAACACAACGCCAGGAACAGGCAAGCCCTCCAAACGTGTTAATATTCCCAGAACAGCACTAACAACGAGAGGAAAATTGCAGTGGGAGGAACAGCACCAAGGGAACAAAACAGTATGGGGGGGGGGGAACCAAGCCTCCGCTTAAATGATAGAGAGAAACTAGCTGCAGGAGGGACAACGTGTGTGCGCTGCCGAGGAGGCAGGAGTTTTAAGAGCTAGTAGCAGGGGAGAAAGCAGGGGCGTTCCTAGCTCCTTGGCTGCCCGGGGCGGGAAGCCAAGAGGCACCCCTGGGGGTGGGGGCATCGCGTCGCGTGCGTCATAACGTCATGACGCACGCACACGTGGCGATGCCCCACCCCCGGGGGACACCAGGCGGGGGCTTTGGGAGCCTCTGCGGGCTGCAAAGAGTCCTGAAGCCGCTGCTGTAGCACAAAGGGATGCCAGGCTGCGGCTTCGGGACTCTTTGCAGCCCGCAGAGACTCCCGAAGGGGTGGCCCGGCATCCTCGGGGGCGGGGCATCGCGGCGTGTGCGTCATGGCGGGCTGCAAAGAGTCCCGAAGCCGCAGCCTGGCACCCCTTTGTGCTACAGCAGCGGGGGAGCGCAAGTGGGGCAGGGAGAGGGGCGGGCCAGCGAAGAGGGGTGTCACCCCTCTTCGCTGGCCCGCCCCTCTCCTTGCCCCGGCTCCGCAAGCCAGCCAGCGGCGCGAAAAGCCGCTGGAGGGCGGGGGCTATTTTCGGCGCTGCCGGGGCAGAGCCGCAGGGGCGGCCAGCGAGGGGGGTGACACCCCGACTCGCTGGCGGCCCCTGCGGCTCCACCCCGGCAGTGCCGAAAATAGCCTAAAAAGAATTTTTAAAAAAAGTTTTTTAAAAAGCCCAGTGGGGGGGCTGCCCCCCTGATGTGTCACCCCCCAGCAGGGGCGCTGCCCGGGGCCCCCCGCCCCCTCCGCTGCGACGCCCCTGGGAGAAAGGCAACATGGAGCAACATGAAGCCTGTTTGCGTTTCCATGTCCACCCGAGGGGGGAATCCTGCCACGGGGGAAGGACAATCAAGGGACGTAGCTGTCCAGTGCAGAAGCTGCTTCTCTTCCCTCCCACGCTCTTAGCTCTTCCCCCTCTGCCAGCCCTTTTGATGGCACCTGGGATGGGTGGGAGGCTGCAGGCGGCGGCCGCCGAGAAGGTAATATACTGTACTCCGCCTTTCCCCCTGCCAGGGACTCAAGGCTGCTTCTGGGGGGGGGGCGCAGCTGCCACCCCTAGGTACGCCCATGCTCCCCATTGGACGCCCCTAAGACCCAAGTAAGCCCTGCCCTGCAAAACTGATCAAAAGATGCGGTGTGCACACACCATTTGAATGGCCATTCAAATGGGGGCTCAAATATTTTGGGGGGGCCAAAGGGACCTTGGCCCTAGGAGTTACCTCTTATGCAGTCAATCATGGCTTGCTGGCAGACCTGTTGACTGTATTCCTTAATTTAGAGGCAGCCTACCAAGACCAAAAAATGTATCCTCTTAAGGTGCCCTGGGGTTATGCGAATCTGTGAGGCAGAGAAGCAGAATTTCTTGCGCTCTCTCCCACTGTCCCCCTCCCCCTTTTTGGCTGGGTTTCTATGTCATTGACCCTTCTGGCTGGCAGAAATCCAGCAGGTGGGGAGGAATTCTTAATGGGTTGCTTTGAAGTGATTTGTGCACCAGGTAAAGGAATGTTTAGCTCCCCCCAATTACACCCCCCCCACACACAAACACCTGTATTTTGCCCAACCCAAGGTGGCAACCCTACCTAAAGCAAAGGAACGAAGCAGCAAAAGGTACTTTATGACCTCCAGGCTAGGATGGAGCGAGCCAGGGAGAGCCTCCCTCCGCCCCCGGGCGCCCACCTTCCTTCTCCGGCTTGTTTTGGCCTCCTTGATCCCTCCGTGTTATACCGAATTACGCTTCCCTTCTCCTCGCCTTTTCCTCCCCTTTCCCCTCTGCCATGACTCTCCGCTCCCTGGCTTGGGGTTCCCCCTCCCAATGCATGATCTGAACAGGGACCCCCATGCAGCCTCCCTGCACCCCTGGGACCCCCTTCTCCCCATTACACCCTCAGGGGGAAGAGAGAGGAGGCTCACCGAGGAAGTTACAGATAGGTAGCCGTGTTGGTTTGCCGTAGTCAAAACTAAATAAAAAATAAAAAAATCCTTCCAGTAGCACCTTAGAGACCAACTAAGTTTGTTCTGGGTATGAGCTTTCGTGTGCATGCACACTTCTTCAGATACACTGAAACAGAAGTCGATCCAGAAGTTATCCAGAAAAATAAATATATCCCTCTTCCCTCCCTCCCTCTTTCTCCCTCCGTGCCAAGGACTCTGCCCCAAGGAGCCCGCACCTAACCAGACTAGCCACAAGGGAGAAAAGGGTGGCCATGGGGGGTGGGGGGGGTTACCTTGGCTTTCCCCCTCCCCCAACATTGAGGCTCCTGGATCCCAAGGAAAGGCAGGGATGGAGAAGGGGCCAAAATCCGTCTAGTGGCAGGAGGTGCCTTGGGCTCAGAAATGGCTCCATCAAGACACCCCCCTCAAAAAAAACCAAAAAAACTTTCCAGCTCAGCGAGTGGGGGAAGAAGGATGGAGGGGGGCTTCCCAGCCAGGAGATCCGTCCCCTCCCGAAAATACCTTCCCCCCCACCCCAACCTCCGCCAAGGGGATTTTTCTGCTTCTGCAGCAGCTTTTCATCCCAGGAAAAGAAACAGAGGAGGAAATGTCCCATGCAAGGAATGAAATGCAGGGCCAGCTTCGAAGCTACCAACATGAGTTTGGCCAAACTGCGGGAGGCAGTGGAAGACAGGAGGGCCTGGCGTGCTCTGGTCCATGGGGTCACGAAGAGTCGGACACCACTAAACAACAAGAAGCTGAGCACAGCCAGCTGGCCGCTCTCCCTCCCTCTCAGAATCTGGATGGCCCAGGGCATGTGCAGAGTTCTCTCTGGTTCTCGGCTTAGAGGCCATCAAGACAGCAGCCTGGCCAGGTGGACCCTTTTCCTGAACCAGCAAGGTTCTCCGGGTCCAACCTCACAGTTGTTTACTTACTATTATTATTTTTAAACATTTTTTTTCTTTTTAAAAGATCACAGTAATTGAACAACACTTTGGCCACCTCATGAGAAGAGGAAGACTCCCTGGAAAAGACCCTGATGTTGGGAAAGATGGAGGGCACAAGGAGAAGGGGGCGACAGAGGATGAGATGGTTGGACAGTGTTCTCGAAGCTACTAACATGAGTTTGGCCAAACTGCGAGAGGCAGTGAAGGATAGGCGTGCCTGGCGTGCTCTGGTCCATGGGGTCACGAAGAGTCGGACACGACTGAACGACTGAACAACAACAACAACAACAAAGTAGTAGTAACAACAACAACACACTAAATCATAAGAGTTAACATTTCCAATTCCATATATACTTATCTATTTTCAAGGTGATATTATTCTGCAAAAACATATACTGTATGTTGATTCTTCACCTACTATATTTGGCATAAATGCCTTCCAACTCTACAACTCTTTATGATAATTTTATAATGGCCCTGTACCGAATCCCACTTCAAGCCTCCAATTAATAAAGTCACATTATGTCCCTGCTAACAGCCCCCCAATGAAATATAGCGGATCCACCTCACATCACACCAGTTAAATGCATTTCTACCACTGACCGCAGCCTCTCTTGTGTGAGGGAAAACTGAGCGATTCGGAGTCTTGGGCAAAGCTCCACAAAGAGAAGAGTCCTATATTCCAAGAAAAAGGTGGTGTCAGGACATTTCCATTTGCCAAAGAGCCATTGTTCCGCTTTAGGCAGATGTTCCGGTTTCCAGACACGGGGGTTAAATTTTTAACTCCATTTCTGCCCCTTCCTTGACTGAGTTGTGACAGGTGTCACTCACCATCCAATGCTCTGGACGCAGCCCCACTTACAGTGGTACCTTGGGTTAAGAACTTAATTCATTCCGGAGGTCTGTTCTTAACCTGAGGTACCACTTTAGCTACTAGGGCCTCCCACTGATTTCTGTTCTCATCCTGAGGTAAAGTTCTCAACCCAAGGTACTACTTCCAGGTTAGCGGAGTTTGTAATCTGAAGTGTTTGTAACCCGAGGTACCACTGTACATAACTTTTGGAAGACCTCTGAAGGCAGAACTGATCAGGAGCAGGGAGGGGATCTCTCAGACGCTGAAAGATCCTCGCCTCCACTCCTGCTTGCACGCAAGCAGGAGCAGGCAGCTCCGCTGAGGAGCGCCTGGCTGCCTTCAGGTGGTGCAGGGGCTCTCAGATGCAGCTTCTGGGCTGCCTCCACCTTCCCCAACAACTATTCAGCCTGGCTGCCTTCACGGGGTTGCAGGGGATCTGCTGCAGAGATGGGGGCTCCCTTAAACTTCTCCCTTGAGGAGTGTGCATCCACGAACCCTCAACGGAAAGTGTGGTGGAGCCTGCACTTCCCCAGCTCAGCAGCCCCGATCCAGCTCCTGTTCCCGTGCAAGCAGCAACGCTGCCTAGCGGAGCAGCTCAATCCCACTCCTATTTGCCTGGAGGGGTTGTGGGGGCGACATCCCTTTCACAAGGAAAACAGAACTATGGCACTCAAAATGGAAGCTATACTCAGAACAGAGCACGTTCGGCTTCCCAAAAAAAGTTCCAAAACTGGAACACTCATTTCTGGGTTTGAAGTGTTCAGGTTCCAAGTAGTTTGAGAACTAAGCTTTTCAAAAACTAAGGCACCACTTTATTTATTTTCCCCAGCTTGCACTGTATTTATTTCCCCGCCAGTGTTGATTTTCTTGAGTCAAAATGAGAGTACCGCTAAACATTTTTAAAAGGAAAAAAGCATATACCATAACATTATATATCAATGGAAAGATAATTTAACAAAGAATGTAATGCAATAACCTTTATGGAGGTTTATTCATTACAACAGCAGTCATAAAGAAGAAAAGTGACGAGGCTTTTCCTCTCTGCAAAAGAAGCTGCAGAATTGTGAGCTGATCCTCAAAAAAAACCTGGGCTTTCTCCCTTTCCTCCTCTAAAAACTAGGTGCGTCTTATGTTCAGGTGTGTCTTATGGAGCGAAAAACACAGTAAATACGGTAGTTTGCAAGGTTTTTCCATGGATTGGGACAGTGACAAGACGAACCTGGAAAAAGCCAGGGTGCCAAAGGATGGGTCCGACATGTGGGTTGAGATGTCACAAGGCAGGGAGCATAGATTCTTCCTGTGGTATGGAGGCATGTACAGAGTACTAAGGCCTCATACCGAGCTGAATTTATTCACAAGGGATGTTGAGTGCAGTGCAGAATGGGAAGGAAATCTGTGTTTTCTTAGGCAACCCCATTGCTGGAGACTTGGATAGTAAGTCTGTTGCTGTTATAAACAGCAGCTGCACGGAGGTGAGTCCCACTGATACAGTGGGGGAGATGCATCAGGTGCGCAACTCAGGTGGAGCTACAAAGGTTGAGAGACTCACCAGGTATGCTCAGCAGCTTGCTAACGGGAGTTTCGCTGTGGTTAGTGGCTTGACTCCCTCCACCAAATACCAAAACCAGCTAACTCTCAATCCATCATCATTCAGAAGCAACACTCCAGACTCACACACTCCCCCACCCTATCTAACGGTACACTAAATATTATATTATGCTTACTATTGTGAAATGTTACTTTCATTACTTTAAATGATGTCTGGACAATGTTACATACAAACAACAAAAACTCACATAGCATGCATTTAAGATCGATTTCCTGTTAATGATGTGAGAGAAACTGGAGAGAAGGAGGTTCTACACTCGAAAAAGCATTCCATAATAGGGCCATTCCATTGTCACGGGTGGGACACTTGGACCATGTTCTTTGGTATTCACACACGTGTAACAATGTAAATATACATAAAAATTAACAACCAAAATTTAAACTATGTTCTTAATAAGATACTGAACATTTTACTAATTTTTTATTATTTTTATGGATTATTTTTGACAATTTTATTAAATGTTATTGTCACAGGTGGGACAAAAAAAGGACATGGAGCTTGAGATAAGTTTGATTTATGGAGGTGAATCAATGATAAACTCAGCATATCTGTTTAAATCAATGTTTATTGGTTACAACTATGCAATCAGAAATTAAGTTTAAGAAATTTAACAATACAAAATTAAGGAAAAAATGCTGTCACGGGTGGGACAATCATCAGAAAACTTTTAACTTGAACACTTCTGTGAAGACTACATAGGTGGAGTTTTGAAAAGAAGGTCCATAAACTAAACTTCTTTTGTCTTTAGCTTTTAAAAAATGGCATTTAATATGTTTAGCTAATGAAACTATAAGTAAAATAAGTATATTTTAAAAATAATTTTTTTCTTATCAGGCTCATTTTTCATGGAATGGCCCAATAATCAAAGCAAACTCCACATTCCTTCTATTTAAAACGTTTCTCTTCTTTGAATTAACTAATAGCCTGTAGATTTTCCACTCTTACAGCTCTTACCCCTCAGAGTCTTTTGACGGTTTGTAAGATTTCCACTACAACTGAACATCTATCCTCTTCCCTAGCACTTATATGGTTTCTCCCCTGCATGAGTTTGTTCGTGTTTTGTAAGAACTCCTCTTGTACTGAAGCTCCTTCCACAATCCATACATTTAAATGGTTGATGACCTGTGTGAGTCCGTTGGTGTTTTCTAAGTGCTCCACTCTCAGTGAAGCTCTTCCCACACTCCATACATTTAAATGGTTTCTCACCTGTGTGAGTCCGTTTGTGTTTTCTAAGTGCTCCACTCTCAGTGAAGCTCTTCCCACACTCCATACATTTAAATGGTTTCTCACCTGTGTGAGTCCGTTGATGTTTTCTAAGATTTCCACTCTCAGTGAAGCCCTTTCCACATTCCATGCATTTAAACGGTTTCTCCCCTGTGTGTGTCCGTTGATGAATTCTAAGGTGTCCACTCTGACTGTAGCTCTTTCCACACTCCATACATTTAAATGGTTTTTCCCCCATGTGAGTCCGTTGATGAATTCTAAGTGCTCCACTATCAGTGAAGCCCTTTCCACACTCCATGCATTTAAATGGTTTCTCCCGTGTGTGTGTCCGTTGATGAATTCTAAGGTGTCCACTCTGACTGTAGCTCTTTCCACACTCCATACATTTAAACGGTTTCCCCCCCATGTGAGTCCGTTGATGAATTCTAAGTGTTCCACTCTGACTGAAGCTCTTTCCACACTCCATGCATTTAAATGGTTTCTCCCCTGTGTGAGTCCGTTGATGAATTCTAAGTGTTCCACTCTCAGTGAAGCTCTTTCCACACTCCATGCATTTAAATGGTTTCTCCCCTGTGTGAGTCCGTTGATGAATTCTAAGTGTTCCACTCTCAGTGAAGCTCTTTCCACACTCCATGCATTTAAATGGTTTCTCCCCTGTGTGAGTCCGTTGATGAATTCTAAGGTGTCCACTCTGACTATAGCTCTTTCCACACTCCATACATTTAAATGGTTTCTCCCCCATGTGAGTCCGTTGATGAATTCTAAGTGTTCCACTCTCAGTGAAGCTCTTTCCACACTCCATGCATTTAAATGGTTTCTGCCCTGTGTGTGTCCGTTGATGTAGTCTTAGTGTTCTACTAGTAGTGAAGCTCTTTCCACACTCCATACATTTAAATGGTTTTTTAATGGCTTCTTCATTATTCCCATTGAAATGGACCCCCAGAATTCTGACTGCCTTCTCCATTGTCTGCTTTCGACTGGGTGGTGGTGGGAGGAAATCCTATTTGTTTTCTAGGAAGAGAAGAAAGGAATATTACACACATTAATCAGCACCTGTTCTAATTTTAACTTCTCATACATTCTCTCCTATCCTCCATATGTTGCAAATTTTTAGGGAAGGCAAATGAAATAATATTAAATAATTATAATGCATCATCAGCCTTTCATAACCCTTAAAGGGAACTGCTGTGTGTTCATGAACCTGCCCACTATTCATCAAGGTCAAAAGTTAAAGGAATACAAAATGGTCAAAGGCCTGGAAACAATGCCTTATGAGGAACGGCTTAGGGAGCTGGGTATGTTTAGCCTGGAGAAGAGAAGGTTAAGGGGTGATATGATAGCCATGTTCAAATATATAAAAGGATGTCATATAGAGGAGGGTGAAAGGTTGTTTTCTGCTGCTCCAGAGAAGCGGACACGGGGCAATGGATTCAAACTACAAGAAAGAAGATTCCACCTAAACATTAGGAAGAACTTCCTGACAGTAAGAGCTGTTGGACAGTGGAATTTGCTACCAAGGAGTGTGGTGGAGTCTCCTTCTTTGGAGGTCTTTAAGCAGAGGCTTGACAGCCATCTGTCAGGAATGCTTTGATGGTGTTTCCTGCTTGGCAGGGGGTTAGACTAGATGGCCCTTGTGGTCTCCAACTCTATGATTCTATGATTCTATTGATTGGAAGTAACATTTGATAGCGCTTCTAGAAGCAAGAGAAGTCTTGGAAGCTACAGTGGTACCTCTGCTTATGAACTTAATTCATTCCAAACGTCCGTCTTTAACGTGAAACAATTCTAAATCTGAGGTACCACTTTAGCTAATGGGGCCTCCCACCACCGCACGATTTCTGATCTCATCTTGACCTAAAGTTCTTAACCCAAGGTACTACTTCTGGGTTAGCAGAGTCTGGAACCCGAAGTGTTTGTAACCCGAGGTACCACTGTATTGAAAATCCTTAGCCTACTGGCTCAAGTGAAGAGGATTTAGCCAAAATTAGAGCGTGGAAGCTGAAGAATAGTAAAGCCAGAATCATCATTTTAGATGAGCAGTTATCCATGATTGACTGGAAGAGATGATGTGTCTCATATCTTAAAGGATTTACAGCACATGTATGGAGACATAATTATGTGTCTTAGCAGATTGCAAAGGCCAATGACACACCTAGAAAAATTGTATGCTTTAATTGTAACAAAGAATGCCACATTGCAAGGTAGGAAGAACTTCTTGACAGTAAGAGCTGTTTGACAGCGGAATTTGCTGCCAAGGAGTGCGGTGGTGTCTCCTTCTTTGGAGGTCTTTAAGCAGAGGCTTGACAGCCATCTGTCAGGAATGCTTTGGTGGTATTTCCTGCTTGGCAGGGGGTTGGACTGGATGACCGTTGTGGTCTCTTCCAACTGTACAATTCTATTATTCCAAAGGCAAAGACCCCTTCCTTATAAACAAGATAAGGAAAAGGGGAGATCTGAACACACTTTGCTACTATAAGAAAAGAATTTGACTGTTCAGAATTGTGAAAATAACTGTAATAAGTGGATTTTAAATTCAGGAGCTTCCAGTCATTTTTGTATAAAAGGGAATATTTTAATGACATTAACGATATTGAAAACCTCACATTGAAATCACAGGTGGCAATGTTGTTGAAGCTAAAGGTGCATGTTCTGTACCACTGACTACAAATCCACAGGGGGACATGTATTTATGTTTGGGGGGGATTCAATAAATAAATAATAAGAACAATTGTAATAATATACACATGTTGTGAGGGGGAACCCCACCCATTTCCATAGCAATCTTCCCCATCCCTTAAATCCCAGAGACATGAGAACTCATATAGTGGGAATAATGGAAAACAGGTGGAATGGAGAGAAGGAGTTGGGCACAGGTATCTCTGGGTAGGAAGCCTTCAGATGTTTTTTCCACAGAAACACAGGAATGTGCGTAAGACTGTGGTTGCCAAGACAGAAGCCTCAAAGGGCGGAAATAATGGAGTGGGCTTCCTCCCTGTCCTCTTTCCCCCAATGGTTAGACTGGCTATAACAGCCCCCAGCGCCCCATGCAGCAGCTGATCTGGGACTTAAGGCAGGGCAAGGACTGAGCTTCAAGGGAGGAGAGGGTGGGTGGTTCGGGCCTCCTGTTCAGGGGTCTCTCCCTGGTCCACTTGAAGTCATGGCAGATTTCTGGGTAGGAGGGATAAGTCAAGGCAGGCAGCCCCCAAGTCTCTCTCTCTTTCTCCAAGATGGCTTCCATTCCTTCCCCCAGAGATGCTTCCCTCCCTCCGTCAGCCCCCCAACTTCCTCTGCCCTCCTCCCTCCGCCCCAGAGTTTCCCCTTCGCCCAGAGGCCCACCTGGCCGGCTCACCCTTCATCCCAAATCTCTCCCAAGCGCCCCCCCTCCCTCCGGAGGGGCCTGGCAAGAAGAGCAGGGAGGGGGGAAAGGAGGGAGAGGGGGGTCCCTATCCATCCTCTCTCCCCTCCTTTAACCCTCCCGTGGACTCCCTCTCCCTATACAAAAGGGACCCAGGAGCGCCCCAGGGATTCCAGCCATGGGGAACCCGGAACTCGCAGAGGGGCGCGGAAGTGGGGCCTGGGTTCAAGTCCAGCCCTTCCACAGAAAGAAGGGGAGGGGGGAGCACTCCCCTACTTCCTTTCACCCCCCCCCTCGCCCCAAATCCTGCCCTCCCTTCCCAGCTGCCCTGTTTGCAGATTCAGGGGGAGGAAAAGCACATACTTCTCCCCCTCCCCACAACCCCAAATCTCCCCCCACCCAAAATAATGTTTTTCACCTCTTTTCCCTCCTCCTGTGCAGACCTGCTCCTCTTCCGGGAATGTGAATGGCGGCCCCTCCCTCCCCTCCAACCTTGGCTCTCCTCCCTCCTCCAAATCTTCCTGCCTCTCTAGGAAGCGGAGCTCACTGACCCATGGGGAGGAATGGGTGGCCCCTCCCTCCCAGAACACACAAATTCTCCTCCTTCCAAACCAGCTCCGTTATCCTGTTTCTTTCCTGAGAAGGTCCCAGGTTCGATCCCCGGAGACGGCAGGGAAAGAGACGCCCCCCCCAACCTCCCAAAAAGTCATTTGGGCCAGGAAGGTTACATTCCCCCTTCATCTCTTTTATTTCTTTGCTGGTGTTAGAGGGATTTTTTATAATGATTGGGGGGGGTTGCCCCTCCAGCACGCAGTGTCCACCCCCCCCCTTGTTCACACACACAGTGTCTCCTCAAAGCAGCACAACATTGTTCTAGTTCAGTGTTTTTCAACCACTGTTCCGCGGCACACTAGTGTGCCGCAAGATGTTGCCTTGGTGTGCCGTGGGAAAAATTGAAAAATTACTTTATATATAGTCAATATAGGCACAGAGTTAATTTTTTTAACATTTTCTAATGGTGGTGTGCCTCGTGATTTTTTTCATGAAACAAGTGTGCCTTTGCCCAAAAAAGGTTGAAAAACACTGGTCTAGTACAGGTGGGTAGCCGTGTTGGTCTGCCATAGTCGAAACAAAATAGAAAATTCTTTCCAGTAGCACCTTAGAGACCAACTGAGTTTGTTCTTGGTATGAGCTTTCGTGTGTATCTGAAGAAGTGTGCATGCACACGAAAGCTCATACCAAGAACAAACTCAGTTGGTCTCTAAGGTGCTACTGGAAAGAATTTTCTATTTTATAACATTGTTCTGTTCAGGAAGGAAATGGCTCCCAAGGGGGGAGCTGGGGACCTGAGCGAGGGCAGCCCGGATCCCTAAAGCAATGAGCATCTCTGGCATCCTGACACCTGAGTGCCAGGCAGGTAGCAATGCAGGAAAAGAGGTGAAAAGGATTCCAAGGACTCAGGCCAAAATAACGATTTGATAGATATAAATTATCCAAGTCTCTTGTAGGTTTAATTCCTTGAGGTTTGTAATACAAACGAGGTGAAAACGCCAAGACAAGGCCTTGTTTCGGTATTCTTCCTCAGCTGGGAAATTGAGAGACCCTGGGTTAATTATCACACCGATAGTCTGAAGTTGTCTACAACAGATTTAGTTATCTAGAAATTTACAAGCGCATATATGAAATGTACAAAGAAATGTACAAGGGAAGTCTCTCGATTTTCCAGCTGAGGAAGAAAAACCAACACAAGCCCTAGGAAAGAAGCACACAAACAAATAAGGAAACAAATAAGCACACAAACGCAGGGGCGTCTCAAAGGGATCGTGCGCCCTGGCGCGACGATCCCTCGGCGCCCCCGGTGGGCTGCCTCTCCGCCCACCTCCCTCCCGCGCTGGCCGCCCCTCGGGAGGGGGGGTGGGCGAGCGGGGGATGAGGGGCGTGGCGCCGCAAGCCGGCCACCCTCCGGCGCCCCAGCTGGAGCGCTGGGAAGGGTGCGCAAAGCCCCGCGCTGCTCCAGCGCCACGTCCATCATCCCCCGAGGGGCGGCCAGCGCGGGAGGGAGGTGGGCGAGCGGGGGATGGGGGCGTGGCGCCGCAAGCCGGCCACCCTCCGGCGCCCCAGCTGGAGCGCTGGGAAGGGCGCGCAAAGCCCCGCGCTGCTCCAGCGCCACGTCCATCATCCCCCGAGGGGCGGCCAGCGCGGGAGGGAGGTGGGCGAGCGGGGGATGGGGGCGTGGCGCTGGAGCAGCGCGGAGCTTTGCGTGCCCTTCCCAGCACTCCAGCTGGGGCTCAGGAGGGCAGCCGGCGCGCGAGCGCCCGCCTGCCCGCCCGTGGGGGTGGGGGCAGGTTGGGGAGGGGGCGCCCGGTATGCCGGCGGGCTCGCGGGGGCGCCCCTGGGGGGCCTGGCGCCCTGGTGCACCGCGCCACCTGCCCCTATGCATGAGACGGCTCTGCACAAACGTCACCTGGCTGAAGAACCAGGAGGTGGTCTCCGAGAGCGTGGAAGAGACAGACTTCTACCCCAGCGTGGACAACAATTTCCGCAAGTTCTCCTACCTCCCCTTCGTCCCTCAGCAGGGAGACATCTACGTCTGCCAAGTGGAGCACTGGGGCATCCCAGAGGGAAAGATGGAGAATATCTGGCGTAAGCACCGGCAGGGCCGTCTTAAGTATATTGGGTGCCCTGGCGCACCGGCAAAGTCGTGTTCCCGTGCTCCACCGGGCAGGGCGGAGGTGCTCTCCAGGCCATGGCGCCCTGGCACAATGCGCCAGGACACACAATGTTTAAGACGCCCCTGAGCACCGGGCAGGATGGGGGCTTTTCTCTGGGACTTGAACTCAGAAACCCATATTCATGGCTTAAAAGAAACATGTTCTGATGATCAGAGTAATTTATGCAAGTGAAGTACAATTGCAGTTTTGAATACTTTATTATTCCGATCTTGCTAGCCGTGGGGCACAAAAGGGTGATCAGCCGCCTTTTGGGGGTTCCTTGAGGTAGTTTCTCTCAGTTTAACTTAAAAGTGTGCATTAAGGGCTGTGGGGAGGATGTCAGGACTCCTGGGTTCTTTCTTTTGCTGAACACACACACAGAGAAACAGAGTCCCTCCATACCCTTCTCCTCTCTCTCCACCCCAGTTTCCAAGGCACCCTCTCCCATCCCGGAGACGATGGAGAAGGTGCTGTGTGCCCTGGGCTTGGCCTTTGGCATCCTGGGCATAATCGCTGGCACCATCCTTTTCTTCAAGGCCATGAGGACAAACAATCGCAGGGGCCTCATGTGAGTCGAACCCGTTTCCCTTCACCAAAATGGTCAAAGGCCTGGAAACAATGCCTTATGAGGAACAGCTTAGGGAGCTGGGTATGTTTAGAAGATTCCACCTAAACATTAGTAAGAACTTCCTGACAGTAAGAGCTGTTTGACAGTGGAATTTGCTGCCAAGGAGTGTGGTGGAGTCTCCTTCTTTGGAGGTCTTTAAGCGGAGGCTTGACAGCCATCTGTCAGGAATGCTTTGATGGTGTTTCCTGCTTGGCAGGGGGTTGGACTGGATGGCCCTTGGGGTCTCTTCCAACTCTAGGATTCTATGATAATATCGGGTGGGGGCAGGTAGGCCACACCCTGCCTAATCCATCACGTAACACGACAAGCGCGTACAAATCCCCTTTAACTTTGGGGGAGAGCCCCTCCAATATTTTATGGGGGTGCCAAAGATCCCTGGCCCCTAGAATATGGCTCCTATGACCAGCCCCATTACCCCTCCCCCGTTGCAACACCCCTGCAATGTAGGCTCTGTTGTTGTTTCTCCTTTCTGGGGGAGGGGTCGCACATTCAGACTCCCTCCCCACGCGAGAGGGACCTGGATAAAGACCCCCACCCTAGAAAAGGGTCAGGGGGAGCCTGTGGGGAGAGAGGGGGAGTGGAAAGGAAGTGCCCCTTCTGTCTCAGGCAGCCACGTGTCTCTTCCCACCCCCAGAGGCTGGCTCCATCTCTGGGCTTCACGGAAGACCTTGCAAGGCAAACCTGGGGGGGGGGAGGGGACCCCCCTTGGCTCCTTGGATCTGCCCCTCCCCCACTCTCCTGATCCTAAGAAGGAAGTTGGGGGGGCCCTTCCTTGCTCCCCCCCCCATCCTCTCCCCTCCCAACCTCCCTCTTCCTAGATTGAAAGTCACGTCCTTCTCTCCCCACAAACCCAGATCACCCCCAAATATGATGCACCTCCCGCACCCTCTGCTGTGGGGGAGGAGGGGGGCCATGTCCCCCCTGGAGCCCCAAAAGCAGGAGGCCAAAGGCAGCGCCGTCCCGTCCTCTTCCCATCCCGACACAGGAAGGGGCTGCTCTATTGCTGTAGCTCTAGGGGCAAGCGCCTCCCCCCCAAAAAAAGAAAGAAACCGGAAGTGACGCTCCTAAAGGTGCCCGACGTCTCCAGAGAAAGACAGGAGGAGCGTCAGTGGAGAACCCCCTCCCGCCCTTTCTGTTGCACACAAGGAAAGCGGAATAATCTGGAGCGAGGTAGGTGGAGGACCAAGAGGGACAGTGGGAAATTAGGGGGGGGCGGAATAAGAGGGGGAGGACAGGGCAAAGAGACCCCCCCCCAAGAAAGCACCCTCCCTGGTGCCCATAAACATAGAATCCTAGAGTTGGAAGAGACCACAAGGGCCATCCAGTCCAACCCCCTGCCAAGCGGGAAACACCATCAAAGCATTCCTGACACCTTTGACCAGGTATGAATACCTGGCCCAGGAAGAGGGTCGGGACTAAGCATTGATTTAAACTAAGCAAGAAATGGGAGTGCCTGATCACCTCATCCATCTCCTGAGAAATCTCTATGTGGGACAAGAAGCTACAGTTAGAACTGGATATGGAATAACTGATTGGTTCAAAATTGGGAAAGGAGTACGACAAGGCTGTATATTGTCTCCCTGCTTATTTAACTTATATGCAGAATTCATCATGCGAAAGGCTGGACTGGATGAATCCCAAACCGGAATTAAGATTGCCGGAAAAAATATCAACAACCTCAGATATGCTGATGATACAACCTTGATGGCAGAAAGTGAGGAGGAATTAAAGAACCTTTTAATGAGGGTGAAAGAGGAAAGCGCAAAATATGGTCTGAAGCTCAACATCAAAAAAACTAAGATCATGGCCACTGGTCCCATCACCTCCTGGCAAATAGAAGGGGAAGAAATGGAGGCAGTGAGAGATTTCACTTTCTTGGGTTCCATGATCACTGCAGATGGTGACAGCAGTCACGAAATTAGAAGACGCCTGCTTCTTGGGAGAAAAGCAATGACAAACCTAGACAGCATCTTAAAAAGCAAAGACATCACCTTGCCGACAAAGGTCCGTATAGTTAAAGCTATGGTTTTCCCAGTAGTAATGTACGGAAGTGAGAGCTGGACCATAAAGAAGGCTGATCGCCGAAGAATTGATGCTTTTGAATTATGGTGCTGGAGGAGACTCTTGAGAGTCCCATGGACTGCAAGAAGATCAAACCTATCCATTCTCAAGGAAATCAGGCCCTGAGTGCTCACTAGAAGGACAGATCCTGAAGTTGAGGCTCCAGTACTTTGGCCACCTCATGAGAAGAGAAGACTCCCTGGAAAAGACCCTGATGTTGGGAAAGATGGAGGGCACAAGGAGAAGGGGACGACAGAGGATGAGATGGTTGGACAGTGTTCTCGAAGCTACTAACATGAGTTTGGCCAAACTGCGGGAGGCAGTGAAGGATAGGCGTGCCTGGCGTGCTCTGGTCCATGGGGTCACGAAGAGTCGGACACGACTGAACGACTGAACAACAACAAAAGCAATGGGGTTAAACGCGAAATGATTATATGTGCTCCTGTGAGAGGGGGGTTTGGATATTTTGCTCCCCTCGGTGGGAGAGGGGGGGCGTATGAAATGTTTAACCATGTAATGATTTGTGCTTTTTCTCTTCCGTTCTGCCACCACTTTCCATTCTTGGTAACATGGTTGTAGTAGTAGAGTCCTTTAAGTTCCTGGGCTCTATAATTTCTTATAACTTAAATTGGTCAAGCAACATCAATAGTATTATTAAAAAGGTCCACCAGAGGCTGTATTTCCTGCGTCAACTAAGGAAATTTAAATTGTCCCAGGAAGTGTTGATCCAATTCTACAGAGGCATCATTGAAACTGTTCTCTGTAATTCTATAACAGCTTGGTACGGTACAGCCTCCAAGAGAGACAAGAAAAGGCTCCAACGAGCTGTAAGAATTGCAGAAAGGGTAATTGGTGTTAGCTTGCCTTCAATAGAGACAATTTATGCTACCCGAGTTAGGAAGAGAGCAGAGAGAATTGTAGCAGATCCTTTACATCCCGGTCATCATCTGCTTGATTTACTTCCATCTGGACGTCGCTACAGGACTTCATATACAAAATCGGCCAGGCACAAGAATAGTTTTTTCCCCTTGTGCCATTAAATTGTTAAATTCGTAGTTGTATAGCTGAAGGGGAGGTAAATTATGGGTGGGGTTTCTTTGCTTCTTTGTATTGTGAGAGGAACAGTGTCTGTATGTTTACATTGCAATGTAGCCGAAACAAATTCCAAGTATGTTGGAAAATGTACTTGGCCAATAATAAATTATTCCTATTCCTATTCCTATTCCTATTTTAATTGGAAAATTTCAAAAATCTTTAATAAAAAAAAGAATCTTAGCCACACTTTCTTCTGGAATATCATCAACTAGACCTCTTTGGAATAGGAGCCAGGCATCTTTTGGGGATTTCATCCAGACACACCTTTAGTGTGTGGGGGGAGGGGACAGCTGTGGTGCTGCAAGTTGGAGGACTCACTGTATGTTCCTAAAAAAGCAAATTTGGGGACGTACGATTTCCTTTAAAAAGCTCTTCCATAGGTGCCAAAAACCAGAAAGACAATCACGGGATACAAGTAACCAAAGAAAAAAGTATCAAATAATCAGCCGTGACTAAATCCCTAAAACGAGGGACAGATATAATAGTAAAAAAGAGATAAAGAAATAACTCATACTTAACTGAAAATTGGGGGTCCCCAAACAACTTGGTGAACTTAGACAAAAAATATATGTATATATTACTCAAATGAAAACCCTCAAAACTGAAACCCTAAAGCTGCCGGCTCTTCCTCGTTTCACTGGATTCTCCGTCAGTTTCCTCAGAGGGAAATTAGAAAGTTATCAAGATTAAATCAAAAGAATAACGAGCAGTAGGGGGAGAGAGTCCTCCCAAAGTATTCCGTGTAATTTAAACTCAGGCTAGCTAGAACACCACAATGCATTGGGTTTCGTAGAACTAGAAACCTGAAGGACATCTTAGTACATGCAGATATGCCCAGTGAAGTCCAACCACAGCCCGATAGGCTTAGAGGTCATTTCAAATGCGGCCGATGTACCATATGTAGTTTAACTATTGAACAAAAAAGAATTTACCATCCCTAATACCAATAGGGTGATCCAACTGGAAAATTTCACAAACTGTAATTCTCGAGGCGTAGTATATGCCATCCAATGTACTTGTAACTTATGGTACATTGGGAGCACCATAAGAACGGTGAAGACAAGGATTATGGAACATAAAAGCCGGATAACTAATAAAGTCATGGAAGCCCCTCTCACATCACACTTCATTAACGTCAATCACAGTCCAACTGATTTCAAATGGTTTGTCATTTATAAACACACACAGATTGAACCGAACCTAGAGATATTAAATAAGAAATTATTGCAAAAAGAAGTTTATTGGATCCATAGATTTTCATCCTTGGCACCAACAGGCCTCAACATGAGCTTGGACTTCAGTCCTTTTTTATAGAGAGGCCTTGATACAGACTCGATAGAATTTAGATTTTTGAGTTTTCTACAATTAAGTTTGTAGCAGAGAATGCTTCAGGACACGCCTAACATATAATTTTACTCTATTATTTTACTCTATTCCTTTAAGAAACCATTAACTCAGTGGAACCATTCCCAGCATGTCTCTATCAGTAGAAGCCTTTACAGATATGCTTTATAGTAATCAATATTAGCAACCATCATTACCAGGTTATAGTCTTTATCTTTCCTGTTTAAAACACATAGGTGTTCTATTGTTATTCTTCACAAAATGAGCCCATTTGAATATACTATAAATTTGCTAGTTTCAGCTGTAAAGTGTTTGGACACGCCTAAAACATTATGAACCTGCCTCTTTAAGAAATCATTCTTACCCGGTATATAAACCAGGAAATAGGCAACATCAGTAGCAGTCTCTATTATGTGCTTGTAGCATTTAGTCACAGGAGCCCGTAGTAATGTACGCAAGTGAGAGCTGGACCATAAAGAAGGCTGATCGCCGTAGAATTGATGCTTTTGAATTATGGTGCTGGAGGAGACTCTTGAGAGTCCCATGGACTGCAAGAAGATCAAACCTATCCATTCTCAAGAAATCAGCCCTGAGTGCTCACAGAAGGACAGATCCTGAAGTTGAGGCTCCAGTACTTTGGCCACCTCATGAGAAGAGAAGACTCCCTAGAAAAGACCTGATGTTGGGAAAGATGGAGGGCACAAGGAGAAGGGGACGACAGAGGATGAGATGGTTGGACAGTGTTCTCGAAGCTACTAACATGAGTTTGGCCAAACTGCGAGAGGCAGTGAAGGATAGGCGTGCCTGGCGTGCTCTGGTCCATGGGGTCACGAAGAGTCGGACACGACTGAACGACTGAACAACAACCCAAAGCCTGAGTTTAAATTACACGGAATACTTTGGGAGGACTCTCTCCCCCTACTGCTCGTTTTAAATTCTTTTGATTTAATCTTGATAACTTTCTAATTTCCCTCTGAGGAAACTGACGGAGAATCCAGTGAAACGAGGAAGAGCATTCCCAAATCACCCTGCACCATTGAATTCCTGAGTGCTGTATTGTGTCTAGGACATTGGCAACGGGACAGTGCCTTCCACTGGATGAGTCCCCTCCTTGCCCCTCTCTGCACCTGCTGCCTGAGGGGGCTGCCTCAATCTCCCTCACGGTGGAGCAGGCCCTAAGAACAGCCTTCTCTCTGCCCCCAAAATACAGGAAACAGGACAAAGAAGGCCTTGGAGTGTCACCCTAATCAGGAACATGATAATGATAATGATAATAGGTTGTAAGTCACTTTGGGCTGCCCTGGGCAAGAGGAAGAAACTAATATGTTCAATAAATAACAATAACAACCATTGAAATTGCAATAATAATAATAATAATAATAATAATAATAATGATGATGCAGGCTGGGGGGGAGGGGAACCCCACCAATTCCATAGCAATCTTCCCAATCTCTTATATATCCATCTGGGGAGGGGTCTCTATCAAGGCCTCTCTCACCTCCTTTCCAGGGATTCCTGCTAGGGGGAACCTGGAACTCGCAGAGGGGCCTGGGTTCAAGTCTCAGCCCTTCCACAGAAGGAAGGGGAGGGGGAGCATTTCCCTACTTCCCTGTCATCCCCTCTCACCCCAAATCCTTCCCTGCTGATTCAGGGGGAGTAAAAGCACATCCTTCTCCCCCTTCCCCCTACCCTAAATCTTTCCCCCCATACACACACACACACACACACAAATATATAACCTCTTTTTCCTTCCCTCCCTAGTGTGCGCCGCATCCTAGAGAGAGGAAGTTTAGGGGGGGAAGGGAGTTGCTCTTGGCACTGCTACTACTTAGGGGTCTAAAACAGATAAATGACAATATTATCATTTGACCCAGAGGTTTTTAAATTTAAGAACAATTTTACAGTCCTCTGAACATCAAATTTATACCTATTTGACTTCCCCCTCCCCCCCCCCGGTATCCAAGTTTCTAATTCCCCCCTTGCATATAATTTAATTTTCTCCATTTAATTTTCAAATATTATTTCCCCCAAATCATACAACTTCTTCATAAATGTCACATCAATCCTGCTTATGTTTTAACATATTTACAGTGTTCCTTAACTGTCAGGGGTTCAGGTTTCAAGGAAGAGAACAAAGAAATAGGAAACACATAAAGTTCATTTACCTCCTCCTCCTATTTTAACATCTCGGAACATTCTCCCACGTCTTCCCCCTGTCATGGGATCATACTACTAGAGAGTAGGAAGGGACCCTGGCGGGGGGGGCATCAAGTCCAACCCCCTGCAATGCAGAAATGTCCATACCTTCTACTTGTCTGTATGAACTCTGGTTTCTAATGACATATTCTATCCTCTGAATACCCCCAGGCCATACTTTTCCTCATTCAACCTCTATATATTTATTAATTACCTGCACAGTCCGTTGGGATTCAGGAGGTCCATACGGATCATTTTGAGAGACCCAGGTTTGAGACTATTTTAGGGACTGTGCTATGGGCCTGTCAGAGAACGAGTGACAAGGCTTGGTGCTTGCGGTCAGCTGAAGGAGTGCTCAGGTAGGAGAATGTTCTTGGATCTAGACCTCCACCTGTCAGCCTTGCTGGGGCGAGTGAGAGTTCATTCTTTCCGGAATTAACTGATAGTTCCAGAACACATTTTAGGTTTATACGACTGTATCGTCCAAGACCGGCTTGAAATTAACATTGTGATAAATGGTATGAGCTTTTGTGTGCATGCACACGAAAGCTCATACCAAGAACAAACTTAGTTGGTCTCTAAGGTGCTACTGGAAGGATTTTTTTATTTTGTTTTGACTATGGCAGACCAACATGGCCAGCTACCTATATCATGATAACTGTTTCCTAATATTTGAGCTGGCAAAATATTGCGAATCACAATGTGTGTTAAGGGCTAGGCAGTATGTGGTTTTCAACATTGCAATAATTCACCAGCTAAACACTGCAATGTTATCACCAGCTAAACACCATAATATTTTCAGCGCCAAAACTCACAATATCAGCAGTGAAACACTGAAATCTACCACAATGTCTGAAATAATGGAACTATACAGAGGCAAACAGTGCAATGTCCTTGGAACAGCTACTACTTAGGGGTCTAAACGGATAAATGACAATATTATCAATCATCACGCACTCAGTTTCTTTCTTTTTTTTTTATAAGAATTTATTGGCATTTTCTTAACCAAACAAAAACCCACACCCACACCTACATATATAAAACAAATACAAACATAGCCAGGATTCTTCTTCTTGTTTACATGCATAAAAAAAAAATTTCTAGTTCCGAATCTTGACGATTGACTTCCCCTGCCTTCTCTCCTTCGGTTTTAAATCCGAATTCTACTTTAATAACATCATCACTCTAAAAATTAAATTCCTTTGCAGAAAAAAAATTCAAATCTAAACAGTCATCTTAATAACAAATCTTTAAATCTTAACAAATCTTAACTAATCTTAACAAATCTTAACAAATTATTCTTATATCAAATCTATACGACCTTCTTCTATCCCTTGTACTGCTGCTAATAGCATAAAGTTCAGAATATCTCTTTTCTTATTAAAAATAAAATAAAACTTAATGTCTTAACCCTCCGATTTCAGATTACCGTAACAGACCATTTAAATTTTACAGTTAATACTTCACCCTATTCCCCCTCTGTCCATTGTCCATTTCCATCTTTCACCGGAACCAATCCTCCAATTGTCCTCTTTTCTTGTACATCCACAGATCCAGACACGGTTCCCAACAGTCCTTGCATCGAGCATCAGGGTACGCAGTTCATCTTCTTTCAGCTTCTCCGATTCAATGTCACATTCTTCTTCTATTTGTAGATATCTTAATTCTTTGTCCCTCACTCCCGAGCTCTCACCTCGGGGGCTGGATATAACAATTCTTGCCGTCCCGGGGCTGCCACCCCCGAAGGACGTTTCTTTTTCCCGGAGTCGCCAAGCCATCTCTCTCCATTCTTCAATCATCCCCTTCAGCTCTTTGCCAAGGCTCTCTTCCATGGTGTCACAAACTTGAAAGGTCTCCTCTGTGGGAAGTAAATTTTTCTTCATGTCCCCACTCAAAACCTTCAATTTCTGATCAAGCAGTTCCAGCTTCAGAATAACAAGCCTTTGTTCATCCGTTAATCCAGAGTTCAAAACAAGTTCAAAAACAAAGTCCAACATGTTGAGGAGGGGGATAGG
Organism: Lacerta viridis; assembly: GCA_900245905.1. Taxonomy (NCBI): domain Eukaryota; kingdom Metazoa; phylum Chordata; class Lepidosauria; order Squamata; family Lacertidae; genus Lacerta; species Lacerta viridis. Next base: position 11,875 of record OFHU01004322.1, on the reverse strand, counting down.
TATCAAATTTCAGTTTCTATTTCTATGTTCTCCCTTTTATACCAGTAGTTTTCCGCTTCAACTCCAACTTTTCATCGCCATTTTCCCTGAAACCAGGGCGCAAAGACCAAAACTTTAAAAGGAGATATTTTCCACAAACTTACTCCCCAAAGGGAGATCAAAAAAGTCTCACTTGTCAAAGTTCAAATACTTTGTAACCATCTCTGTAACAGCAGCCTCTTAAACTGGTTACTTCTTTTCCCCCGAAGGGAGGGAGGCAGGCTCCCTTTTCAAATGTCTCCCGGATCGCTGAAAGAGCACAAAAGTTGGTCCAATCGGATACTCACGACCACCGGGTTTCTTTAGTTCCAAGCATAACAGGTAGAACTAGACGCTCGTCGCGGGGGTGACCGCCGCTCCGCGTCCCGGTTGGGGCATGTCCCCTATAGCCCGGCTCCGTTGTCCCTTCACCCCCACTCCCCCTTTACAGGGGGAGCGAGGGAAGGGTTCAGAGCCATAGTGGGCACAGCCGGGGAGCCCGGGGTGCGGGACGCTCTTCCCGCACCCCACCGGAGCCCCGCTTTGCGGTAGCGGGGCTCCAACCCCCGGGACGGACTGGGTCGCCTCGCAGCCGAGGCAACCCACGACTGCTCCGCGATGGCGTTGCCGCCGGAAGTCCATGCACTCAGTTTCATCAGCAGGCAAGCCAAAATGCACCCCAAGAGGACTTTCACAACCTCCCACCAGATGTCAAAGAAATAAACAACTATCTGACCTTTAGAAGACATCTGAAGGCAGCCCTGTTTAGGGAAGTTTTAAAGGACTGGTGTTTTAATGTATTTTTTTATCATTTGTTGGAAGCGGCCCAGAGTGGCTGGGGAAACCCAGCCAGATGGGAGGAAATTATTATTATTATTACTACTACTACTATTGCATGGCTACCAAATGGTGGTATTCAGGACAATCCAAAGTAGGGAGATGAGTCATCCTGAATACAGATAATCTGGGACTGCCAGGCTTCCAACAGGGAATGGGGTGGGGGAGGGGGGGTCAGTGGTGCTGGAAGGGGAGGGGTCTCTGTCATCCTCTCCCTCCCTTTAACCCTTGATTGGACAGCCAGGCGCCCCACGACCCCAGGGATTCCTGCCAGGGGGAAACCAAGCGAATGGGGGCCTCAGCTCAACCCCCAGCCCTGCGTGTGGATGGGGGTCCTCATTTCCCTTCCCACCAAGGCGCCCAAGGGGGGTTAGGGCAGCTGAGCATTTCTCGCCCGCCCCCCTCCCCAGGAAAGAGAAACAGGAGTTTGGTGATGCTGCTGCCAAGGAGATCTTGCAAGGGAAACCCTGCAGGTGTTGGGTCCCCACTTCCCACCTGGATCGCATGGATCAGGGCATCCTGATCAAGTTTGCAGATGACACCAAATTGGGAGGGGTGGCTAATACCCCAGAGGACAGGATCACACTTCAAAATGACCTTAACAGATTAGAGAACTGGGCCAAAGCAAACAAGATGAATTTTAACAAGGAGAAATGTAAAGTACTACACTTGGGCAAAAAAAATGAAAGGCACAAATACAGGATGGGTGACACCTGGCTTGAGAGCAGTACATGTGAAAAGGATCTAGGAGTCTTGGTAGACCACAAACTTGACATGAGTCAACAGTGTGATGCAGCAGCTAAAAAAGCCAATGCAATTCTGGGCTGCATCAATAGGAGTATAGCGTCTAGATCAAGGGAAGTAATAGTACCACTATATTCTGCTCTGGTCAGACCTCACCTGGAATACTGTGTCCAGTTCTGGGCACCACAGTTCAAGAAGGATACTGACAAGCTGGAACGTGTCCAGAAGAGGGCAACCAAAATGGTCATTTTAATTGACTTCCTCGAATCCCCCCCCCCGCTGACTTCAAAGTAACACATATTTCCCAGTTTTCCTCTCATCTTCTAATCTAATTTAAACTACATTTCTTTCCTCCTTGACACTTTTATAAATATTAATATTCCAAACTTAATTGCTTACATATTCTTCTCTACCTCAGCCTCATTATACTTCTGAACTTTCCTAATTCTTTAACCAATTTTAACTATTCTAACCATATTCTCAAAACTACACCCCTTTTCTTACCCCCTTCCCTCCCTTCGGCCTCAAAAATTTTGGCAAATATTTTTAACATTTTCCGTTGTCGCAGTGTCCATATCCATTTGTCAAAACCATATAAAAGTAAAATATCATATAGTAAGTCCAGTCTTTTTACCCTATACCAACCCTTTCAAAAAAAACCGACCCAAAAGTCAAAAATTGCTGGTTCCTGTTCCTGCCTGTCCTCTTGCAGCCTTGTAGCATTCTCATAGTGAAATGGCGTAGCCCTGGGTAGTTGCACTTGTTTATCTTCCTTCTGAGCCAAGACTTTCCCATTGTCCATTCCTTTTTGCGTGCAGACTCCAATTGGTATTTCTTCTTGCAGCTTCTCTTCTTCCTTTTGGAGTGGTGTTAAATCCTCCGAACTATCTTTCATCTCACGTCCGTTATTCTGTGCAATCAAATTCAGTCTTTCCGCCAACTGTCCCAAGCACTCCATTTTCTCAGCTAACTGTTGCAAGAGTTCCAAAGTTTGTTTCTTAAATTCCGCCGACCATTTTCCCTTAGCCATACTCAAGGTCGAAAAACAACTTTCCAGTCAAAACAACTTATTTCCTTTCTGCGTACAGCGCCATTTTGCTTTGTTCTTGCCAAGCTTTTCGAGACCCCCAGAAAGAAGGGGTATATATTTTCCGAACCAATTCAAATCAGATCAAGTCTCAAATCCAACTTCCCTTTTACAGGGAAAACAGTTACAGAAGACTTCTTTTGTTTCACAACTTTGACAGCAGCCTCGGTTGCAATGTTACACTGTCTCTTACTGTATCAACTGCCAGGGACCGACCTCTGTTTTCAGAGTCCCTTCCAAGCTGAATTTTAAATTTTTTTCCCCTTAATTAAATTGGTACTTACAAAGTCCAAATAGGTTCCTAATTTTGGAGAAATTGGAACGCTCTTTCTGCCAGCAGCCACTACTTCTCGCTGCGATGGTAGTGCTTTACTCCACAGTGCCCTAGCCTTCAACCCCGCTCGCTCGCGGCAGCCCTTGCTAGGGCTTACCGGCGAGTAGGGGAGGCTCTCCGGGCACCCGCTGGATCCACGCCTCCAGGACTCTCTACCTGGAGTTTTTCGGGGGGTCGCGGCGCAGTTGCGACTCCCCCTCCCACCGCAACGACGGAGAAACCTCAGAGCGGAGGTTTCTCCCAACTGTGCAGCTTGGCGCCCCAACCGGAAGTCCGTGGTTAAGATTCTAATACACAATTGTGGGTGAGAGAAACAGCCAGGGAATATGAAACTGGTGTAAAGATTAGTTTCTTCTTTACACTCAGGCGGAAACATCACTGGTTTCACTTCCTTTCTCCAGTCATTACAAAGAGGTTCAGTTGATATTCCAGAAAAATAGTGTGGTTCAGATTCAGATTCTGAGCCACAATCGTTGCTGAGAAATACAGCCAGGGAATATGAAGCTGATTTAAAGATGGGTTCCTTCTTTACACTTTATTCTTATAATATGATTACTCACCACTGGTTTCATCTTCTTTCCTCCCTCCCCCATCAGTTTTATTCACTTTTAAAATTCCCCTTTTTCAGTGTCTCACATATTTTTATATTGTGATCTTCAGATGCAGAGTGATATACAAATTTACTAAATAATTCCCAGTTGGAGCAGAAATTGTATATCCAGAAGCCCTAGGCCACCGACTGCAAATGAGGTGAGCTGAGCTTCAGGGACACTCTGTAGGTTTTGTGGGTTTGTCTTTTTGGGGCTGTGTGTGATTAAGTTTGTGTGCTTAATTGTTCCTTATTTGTTTGTGTGCTTCTTTCCTAGGGCTGTGCTTGTTTTCTAGGGCTTCTGCCTCTGGGAATTGTGGGACTATCCAGGCTTGTGTGTGTGTTTGTTTCTGGCTGTGAGTGATTAAGTTTGTGTGTGATTAAGACTAGCTGTGGGCGGAGCTAGTCAGTGCCTGGAGGGCAGCGGCACGTGCCTGTTGGCGCGCACAGTTTGACCCATCTTTTAGATAAAGGGTAACTGGTCTCAAACGTTTATTGGGGCAGACCTAGGTTTCCTTTATGTCCTGACTTCAAGCTTTTCAGGATGGAGGGTGAGGGGACAACTGTTGTTGTTGTTGTTGTTCAGTCGTTCAGTCGTGTCTGACTCTTCGTGACCCCATGGACCAGAGCACGCCAGGCACGCCTATCCTTCACTGCCTCTCGCAGTTTGGCCAAACTCATGTTAGTAGCTTCGAGAACACTGTCCAACCATCTCATCCTCTGTCGTCCCCTTCTCCTTGTGCCCTCCATCTTTCCCAACATCAGGGTCTTTTCTAGGGAGTCTTCTCTTCTCATGAGGTGGCCAAAGTACTGGAGCCTCAACTTCAGGATCTGTCCTTCTAGTGAGCACTCAGGGCTGATTTCTTTGAGAATGGATAGGTTTGATCTTCTTGCAGTCCATGGGACTCTCAAGAGTCTCCTCCAGCACCATAATTCAAAAGCATCAATTCTTCGGCGATCAGCCTTCTTTATGGTCCAGCTCTCACTTCCGTACATTACTACTGGGAAAACCATAGCTTTAACTATACGGACCTTTGTCGGCAAGGTGATGTCTTTGCTTTTTAAGATGCTGTCTAGGTTTGTCATTGCTTTTCTCCCAAGAAGCAGGCGTCTTCTAATTTCGTGACTGCTGTCACCATCTGATCATGGAACCCAAGAAAGTGAAATCTCTCACTGCCTCCATTTCTTCCCCTTCTATTTGCCAGGAGGTGATGGGACCAGTGGCCATGATCTTAGTTTTTTTGATGTTGAGCTTCAGACCATATTTTGCGCTCTCCTCTTTCACCCTCATTAAAAGGTTCTTTAATTCCTCCTCACTTTCTGCCATCAAGGTAGTATCATCAGCATATCTGAGGTTGTTGATATTTTTTCCGGCAATCTTAATTCCGGTTTGGGATTCATCCAGTACAACCGTAGTCACCTGCAATTCCTGCGCAATGTTTGTCTTCTTGCCAAAGGATGTAGGCAGCTACACCTGCAGCAATTGCAAGTTGGTTGCCCTACTAGAAGACAAGGTCCAGCAACTTGAGGCCCGTATATCTACGCTTCAGAAAATTAAGGAACTGGAGCTTTTCATGGATGCAGCAGAGCACACTGTCTGCACCAAGGGGGAGTCAGGGCACATCCCTGAGGAGGAGGACAGTTCCCCAACACAGGAGCCAGATGTATGGAGGAACGTGACTCATAGAAGTAGAAAGCCCAGGGATCGCTCTGAGTGTTTAGAACTACGCAATGGGGCGTGTTGAATTTTTCATCTTTAAAAATCTTGATTTGAGGGGTGTTAAAAAGTTGTGGTATGATTAGGTAATTTGAAATATATTTTGGTTACTTGTAAATATTTAGGTCTTGCTTGGTAAATATCTATGTGAAAAGTTCCTACTTTTTAACATTTTTTAAATTTTTCTGTCATTTAAACGTATAGGTTATTCCCAAATTTTCATGAAAACAGATGTTGATAAGTGCCTAAAATTGATTACAAGATATTGTAGTTCTGTTATATATGTATTGTAGTTATCTGTATTATTAATATTATTAATTATTAATATGTAGTTATCTGTATTATTAATATTGGGTATGTTTAGCCTGGAGAAGGTTAAGGGGTGATATGATAGCCATGTTCAAATATATAAAAGGATGTCTATGATTCTAGGATTCTATGATTCTAGGAAGAACAGTGAGAGAGGCCTGGAAAGGGAATTTCCACTGAGGAACGTCAGACTAGTTTGAGATCAGATGCCATATAATTATTATAAATAATAATTGGTGAACTTAGGACCCTGATGACTAGTGGCCAGGTTAATGGAAATAGAGCAGCTCCCTTTCCTATGAGAAAACACTTTTTATGAAAAGTAAACCCCATAGTTCAACTGTATTCTAAGATAAGGCTGCTTCATTAATGCTGATTAAGGGTTATGAAAGGCGGATGATGCATTACAATTATTTAACATTATTTCATTTGCATTTCCTAAAAATTTGGAACATATGCAGGACAGCAGAGAATGTATGAGATGATAAAATAACACCAGGTGCTAATTGATGTGCGTAATATTCCTTTCTTCTCTTCCTAGAAAGCAAATAGGATTTCCTCCCCCCCTTCGGCCTCCAAAGCAGACAATGGAGAAGGCAGTCAGAATTCTGGGGGGCCATGTTCAATAGGAATAACGAAGAAACCATATAAATACATGGAGTGTGGAAAGAGAAAGAAGAAACAATTACAAAGTATGGAGTGTGGAAAGAGCTTCACTGATAGTGGAAAACTTAGAATTCATCAACGGACTCACACTGGGGGAGGGACCATTTGAATGTATGGAGTGTGGAAAGAGCTTCAGTCAGAGTGGAACACTTAGAAATCATCAACGGACTCACACAGGGGAGAAACCATTTAAATGCATGGAGTGTGGAAAGAGCTTCACTGAGAGTGGAACACTTAGAATTCATCAACGGACTCACACGGGGGAGAAACCATTTAAATGTATAGAGTGTGGAAAGACCTTCAGTCAGAGTGGAAAACTTAGAATTCATCAAAGGACTCACACGGGGGAGAAACCATTTGAATGTATGGAGTGTGGAAAGAGCTTCACTGATAGTGGAAAACTTAGAATTCATCAACGGACTCACACGGGGGAGAAACCATTTAAATGTATGGAGTGTGGAAAGAGCTTCACTGAGAGTGGAACACTTAGAATTCATCAAAGGACTCACACGGGGGAAAAACCATTTGAATGTATGGAGTGTGGAAAGAACTTCAGTCGGAATGGAACACACTTAGAATTCATCAACGGACTCACACAGGGGAGAAACCATTTAAATGTATGGAGTGTGGAAAGAGCTTCACTGAGAGTGGAAAACTTAGAATTCATCAACGGACTCACACAGGGGAGAAACCATTTAAATGCATGGAGTGTGGAAAGAGCTTCACTGAGAGTGGAACACTTAGAATTCATCAACGGACTCACACAGGGGAGAAACCATTTAAATGCATGGAGTGTGGAAAGAGCTTCACTGATAGTGGAAACTTAGAATTCATCAACGGACTCACACAGGGGAGAAACCATTTAAATGTATGGAGTGTGGAAAGAGCTTCACTGAGAGTGGAAACTTAGAATTCATCAACGGACTCACACGGGGGAGAAACCATTTAAATGTATAGAGTGTGGAAAGAGCTTCAGTCAGAGTGGAAAACTTAGAATTCATCAACGGACTCATAGAATCATAGAATCATAGAGTTGGAAGAGACCACAAGGGCCATCCAGTCCAACCCCCTGCCAAGCAGGAAACACCATCAAAGCATTCCTGACAGATGGCTGTCAAGCCTCCGCTTAAAGACCTCCAAAGAAGGAGACTCCACCACACTCCTTGGCAGCAAATTCCACTGTCGAACAGCTCTTACTGTCAGGAAGTTCTTCCTAATGTTTAGGTGGAATCTTCTTTCTTGTAGTTTGAATCCATTGCCCCGTGTCCGCTTCTCTGGAGCAGCAGAAAACAACCTTTCCCCTCCTCTATATGACATCCTTTTATATATTTGAACATGGCTATCATATCACCCCTTAACCTTCTCCAGGCTAAACATACCCAATATTAATAATACAGATAACTACATATTAATAATTAATAATATTAATAATACAGATAACTACAATACATATATAACAGAACTACAATATCTTGTAATCAATTTTAGGCACTTATCAACATCTGTTTTCATGAAAATTTGGGAATAACACTTCTCTGGAGCAGCAGAAAACAACCTTTCACCCTCCTCTATATGACATCCTTTGATATATTTGAACATGGCTATCATATCACCCCTTAACCTTCTCTTCTCCAGGCTAAACATACCCAGCTCCCTAAGCCGTTCCTCATAAGGCATTGTTTCCAGGCCTTTGACCATTTTGGTTGCCCTCCTCTGGACACGTTCCAGCTTGTCAGTATCCTTCTTGAACTGTGGTGCCCAGAACTGGACACAGTATTCCAGGTGAGGTCTGACCAGAGCGGAATACAGTGGTACTATTACTTCCCTTGATCTAGATGCTATACTCCTATTGATGCAGCCCAGAATTGCATTGGCTTTTTTAGCTGCTGCATCACACTGTTGACTCATGTCAAGTTTATGGTCTACCAAGACTCCTAGATCCTTTTCACATGTACTGCTCTCAAGCCAGGTGTCACCCATCCTGTATTTGTGCCTTTCATTTTTTTTGCCCAAGTGTAGTACTTTACATTTCTCCCTGTTAAAATTCATCTTGTTTGCTTTGGCCCAGTTCTCTAATCTGTTAAGGTCATTTTGAATTGTGATCCTGTCCTCAGGGGTATTAGCCACCCCTCCCAATTTGGTGTCATCTGCAAACTTGATCAGGATGCCCTCAAGCCCATCATCCAAGTCATTGATAAAGATGTTGAATAAGACTGGGCCCAAGACAGAACCCTGTGGCACCCCACTAGTCACTTCTCTCCAGGATGAAGAGGAGCCGTTAATGAGTACCCTTTGTGTTCGGTCAGTCAGCCAGTTACAAATCCACTGAATGGTAGCCTTGTCCAGCCCACATTTTACCAGCTTCTTTACAAGAACATCATGGGGCACCTTGTCAAAGGCCTTGCTGAAATCAAGATAGGCTACATCCACAGCATTCCCTTCATCTACCAGGCTTGTAATTCTGTCACAGGGGAGAACCCATTTCAATGCCTGGAGTGTGGAAAAAGCTTCAGTCAGAGTGGACACCTTAGAAACCATCAACGGAGTCACACGGGAGAAACCATTTAAATGTATGGGGTGTGGAAAGAGCTTCAGTACAAGTGGAGTTCTTACAAAACATCAACAAACTCAGAATATTTAGTGTAGTGTTAGATAGGGGGGAGTGTGTGCTTCTAGAGTGTTGCTTCTGAATGAGGATGGACTGAGAGTGAGCTGGTTTTGGTGTTTGGTGCAGGGAGCTGGAAATGTTTGTATCTGGGAATGGAGAGTCACACAAAGTGGAGCTGAAACTGGGGGTGTTGCTTTGGAAGCAGAGTTAGATTAATATTGTAGGAACAGCAGCATAACTCCCTCACCTTTTCTTTTGATTTATAGATATATTGTGCATAGATATATTTGGTGATAGGAGAAATAAAAGGGGTACTTAGTGGCCTAACCAGGAAAGGGAGGGAATGGGGCACAGGGAAGAAGGGGCTGTTCCAGAACTCTCAAAGCTGTCCCCAAAATGACACAAGGGAGAAGCAATATGGATGAGTATAATTTGGAAGGAGGTTCAGGCAGGTCCCAAACCGAGAGTGCCAATGGTCAACATCCTCCAAATCCACCAGCTGCCCTAAGGCAGGACTCAGAGCCACTCTGTGCGCAGAGGGTGGAATGCCTCCCTCCACCTTTGCAACTGGACATACTCCTAGGGCAGTGATGGCAAACCTTTTAGAGACTGAGGACCCAAACTGCAACACAAAACACACGCATTTATCACAAAGTGCCAACGCAGCCTGTTGTCTTTGTCCATGGAGTTTTCTTGGCAGGGATACTGGAGTGGCTTGCCAGTTCCTCCTCCAGGTGGATCACGTTTGGTCCAAACTCTCCACTATGACCTGTCCATCTTGACCTGTCCATAGCTTCCCTGAGTAATTCAAGCCCCTTCGCCACCACAAGGCAGTGATCCATGAAGGGGCTTGAATGACAAACCTAGTCAGCATCTTAAAAAGCAAAGACCACCTTGCCGACAAAGGTCCGTATAGTTAAAAGCTATGGTTTTCCCAGTAGTAATGTACGGAAGTGAGAGCTGGACCATAAAGAAGGCTGATCGCCGAAGAATTGATGCTTTTGAATTATGGTGCTGGAGGAGACTCTTGAGAGTCCCATGGACTGCAAGAAGATCAAACCTATCCATTCTCAAAGAAATCAGCCCTGAGTGCTCACTAGAAGGACAGATCCTGAAGTTGAGGCTCCAGTACTTTGGCCACCTCATGAGAAGAGAAGACTCCCTAGAAAAGACCCTGATGTTGGGAAAGATGGAGGGCACAAGGAGAAGGGGACGACAGAGGATGAGATGGTTGGACAGTGTTCTCGAAGCTACTAACATGAGTTTGGCCAAACTGCGAGAGGCAGTGAAGGATAGGCGTGCCTGGCATGCTCTGGTCTATGGGGTCACGAAGAGACGGACACGACTGAACAACTGAACAACAGCCAACGCAGCAATTCTACCTGTATAACTACTTTTTTCTGTTTGTATCACGTTTCTTCTTTGTGACTACTGTTGTAATTAATAATCCTTCATAAATGTTATTGCATTACATTCTTTCAATTATCTTTCCATTGATCACAGATCACAGAATTTCAGGGTTGGAAGGGACCACAAGGGTCATCTAGTCCAACTCCTTGCAGTGCAGGAATCTTTTGCCCAATATGGGGGGTCGAACCCATGAGCCTGCGATTAAGAGTCTCATGCTCTACCAACAGAGCTGTAGGCTGGGTGCTTTTGACCTACACATATAAAAAGAAGAGGAGGGGAGGGGAGGAGAGCAAGATGAAGGCTAATGCAGATTCATTCTTGTAACAACAATCATGGTTTCTTATGTCTGAACAGACGTATCCTGTAAACTGCTTTGTGATCCTCAGATGAAGGGTTGTATATAAATTTAATAAATAATAATAATAGATAGGACCAAAAAAAAACACCCTGCAGTCTTTTACCTAGCATAAAACCCTTTATAAGTACTATAAAAAGCTACATAGCTACCTCATATAAAGGATTATAAATATCAGAAAACAACTTTGCATACCCTAGGGGTGTGCCGTCTAACCTAAAGACAAATGACTAAAGAGGTTAATCAATTTGTATTCAACCAAATTATGAATCCTGTTACGGATATCACAGTGATGTATGGAAACAGATACAACTAGAACTCAGTTACAAATAGGAAGGAGATGGGGTGGGGGCAGAGAGAAAGATTGAGAAAGAAGGAAACAAAAATATATGGGGGGGATTGTGGGATTGTTGAAGAGAGAAGCAGAGGTAACAGAAGAGAACCTACATAAACAATGCTGACACCAAACCCTACTCATATCAAGTAAAAAAGAAACACAATCACCCCACCCCACCTACCTCCCCGTCCCACCCACTTCTTCCCCCCTTCCCTCCCCCCTTTTTTCTTTTTCTTTTTCCTAATGTCTCACCAACACTGACTTATAAAAATGTTATATGGGAAAACTTGAGAGAGAGATTGTACTACCTTTGAAAATCTTTAATAGAAATATTTTTTAAAAAAGAAAGAAATGAAGGTAGAAATTTAGAGAAAAGAAAGGCAGCAAGCATCAAGAAACATATCAAGAACACACACATTGGTTATAAGCACCTTTCATCACTGACAAGCAGTGCAACCTCCAAGAGATGACAGAAGAAGAAGAGGAGTTTGGATTTGATATCCCGCTTTGTCACTACCTGAAGGAGTCTCAAAGCGGCTCACATTCTCCTTTCCCTTCCTCCCCCACAACAAACACTCTGTGAGGTGAGTGGGGCTGAGAGACTTCAAAGAAGTGTGACTAGCCCAAGGTCACCCAGCAGCTGCATGTGGAGGAGTGGAGACGCGAACCCGGTTCCCCAGATTACGAGTCTACTGCTCCTAACCACTACACCACACTGGCTCTCGTAATCTGACAGAGGGGGCCCAAGCTCTCTTTTAGCCACGGGGGTGGGGGGGATAGATGCAACTCAGGCAGGTACAGTGGTACCTCGGGTCAAGGACACTTCAGGTTAAGTATGCTTCAGGTTAAGAACTCTGCTATGCT
>OFHU01004623.1:177500-190230 GCA_900245905.1 Lacerta viridis | reverse complement strand
ATCAGGGCATCTCCACTGGATCCAACCTTCCACAGATCTCCTCAGCTATATTAGGCTGGAGCTGGCATATGGAAAACTTAAAAACACCACCAATGTGCCCCAGTCCCATTTAGCCATCCTCTCTGACACCAATATAAAACATGGAGTTTGGCATATTATTGATGTAGTCCGGAGGACATTTTATTTGGAGTTAGCCCCACTGAATTCAGGGAAAATTCAGGACTCAGTTCAGGGAAAACATGAGCAAAATTGATTTCAATTGTCTTAAAGGTATCTTAAACTCTGTGGAATTGTACCCATTAAGTGTTTGGAATTTGAATGCACTAACCTATAATTATTCATAAATTGTAGGCTAACCATAAGTTAAATCTTTTTTCTTTTTTAGTGTGCACTGTTGTCTTTAATGTTATCTTAACACTTTTTATGTTTGCAAAGCTAAACCCCTCCCACATTCCTTATTATACGAAAACAAGGTGTTATTTCCATATGGGTAACCACGAGTGTGTTTACTAGTTCTTTTTTTAATTCAAAGGGTCACAGCTCAGTGGTAGAACACCTGCCTTGCATGCAGAAAGCCCCAGGTTCAAATCCCAGTACCTTTAGGAAGGGCTGGGAATTTCTCCTCCTTGAAACCATGGAGAGCCACTGCCAACCAACGTAGACAATGCTGAGCTCCATGGACTGCCATGGTCTGACTCAGCATAAGGCCTGAAGTGAAATCAGATGAATGAACTTAAGTACACATTTAGTAGTTCTAAGAAGTCAACTTGGGTTATGTGCACATACTATAAAATAACAGAGATGGGGGAGTATTACAAGGGATGTCCCCAATTTGGTGAATGTTGACATTCCCATGTGCATGATGATGGTCCCAGACAAAGTGATTATGACTGCCAGAACACAATGTTGCATGATTCAAAAATTGAGGAAGCATAGCTAGACATTAAAAAAAAAGTATTCTCAAATTCTCTTTATTTACATGTTTTGGACATTCACTATTTTGGAGACACATAGGGCTTGTGTTAGCCCAGCAAAATTGACGACTTTGGTGTGGGGGTGATTTCCAAGGGGACCCCCAGCCAATGAAAACCACCCTTCTGAGACTCAATTAGCTTTAGGAAAGAAAGCTCCCATTGGTGCTAATGGGAGTTTTTTCTCTAAAGCTAACAGCAGTGGGGTGGCAGAAAGATTTTCATTGGCATCACAGCTGGGAAGGCAAAGATAGGCTTCATCTCCCCCCCCCCTTGTGTCCTGAGGTCCCAGTGAAACCCCCCCCCCATGGTTGTTGTTGTTTTTTATATTAAAAAACTGGCATCATTTCTAACGCTGCATGTACCTGTAGTTGTACATGAGAAACAAGGGGGAAAGGGGTGCTATTAGTTTGCAATCAGGGTGACAAAATAGCACAGGATTCTCTGGCAGATATCTCACCAATACAAACTATGTGTTCTCTGACAAATGACAAAAAGGTTATTCTGTAATGGGATACAATGGTACCTCGGGTTACATACGCTTCAGGTTACACACTCCGCTAACCCAGAAATAACACTTCAGGTTAAGAACTTTGCTTCAGGATAAGAACAGAAATCGTGCTCTGGCGGCGCAGCGGCAGCGGGAGGCCCCATTAGCTAAAGTGGTGCTTCAGGTTAAGAACAGTTTCAGGTTAACAACGGACCTCCGGAACGAATTAAGTACGTAACCAGAGGTACCACTGTACTTTTAAACTACTCATCCGGCTTGATATGTGGAGCGCCGTAGGGTCTATTTGCAATGTTCTTAAATAAGTAGCAAACAAGTTGTTATTTGAATTGTATCCTCAAAGAGTGCCATATAAAGGATCTCCTTTTGGTGGGCGGCAGTGGTGGCGGCGGCTGGGTGGGGGTGGGGGTGGGGTAGGGAAGCAATTATTTCCTGTTGTCATAGCCAATACATTTCATCTCCCTAGTCTTTGGTTTACCCTGCTTTGACACCTTTTTCCTCACACCATATAAATAGTTAAAGATGTTAACAACCAGGGAAGAATACTCAAATGCTTAATCAGACTAATGCGCTGGCTCTGACTCCAACTATAGCAATGAGGAGCATGGGGAAATGATGCACACTTTTTTTAAAAAAAAATTATATTTATTAATTTGAATGCTTAAACATATCTTCCAAAGGGAAAGGGAGAATCAGAAATAACTTATATTGATGGCACACAAAGATCCTTAGAAAAGTCATTAGTTAATGTCTGCTGTCTGTATCTTAATTTCTCTATTCATTCCAAAAATCGTGGCTGTTGTTTTTTTTACAAGGACAAAAGGAACCCCCCTTGAATTCCAAATGCTATAAATCACTTGGAACTTCTGGTTGCCTAATTTATCCAGCATTATTCCTATTCAGGAAATCCTCATTCCACCAGGGAAGGGGGGGGGCGAGAAAGTTGATTTGGTTGGCACTTGAAGGCAAACCTAGCTAATTCACATTTTCCAAATCAACAAGCAAAATGAAACACAGCCACCTTCAAAATCTGCACTCCTCTGAATTTTGAAATGCAGTTTTCCAGGCAAGAAATGTGTACAAAAATGCATATACCAGGGTAAAATGAGCAATAAAGGCATATATTAGTCAGAATACCATAAAAGAAACATTGTATAATTAGGGGAAATCTTTTTTGCAGAAAATGTGCACATTGGGCAAAAGTACATACAAGAATGTGAATATTAGGAGGAATCTTAACTAGAACACTGGTGGATATTCATGGACTGAAAAAAAAAAACCCACAACATTACAAACTGATGTGGAAACATTGAGAATTGAACTTAAGATTGGAAAAGGAGAAAGTGAAAGAAACCAGCATTAACAGATCTGCCCATCTCTAGTGACAGAACATGTCTTTATTGCAACAGAGAGCAAAGTCATACCCCTGACTTTTATCGGCATTTAGAAAAGGACTGGAATCTTCAAGGCATAAAACCCAGCAATCAAAATCTGAGATAAGAGACATGCCTGGTTGTGTTTTCTTTTTTTTCAAACATCACCGTATTTTTTTTTTTTTTAAGGATTTGTTCATTGGGTGCTTTCTTTTCCACTCCTGCTCTTACCTTGAATTAAGGAAGGAGGAGAAAACACCTCCACTCTTTTTTCCTTTTTTCCAAGCAATTTTGTATGCGATCGGTTCACAGTACAGGCTAGGTTCCTGCGGTCCTGTCAAAGAAAACAAAACAGCAAATGACTGAAACGCTGAGATTTAAAATGCAACCTAAACACATGCATAAAAGCTGCTTTTCATGAGGAGCTGCTATGCATTCGAGAGAATGTTTCAGAAATACAGAAGAGGGAATAATACACAAATGTGTACTATTGTTCATAGGCATTCACCACACACACCTCCTATGGCGTGTGTTGTGAATCCGTATTAAGGATAATGTAGAAACATAGCTAAACACGCTTGCTTTTATGACATCTTCAGCATAAGCATGCATGCTACTCACAATGCATTATGAAAAGACAGGCTACCCCCCCCCGCCAAATGTTGCTATTCTGAGTCTTACCTGCATAAGGCTTTCGTCGTAAGTTCAGTGTTAGGACCATGTAGCACAAATAAGTCAGCCGAAAACAGCTTTTGTGAATTAAGGCAAATCATGCCAAAAGTTAGTTGCTGATGTATGTTCCACTTGATGTATGTTAGTTCCACTTGAAGAAGGAACTAACCTTTTAATTCCTTAGCATAAGTTATAGTGACTGTCTTAAATGTATTGATTTGTTTGTATCAAGTGTAAAAAAGCAGCGAAAATAAAAGAACATATATTCCAACCCATTAGATAAAAAAAAAATGGAGCAAAGAATCAGAAGAATGAGGGAGGTAATTAAATTTTAACTTTGAGGTAATAAAAAAGATGCCCCTGATATCAGACAAAACTAAAATTCGTAAGCATATCTTTCTCCTCTAGAAATGTTACACCCATAAAGTCAGCCCATAAAATTAATCTACCTGGCAATTTCCCATGTTAAATCAGCTTGGGGAGGGGGGAACTTTTCAGCACTTATGGTATTATATCTAAAAATCCATCTTCTCTTCTTGGCAGTATATCAACATCTTGTGTATTTGGAAAAAATAAGATCTGCATTGCACAGAAATATTTGCATTGTAAGAAAGAAGCGTAGTGAAGTATATCACTAGCAGAGAGATTTGGCATGTGTAAGTGGTCTCTAAAAAACACAATCAACCTGCTAGGCAGAGGGCAAATATATATAAAAGGTAAGAGGCAGGCATTGGAGATCCCTTAGTCAATTTCTGCATCTGATCAGGAATATTCAGGACACAGAATGAAGGTAAAAAGGGAACGAAGTGAACGAACCTTACTTGAAAAATAAAAAGAATCAAATGTTAGTATTTCCCAAGATGTAATCTTGCACATATTACATGCGTGTAATGCCCAGTTCAATTAATGGGGTTGAGATGTCCAATATGTATGTGCACATATACCTTTTTTTATTACAGACTAATATTGTCAGCATGTACTCCTCAGGGAAGAAGGTTAAATACACAGCTTATTTGAGAAAGTGTGGATGAACTTTGCAACAAAGCAATACCGCCTCCCCAAATAATTTATACATTCTGCCGTTTCAATTTTGCAGATCTGAGAGAGAATTCTATATTGCCCTAATTGCAACGCTATTCAATTGGATCAACTAAAGTTTCTTCAGATCTACTTGGAAAGATACTGCGCGCTGGCAAAAATCCACTTGCTTTGCCTCCAGTTCCATCTTTAAAAAGCAGCAGCTATAAGTGGGTGCAAGAACAAAAGGGGGGGGGGTTGTGAAGCCATACATCCCTTACATTTGGGTTCTTTCCAATAACTTTAGTTCTGCAGATTTTTTTTATCACTCTAATAAAGGGGCAATACCCTTTCCAATTACAGACATTATTGCTTCTGTAAATAAATATATTCTTGCTGTACATTGCCAGCTTGACAGAAATCTGTCTAAGAAGCAGCTAGAGAAGAACAATGGAAGGAACATATATAAACATTCTGTTTTCTCTCCCTCCTCCCCCGCCCATCCCAACCCATAATAAAAACCCCGACAGCACAACCTCACCTTAAAATCACAGTATTGTAAGTAAGGGATATAGTGTTGAAAACATGAATGTGGGTAAGGCAGGCAGTTTCCTCTACAAAATAGAGGCTTAAAGTGCATGTTCCCTTTTTGATCACATAAAGTTGGTTCAGGTTACTTTTATCAGATCAACACAGGAAATCAGGCATAAACCCATATGAACATTGCAAGGGAACAACTTGTTGGATAGCTTCGTAATCTGGTGAACCGGGTTCGTGTCTCCCCTCCTCCACATGCAGCTGCTGGGTGACCTTGGGCTAGTCACACTTTATTTGAAGTCTCTCAGCCCCACTCACCTCACAGAGTGTTTTTGTGGGGGAGGAAGGGAAAGGAGAATGTTAGCTGCTTTGAGACTCCTTGGGTAGTGATAAAGCAGGATATCAAATCCAAACTCCTCCTCCTCCTCCTCCTCCTCCTCCTCCTCCTCCTCTTCTTATTTCTTCTCTTACTGTCGGAAAGTTCTTCCTGATGTTAAGTCAGACTCTCCTTTCTTGTAACTTGAAGCCATTCATTCAGGTCTAGCCTCTGGAGCAGGAGAAAACAAGTTTGCTCTCTCTTCCATGTGACAGCCCTTTAGATCTTTCAAGGTGGCTATCATATCTCTTCTCAGTCTCCTCTTATCCAGGCTAAGCATACTCAATTCCCTCAACCAATCCTCAGAAGGCTTGGTTTCCAGACCCTTGATCATGTTGGTCGCTCTCCTATGTGCACGTTCCAGGTTGTCAATATCCTTCTTAAATTGTGATGCCCAGAACTGGACATCTGCTGCAGCTGTCTCAAATGTTCACATTACTGCATCCAGTTTTGTGGTCGAATTGAAGCTTGTTTGGGCAGAGAGGGGGAGAATGCATCAAATGGTAGCATTTGTCAAGAAATTACAGGATCAATATGGAATGTGGCTAATGCCATGTGAATGCAGCTTCAGAAACTAGCTGTGGGAACACACTGGATGTGGAATAAGCAGCAATGAAAACACACCCCATGTAAAATGAATGACAAATGAATTTGTTAAGAATTTCTTTTTTCTTTTTAGGTTGTATCTGATGGTGTTCCACCACTGACCCATCGGAGGCTTACATCAGCAGACTGGGGTGGAGGGTTTTTTTTCTCACCAGTTCCCATTTTCAGATCCCAATACATCCCCCACCAAAAGGAAATCTGCTCCAGAGGATTGTAGAACCATTTGGAAAAGAAGCGATATGGTAGGCTGGAGGAGCAAGGGGACTGGTGGAAAGCTTCTCCCTCTACTTTCCACTAATGGAAGCCTTTGTTGGATCAAAGAGTTTTCCACCAACAGAAGGATGCCCCTGGATACAACCCTTTAGGGGGACTTATGGGTTTGATAGCACAGTTCTAACACACAGTCCATAGGAAACTGCTTCTATTCAATCAGACCACTGATCCATCTTGGCCACTATATTGTCTACACTGACAGAGAGCACCTCTCCAGAGCTTCAGACAGGGATTTCTCCCAGATCTATCTGGAGATGCCAGGCACTGAACCTGGAACTTTCTCCATGCACAACATCTGTCCTTAGAGCTATGGCCTTTCCCCTACTGGTTTGTGGTTCATACACCAAAGGCTATGCTTATACCAGAGAATGTCATTTATGCTTGTGAATCTGGGAATAAATGCATTTTCGAAAGACATTTGTTCATGCCTCCAACAACCTGTTCATACTGTGACTGGGCATAAAGGTGGGCCTTCTTTGAGAGATGCATTCAAGGTCTACTACCGAGACCTGCAGCAATGATCAAAATGCCTCCACAAATTATTGCCAAAAAAAAAAAAACCCAAGCCCCTCTGCAGATTTATATTGGCCCTGCCAATGATTTTCTGTTTAACGTGTAATCAAAACAACTCAAACCTAGTTACCGTTTGCATATCTGCCAAGCCTCTCAATTTCAGCAGTAGGCAGCAGACTCTCAGGATGACAGCTTGTCTTTCAGATTCAAGCGGAATCTGCCAAGGCTCCACTACAGTGGCAACTGAAAATTTAAATGCCAGCAAGCAAGGACATTTATGTAACTTTACACTCTGGGCATGAAGAGACGTCACAGAGGGGGCTCTGTCTGCGCATGTCAGGCTGCTGAATAAAACATGATGCACCCGCAGGAAATATGGCTATTGCAGGCATGGGACAAGCGAGTGTCACTGGCCTTAGCTAAATTTAGTATCACTGGCTTTAGCTAAATTGAACTGCTGGATAGCTCAGTTGGTTGGAGCATGGTGCTGACAATGCCAAGGTTTCAGGTTTGATCCAGTTGCATATTCCTGCATTGCAGGGGGTTGGACTTGATGATCCTCAGGGTCCCTTCCAACTCTACAATTCTGTGATTCCATAAGAGATTACCACACTACCAATTGCCAATCATAGTCTTAGCCTATCTTGGACAAGCGGGTGTCTAATATTGATTGGATCTTTTAAAAAAAACCAACCGTGGTGATTGTGTGAGGCTGATCACTAAATCCATTGAATACATGATTATAAGATTATCTACTAATAATCAGTGTACAATGGACCCAAAGGTGTCTGTAGCATGTGGAAAGGCAACGTCACTTGTGCAGGGTCAGCTCCTCCAAATTCTGGCAATTCTCTCATCACCTCACCTCAAAAAGGATATTGTAGATTTTAAAAGAAGACAGGAGTGCCTGGCGTGCTCTGGTCCACAGGGTCATGAAGAGTCGGACACAACTAAATGACTAAACAACAACAAGATTTTGAAAATGTTCAGAAAAGGGCAACCGGAATGATCAAGGGGGTATAGCAGCTCCCTTATGAAGAAAGACTGTGGCATTTCGGACTTTTTAGTATAGAGGACCATCTCTTGCTGGAGTCTATGACATTCACTCATGCCAAAGCAATGATCTCTCAACGACTGAGGGACATTGCTAGACAAGAGGACATTGCTTGTTTGAAACCAGGGATGTTTTTGGGGGAGCAGATCTTCCAGAATTCACCAGCCCCTTACCTGGTGGAAATCCAATATGTGGAATACCACAGACTCTTCACAGCAGCAAGGTTAAACAGCGGTCTTGTTGGGAAGATACAAGGGAGTCTTGTCCCTGTGCCTTGGGAATGGTTGAGTCAACTGAACACATTCTCCTGAACTGTCCATTTTATGTAGACCTTAGACAAAAACTGATAGCTCCACTCTTAGGCCACCTTAGCCTGGTAGATAGAGAATGTCAGGTTTCGTTTTTGGTGAATAATTTTACTGGTACCACAACCTTTGAGGTGGCCAAATTTCTTTTTTTTGGCCCTTAAACGATAGTATCGATATGGGTCTTTATTTATAATCTACTTTTAGTGAATGTTTTAGTGTAAACCCCTCTGAGTTGTCTCAGGTTTTAAAAATTTGTATGGATAATGATTGTGTTCTGACTGACGGTCGAATAAATTGTTGTTGTTGTTGTTGTTGTTGTATAGAGGAAAGGTAAGAGGTCACATGATAGAAGTTTATAAAATTATACATGGTGTTGGGAAAGTGGAGAGAGAAAGTTTATTTTTCTCCATCCCTCATAACACTAGATCTCATGGACACGTAATGAAGCCTAATGTTGGAAGACTCGGGACAAATAAAAGAAAGTCTTTCTTGAGGCAGCACACATTTAAGCGATGCAACCCGCTCCCACAGGAGGCAGTGAAGCCCACCAACTTGGATGGCCTCCATGGTTGAAGGCAGTGATGCTTCTGGATATCAGTTGCTGGAAACTGCAGCAGGAGGAGACGACTCTTTTGCCCAGATCCCACTTGCGAGTTTCCAACAGGTATCTAATTGCAGCCGTTAAGAGTCATCAACAGGTTTTCCACACCTATCAGCTGATCACCCATTCCCACCACCCTTCTGAGTAATACCCCTCCCCACTCCCTCACTATATTTAAGGGATCTGGTGACTTCTGTTTCAGTGTATCTGAAGAAGTGTGCATGCACACGAAAGCTCATACCAAGAACAAACTCAGTTGGTCTCTAAGGTGCTACTGGAAAGAATTTTCTATTTTGTTTCGACTATGGCAGACCAACACGGCTACCCACCTGTAATTGTCCACTGTTAGAACTAGATGCTGGGCTAGATTAACCTTTGGCCTGATCCTGCAGGTTCATCTTACGTTCCCACTGCAGTCCCTGGTGCTCCACAAAGTTATTGGACCCTCAAGAACAATATTTTGTGGATGGAGGGACACAGGGAGGAGGAGCCAGTGGGGAGGAGGAGTCAGGAAAGTCCCACTATAGAAGGGAAATTCTACTGGCACGTCTCTTGGTGTAATCTAATGTCGGTGATGGTGGGGCTGGTGATGAGCGTAAGTGGCAGTGAAATTGTGATTGCGTGGGTAGATTTCAGCCCGGCAGCCTTACAAAAGCCAATAGAGCAATTGTTCTTGTTAGAGTTATCACAGACCTGTAAGTTTCTCACAAGTTGTCAGCCATGTGTGGACCGTGTATTGTACGGTTCATTAGCATGAACACACGTGTACATTACAGGCAAGGTATGGTATATCCACTCCATACTCTGAGAAGTAGGTCAGAGTAGGGAGAGAAGGTTGAACCTCAGAGAATGAGAACTGAAGCAAACCACACTAGCAAGTATAACAAGGCACCCCCCCAAAAAACCAAAATAAAGGGTGGGGCAATGATTTATTAGGAACAAGTGTCAGAAAACAGTAAATAAGGACATGCTGAATCTGTATGTAGCTGCCTGCTGTGGTGAATCATGAAACTGCAACTTGGAACCCTCTCAAGGAAAAATCTTCCAATGTGATGCTACTCATGCTGGCCTTTGGATCCTTCTGGGCAGGAAGTAACATATAGAACTTCCTGTTTCAATTGAGCCTCGATTGAGACAGAAGGATTTTCTGAACTCTAGTGCGGTCCTATATCTTTGGTTCCAGTTTCTGTTTTGTTCGTTGAAACTGGCTCCTCGTTTGTCTAGGCTGTTATTTGGGCCCGCTGTGTTCTGGCTTGCTCTTTGCTCTTTGGTCCCAACGTCTGGCTTCCATGCTGTAACATTTCATTGTAGGCCACACTTTTCAGTCCTCGTTGATGATGTCTGTTGACCATTCCAACAGTAATAATAGCAACATTAAACTCTTTTTATATTCAGGGGAGCCACCACACAAATGGCCTATTCTCATGTTGATATCCTGTGGACCTCTCATGCAGAAGGCACATGAAGAAGGGCCTCAGATGATGATTGCAGAGCCAGGGTCGGTTCATCATTTGCATTTTCTGAAACAACATGTGACCCAAGACACAGCAACCTTTGAAATTTGCACTTCTCTAAATTTTATGATGCAGTTCCCTGAGGAAATAGTGCTTACAAAAATGCATGCATTGGGGGAAAGTGTGCAAAAAAAGAGGAATGTATTTGTGAAATAACATATAGAGAGAAAACTGCTTACAAAAACAAACAAGATAAAAAGATGTGTTTATGAGGCCTTTGCGCTAAAATGCTGATAAGTTTTCAGGAGGGTTTTATTTAACTGAAAACTGAATTTAAGGGTGGAATAAAGGAAAACAGAGAGAAAATGAAATTGATAGATCCACCAATCCCTACTTGGAGACAAGGAAGGAATGATGGTCTATCAACAGAGTGGTGAGAATCCCAAACCACAACATTCCACAACGGAAACACTTTGTTGCTATCCCACTGGTTCCGATGTGCATTGTCTACAGCTGGATCCGGCCCAATCACCTTCTAAATCCTGCCTGTGGGTGGTTAAGGAATCAGCATGTTTTTACATGAGTAGAATGTGTGCTTTTATTTAAAATGCATCTCTGGGTTATTTGTGGGGCATAGGAATTCGTTCATTTTTCCCCCTCTTCAAAATATAGTCCACCACCCCCACAAGGTCTGAGGGACAGTGGACTGGGCCTCTGCTGAAAAGGTTTGCTGACCCCCTGGTCTACAGTGTGCATGACTGCTTAACTCAAAAAGGCACAGCAGAGAAACTCATGTTATCACTGCTATAGTAACTGTGCCCCTGAAGGACCAGGTGCGCAGCCTGGGAGTCATTTTGGACTCACAGCTGTCCATGGAAGCGCAGGTTAATTCTGTATCCAGGGCAGCTGTCTACCAGCTCCATCTGGTACGCAGGCTGAGACCCTACCTGCCCGCGGACTGTCTCACCAGAGTGGTGCATGCTCTGGTTATCTCCCGCTTGGACTACTGCAATGCGCTCTATGTGGGGCTACCTTTGAAGGTGACCCGGAAACTGCAATTAATCCAGAATGCGGCAGCTAGACTGGTGACTGGGAGTGGCCGCCGGGACCACATAACACCGGTCCTGAGAGATCTGCATTGGCTCCCAGTACGTTTCCGAGCACAATTCAAAGTGTTGGTGCTGACCTTTAAAGCCCTAAACGGCCTCGGTCCTGTATACCTGAAGGAGCGTCTCCACCCCCATCATTCAGCCCGGACACTGAGATCCAGCGCCGAGGGCCTTCTGTCGGTTCCCTCACTGCGAGAAGCAAAACTACAGGGAACCAGGCAGAGGGCCTTCTCGGTAGTGGCGCCCGCCCTGTGGAACGCCCTCCCATCACAGGTCAAGGGAAATAAACAACTACCTGACATTCAGAAAAAACCTGAAGGCAGCCCTTTTTAGGGAAGTTTTTAATGTTTGATATTTTTGTATTTGATTTCTGTTGGAAGCCGCCCAGAGTGGCTGGGGAAATCCAGCCAGATGGGCGGGGTACAAATAATAAAATAATAATAATAATAATAATAATAATAATAATAATAATATAGCTATGAAAGTACTACATCATCATGGAAACAATTTCTCATGCAATTATAAACAAAACAAATTTCTATGCAATTTTGGGTGCCAAGTTAATAGTAAAAAATAGTATATTTTTTATTATATTGTTACGATTTGTTAGTCACCTTTCTTACAGAGTGACCCATAGCAACTTGCATTAAAAATAATTAAGAGCAGCCAAACCCAAGAAAAACACAGCTACAGTATACAATTAAAAGACAGGGCTAAAAAAATCCCATTCCACTAAAAGAGGTCACAACGCCAACCTTCAAATTAAGGGGCCAATACCCAGAGCAAACAAAAATGTCTATTGACCTGAAAATTTGACCATGTTAAACAGTAAAAAATAAATATTTTTAAAAATGCTACTATTTTCACATTCTGAATGCCTGTCAGCCTGAGAGAATATTCCAATATTTAATTCCCATAGATAAATTCTTTTCCTATTCTTATTGAAATAGAGAAACTATTCAATCAATTGCACCGTCAATTACCTTTCTTTTATGAATACTTATATGTATGCTGCTCTACAGTGCTATGAATTTGGCTTATTGATGTAAAGTGGGCCTGAGATTATGGATTTTTTGAAGTGGGGAGGGAGGAGTAATAGAAATATCCTACTATCATAGTTCTTGGTAGTGCTACTGAGCTTTTGAGATGTTGTTTGGGCATTACACACACTCTCTCTCTGACACAGACACACAGACACACAAATACGCTGCTTTGGTTATCTTTAAATCGGATATTATCACACTGCAAAGTTAGAAGATGCCCCCCTTTCACTGAGATGGAATAAAAAAGAACTTTTAGGAGGAGGCGAAGTCAGTCGTGATGCTTGAGCCCTTTTGGCAAAGTGGTTAGGATGATTT